>VXBC01011396.1:1306-64194 GCA_013399945.1 Ploceus nigricollis
TGTACCACAGCCTTGGCAAGCAGAAATGAAGATCAAAATGCTTCTGCCTAATTACTGACTTCTGCTGCTGAAAATCCCCTGCATCCTGACCTTCTTTACACCATAGTGCTCTACAGTGCCTGCCAGAAGCTCTTTCTGAGAAATGGCACTGTCAGAAGGGTTCTACTGTTACCTTCTTTGATGCCAAACTCCTCTGTGTCTCCAAAGAAGGAAAATTTGAAAGCACTCGACTCCTGAGCTGCGTCGTTCTCAGGCAAAGGTCCCAAATGGTCATCTGGGGCAGAGTCCTGCGCATCCTCTTTGTCCCAGGGTATTTCCACAGTCTTTTCTGGTTTGTTCGTTGAAGATCCAAACAAGTCTTTCAAATCAGCAGCAATATCGTAATAGATTTCTTCAGACACTTGAGGCAGTGTCTCACTCTCTTCTTTCTTCTTCCTTTTGGCTTTACTGAAATGACATTGTTCAAGGATAGCAACACAGCACACATCCTTTTCAAAGACAGCTTCCCTAAGAGCCACCTTGCTCTGAATGTCTCCATAACCGTATCCAGGCCTATTAAGGAGTGCTTCACTTTCAAGGGTAAGCAGTGAGGAAACATCTGAGGTTGGAGTCTAAAGGTAGGAACAGGAGTCCTTTTTAATTAGCTACATCCTTAAGTGACTTTTCACTTAATGCATGGTAACAGAAATCATGGTAGCACATATTTCTTATTCTGATCAATCTTTAGCACAGATTTCTTAAGCTTTTCCCAGAGACCTGCAAGTCTCCAAGTCCCTGAATTGACCTTTCTCACCTTCATTGAGGACAGAAAATGGCACCAGAAAACAGATGGACTAGAGGAAAGATGACACTACATGTTGGTTTTAGTGGTCACAATTCCTATTATATCTTGATTTTAGCAACAAGAGAGAGAACTAAATTAAAATCAGATCAATCTGCATAGTTTCAAATTCAGTCTGTTGCTATAACCATCTTTCCATGGGAAGAAACACAATTGTAGTTAGCAAGCTGTAATACTACCTCTCCTTTTCCACAGCATTTAGTTTCCTTTCAAAAACTGCATGGTCCTCTCTTGTTGGATCATAACGGAGGGCATTAATATCTCTATAAAAATAGAAAGGAAAATAAACACCAGTGTACAACATAAATACCAAAATGAAAGGTATATCAAAATCTTATAGTCAGACCGATATTCACATTTGTTCCTTTTCCTAAAAAGTTCTAAATTGTTCCAAAATGTAACTGGCAGTTAGAAAGCACCCTCTAGTCACTGTCTGGGTCAGGAAACATATAAGCAAAAGTGGATTTAATCAAATTGTGATGTTTCAGATAAAACATAGCCCTCACTTGTGTGTTATGCAGTGAGTTTATATCTGTACCCGATAATCTCTTGAGGAGCTAGCTAAATACAGCTATCTATATAGATGTGGATATATTTCTTCTAGTACCAAAAAATGCATAAATTCAAATAGTCCAAAGGAGCAAAAAACCCAAAACAACACACAAGAACCCTTTATGCCCATCTTCCAAAATTCAAAGATTTCTTTCAGGTTCCTTCCTAAGCCTTCCTAAACCTCCTTCTTTACTGATAGCAGATGATTCATACTTGAATTTCTTCACACTTGTGGCTGTTTTATTTGGCTTGGGCTGCTCCAGGTTGATATTCAGGAGGCTTCCCAGTATTTGCAGATTTTTCTTTTTCTCTGCAGCAAGCTCCTCTTCATCATCTGCCTTCAGGCTGTTCGTCTCTGCTAAGAGAAAAATAAATACATTCTATTTACTCTGCTAAGCCTGTAATGTGGAATGCATAACATTTACTATAGTACTAGAAGAGCTCACATCTATAAACACATCATCAAGCTTTATCTTGAAGCTACTTGAAGGTTTTCTGCCTTGCACTGTAGAAAACCTTTCATTAGAAATGTCACAGGCATCTATTTCATGGCAAAGTCAGAGCATTTATTTAACCCGTTCCCTGACTGCATCACACAACTGTGCAACTCCCCTGCCACTGACAGATTCTCTATACAAGATCCCAGTAAAGCAAGAAGGGCTGTTGAAAGGCTCTATGGCTACCAGTAACCAGGAAATGTGATCAGCTTTACCTTCTTCCTCACTGTCACTCTCAAGGAATCGAGCATCCATGCGGAACCTTTCATCGGTGCCAAAGCGAGATTGCAGCTGCAGGAGCTGAACAAATGAAAGAGATGCTATTAAGCACTGGAGAAGAAAATCATAATTCAGTTACCTTTTTTTTTTACTGTAACAATGGCAACAAACTCTTTATGTTTAGCTATTGATACCTTTTCCAGTAATTTCTTTGTATATGAAGATGACAATGTCAGAGAAACTCCTCCCACTCCCCACCACACATTATGCCCTTCCTTTAAGGGAATTCTGTTTTAAGTTCATAAAAATCATATTCAGCAAGAATGAAAAGACACAGGTTATGTTCTTCTGAAGTGATGTTATGGAAACCTAGAGGAAAACTAAATTACAATAATGGTTTCACTCACTTTTTCACCAGCTTTGCCTTCAAACTGGGGTTTAATTCTGAACCGCTCATCATCCATATCGTCTTGCTCATCCTCACTGCTCTCAAACAGTCTGCTCGAAGGTTTGGGAGCTGACTTATCCTTTGTTACACAAACAGAAAGGAAGAGAAAAGCAGCTGTTCACATAAGTTTGAGAATGTAAATCAGTACCAACTTTGTTCATGTGCTCTCCAGTTTAGTTGAAAAAGCAGATTTCTTGCACAACCAGCTCCCTTCCTGATCCATGTCCTTCAAATCTTACCTTGTCCACACACCTTGTACAATTCTGCTTTACAGTTATGACTATTCAGTTTTACCACAGGCAAAACACCCATGCAAAGGAAAACTCAGGTGTTACAATATGAGATAGTTCGGTATAAAAATTCAACTTTCTGATTACATCATACTGATTTTTTCCCAGTAATACTTACTTCTCCATGCCCATTTCCCAAACTTGCATCCTTTTTCAACATCTCAGCCACTTCAGCTTCGTCTTCCATATCAGAATCAAATATGATGTGTTTGTGCTGTCCTGCTGGCTGCCTGTCCTAGGAAAGAGTCAACTGTCAAGTCAAACACATCAAATACCTGCTGCACTCAGACATGACTATCTGAAAGATGTTTTCATGACACAAAAAGTAGGAACCCACTATTCCTCTTGCAACTCTACAGGTATTCCAGGGAGGAGGTATGCAGCATTTTGTATACTCTCAAAAGAAAACTGGCAATGTCATTAGAAATTCCAGATTATGATTTTAAAACATCTTACTCCACATGTATTAATTACCCTCTTCCTTGTACTGTGTACTATTCAGGTAGAAGTTGTAATTACCAGATTTGAAAGAGCTCCTTGGATGAGTTTCTTTTGTAATTCCCTCTCTCTGTGTCTCTCTTCCAGAGCTGCCAGCCTCCTCTGGTTGTCCTGGAGCTGCTTCTCTATTGTACTGGGCTCCTTTGAGGCAGCAGCATGAAGACAAAGCTCCTTATCTTCCAGAAGGCTTGTGTTCTCATTTCCACCTTTATTACCTTCACATTCTGTATTTTTTTTGCTTGTATTCCTCTTTAATGTTTTGGAAAGCAGTTTTGGGCTCTTCAGCTGCTGTTTAATGTGCTCTCGGGCCCCTGCAGCATCACTGTCCATGTCACTGCTCCCATTACCACAATCAGTACTGGCAGCAGCAGCTCTGTGCTCTGAATTTTGGTCTTGTAGAGAACTCACACCTTTGTTCTTCCCTTGCAAATGAGGCCTGGAACCAGGCTGAAGTCTCTGACCTGCTGAGGAGGCAGCAGCTGACAGTTCCTCATGCTGTTCACAAGGCACTTTGTGTCTCTTTTTGCTGCTGACTTCAAGTGAACACAAGGGACGGTTCTTCGGCTGATTTTCAGATGACTCCTCCCCAAAATAAGATGTACAAGCTTCAACTCCCAAACTTTCTACAGACTTCTTCTTTAAGCCAGTGCTGTCCTTGCTTAACTCTTTTACACAAAGGGACCTCATTCCTCTGAAGGGCTGATATTTCAAATGTGAATTATTCTGTCCCTTGGAGCTCTCCTCAACAGCATCCTGCTCCCCTGCTAAAATATCAGCCAGCACATCTTCAGGACAGATACTTTTTTTTTTAACTGCAGGGTGAAATTTAGAAAGTTTTGGTTTATTTACAATATTATCCTTGGGATTGTCCTCAACGCTGGACTGACAAGGAGTCTGTTCACTGCCTGACTCCTCTACAGGTGTCCCAGTGTTTTCTGTAGCCAATGCTTTTAACTCATCCAAGGTAAGGTCTAAGCGGTAACAGTTTTGCATCATGGACTCATAATCAGAGCTGATTTCAGACTCCCCTTTCTCAGACTCTGAACAAGAGCTGTCACCATCACATGTCTCTGTTGTACTGCTGGCTGCTGTACTCTGCAAGGCAGCAATTCTGGATTTTTTAATTTTCCCTTTTCTTTCAATGTGTTCTTCTTTTAAACTGTGAGGTTTCAGTGAGGAGCTATTTACCAAACCACTTTTTTTTTTAGCTAATATTTCTTTATTTTTCACCCTCCCCTGTTTAGGGTCTTCTGGAGTTTTACTTTCAGCAATAATTTCATCGGTATCTGCTGAATCATAACCATTATCACATTCCATTGTCTCTTTGTTACTTCCTTTGATAGCTTTCTTCATGGCATCCAAATTGCTTAAGGACCAGTGGCTACTGTATTTTAATTCAAAATTATCTCCAACAATTTCCAAGTGCTCACTTTCAGTCTCAACATTTTCAGCTTTCTGTCTTTCTGCCTCTTTCTTTACCATTGCTCTGATCTCCTCCTCAGAATCAATGTCACTATCAGAAACACGGGTAGTATTTTTGGCTGTAACTCCATTAGCATTTTTAGATATTTTCCCATCCAGTCTCCTTGCTGGAGGCAATTCCAGCTCCTCACCAGGTTTAGGTTTTGATCTTTGGCCGAGCTGGGGTGAGTCTGTGTGTTTTGGATGTGATGGGCACCCAGGGGACAGAGCTGCTTCATTCAGGGCCTCTCTGCCCAGCTGCCTCCGTTTCTCCGGTGGTTTCCTCATCCCAGGGAATTCTCCTCGCCGTTTCCTGCTCATGCTGTCATCTCCCCCTTCCAGGCTCCAGGTGAGCTGGGATACAGGAGCTGCATATGCCAGCTCTGGCTCCAGCTTCCTCAGGTTGTGGCAATACTTTGAGGGGTCATACTTCACCACATTAGTCTGAGTTAAGGATTTGAAAGACCCCAATTCTTTCAGCAGACTCAGGGCTTTATGAACAGGCTGAGTTCTGCAGGAAAGGACAGCAAAGAATCCTTTTTCATGCCATGACCATAAGCCTTTAAGCCACTGAGCAGTGTAAAACAACTACTCACGTCACACAAACTTACTGCAGGATTTACTTGGGGGATTCAGTAAATTAAGCCTGACAGAGGAGTAAAAATTAGGACTGTCAAGCAACTGTTTTTCTGTATGACAAAAAAAGGAAGGGAATTGTGTTTAAGGCCAAAAAATCAGAAAAGGATATTTTATTTTTTTGTTGATTCCTGAGGTGCAGGATAGGCAAGACTCTGCCAAATTTTCCAACAACCCATTTCTGAAAGAAAAAGAAAAATAATCAGTGTTAAAAAAAAAAAAANTGTTTATTCTTGAATAACAAAAACACTAATAAAGAACCACATGTGATTAATTCTTTTTTCTTTATTCTCTCTAGTGAGCCCTACCATGCACCTTGGCCAGCGTCCTTCTCAAAACCAAAATAAACCAAAGCCAAGCAAAAAAATAAATTTCTACAAATAAAGAGTGATAATAAAGAATAAATTTCTTTATAAGTGCTGGTTTTAGCACAGGGTTTCTGGTTTATGAATTAACAGTTGTACCTACCAAGACAGGATCACTATTTTGCTCTTTTCCCCCTTCTCACAAAAAAAATTTAAAAATCCCTCCAAAACCATTCTGTGCTTAGCAAACAGTTTTGAAAACTTTGTAGTAAATATAAATTTAGTTACCTAAATTTGCATATCAGGTGACTTTATTCTTACTTTTGCAAGCATGGGCAGACCCTGATCCTGTGCCAAAGCCCAACCCAGCCACCAAAAGTTATGTGGTGCATAGAAATAATTCCCTTTACAAGCTTTTAAGGGTGACACAACCAAATTCCCAGTATAAATGAGGAACAAGGCATTGCCTCATTTCACATGGCAAGAGTGGACAATATGATCATGATTATTTCCAGTCACTGCAAAGAATGACAGGAGCCCTCCCCATGTCTACACATGAGGTATTTCCTCAGAGTACTTTTCACAGCTTGGACTGTCACTCTTAATAATCAAGTTTCTTTACATAAAACATAAATTTGGCAAGAATTTAGATGCAATGGGCTTGCTTTTTGTTGTTTTATTTCCCTTATACATCTACCCCACCATACCTTATGATCTGGCACCTCTGTACCTGGTACTGCTCTCATGTGGAAGTCCACAACTCCCTTCTTTTTCAGTGATTCCAACAGACACATTTGGTCATTTCTCTGTGGTTTTTCTTTCTGCAGTTTTGCTTCCTCCCTCTCCATGGCCAGCCTGTACCAGAAAGTACGGCACACATGGAAAAAGGTGCAGAATTGGAGCTGGCAGTGATCCCCTCCCACAGAACAGCAACCATTCACTGCTCAGGGAATTAACACCCATCACCTCTGAGGGAATAATGGTGCAAAACATGTTACAGCATCAAAGATAAATCAACAGCCCAGAGAGTCTGTCAAAACTGGAACAATAAGAGTGTGCAAGATGAAAGTACAGCCATAACATTATCAGACAAGCAGAAAAAAGGCAGTTTTAGCAACAACATACATTTGAAAAGATTGGTTTCTACCTGTGCAAAAAGCTTTCTTTGGCCAACTCAATTTGCAGTGTCCCCCCTTTCCATTTTGTTTTATTTAAAACTGACATGCCTGCAAAACAAAGATGGGAAATGAGTATTTCCTACATCAAAAAAAAAAGCACATCACAGACTTCACTGGGCCTCCTTCTCTGACAGCCTGAGGCTCCCTCAGCATGACCTCATACCTGACTGCTCATGGGGTTAGGACTCTATCTGAAAGGGCCAATATCCAAATCTTAAACCAGCAGGTTTACACCCAAAACTGAAGCTCTCCCTTCAAAGTGCCTCATGGCAGCATCCCCCAGAGCCAGGGGCACATTGCAAAAGAAGCTTTACATCAGCTCTTCTTCTAGGTTTCCTCTCACAGAAATCAGTTTCAGTGTTTTATAGATCTGATGAAAGCATAAAAGGGACTTGAAGCATAAAAGGCTTAGAACAAACAGACAGGGTGCCCAGAGCAGCTGTGGCTGCCCCTGGATCCCTGGCAGTGTCCCAGGCCAGGCTGGACAGGGCTTGGAGCAGCCTGGGACAGTGGAAGGAGTCCCTGCCACGGCAGAGGGGTGCAATGAGATGATCATTAAGGTCCCTTCCCAGCCAGATCATTCTCTGAGTCTCTGAAACTCGCAAATCACCTACTTCAGTCACAAGGAATCTTTTCAATCTGCTCACAGCAATTTCTGAAAACTTCAGCAAAGCAGCTTCCACAAAACTGCAGCTTAAAGAAAATAAAATCAACCTGACAAGAAAATGGAAGAGGCTCTACCATGACCACAACTGGATGTGACAACATGAGATGAGCTATCAGCAATGTAACCTGGCTCAAAAATGTAACTAAGGAAAAAAAAAACAACCAAAAAAGTACTTACACTTTCTCAGATCTGCATCAGAAATGTTGATACTGACGTAAGCAAAAGTTTTTGTAGGATTCCCTGATCAATGACAAACATTAAGTTAGTTTCTATGTAGTTTCATCATTTCCTTTAAAACTGAAGTGTCTCTAAAGCAAAAATTCCATTTCATGCTCCAAACAGAAAAACAAATAACTTTTAAAAGATGAAAGAAACTTTTTACCCTGATCATCTTTCCTGGTAATAATCTCTGCCTCCAACACACGCCCAAACTTGCCAAATTTTTCTTCCAGCTCAGCCTTGGAAACCGTATAGCCAAGCCCTCCAACATAGAGACGTTTGGAAACCTGTTCCTTCTCCATGCTGCCAAGTACAGGTGTCACACCAGAACACACACTCTGTTCCTCTGCAAAGAGACAAAACATTCAGTGACACTCACAGAAATTAATGAGATTAGAATAACGAATCAGGGACACATGAGCGCATTAAAAAGCCACGAAGAACCTTATGAGCAGAGCACTGCTTTGAGTTGCAGTGGGTAACACGCTCTGCTCCAGAGCAGGGACAGCAAACCGCGCTGCTGCAGGAAATCAGAGTTCAGGTGCTGGGGTTTTTTTAAAACGCTGAACCACAAACTGAACCATGTAACTGTACGCGCAAGAATAAGGGCAAACGGCTCTTTACAACATAACCCAAGGGTTCCCTATGAGGGGAACGCGAGCCGCCCACGGCCCAACCCTCCCCTCCCGGGAGACGTCGAGGGACCCCCGGCTTGAGGGACCCCCGGCTTGAGGGGCCCGGGCCCGGGCCCCCGCCCCCCCCCGAGGTGCCCCCGGCCCAGCCCGGCCTCACCGCCGCCATGTGCGAGCCTCGCAGCGCCACCGCCTTACCGCCCTCCCCGCAACTCTTCCCAGCCCTCACTCGAAAAAAAGGGTTCCGCCTCCTGGTGCCGCTGGATTATGATCGGCTGCTCGCCTCTCCTGGGTTCCTGTTTCCGGCCGGTCAGGTGTGGTGGGAACACGGGGGCTGGGTCCCATGACAGCGGACGCTTTGAAAGTGACAAACCAGGAAGAAAAGCGGGGGTGTTTTCCGGAACACGTGAGCAAAAATTAACGCGAACAAGGGAACAGCCGGCAAAGCAAGGCTTTTTTGCTTTCATTTATAATAAAGAGCTCAGGAATTATTCCTCAGCGGCTCTATTGTTCGTCAGGGAGGGGAAGGAAGGCGCGGCCGGCTCCCCCCGCTCGGACAGCAGCTGTGGTAGCGCCCAGGCTCGTGGGTTGGCGCGCGGTTCGAAAAGTGCGGGGCGCGCGCGCCGGCTCTGAGCGCTCCCTTCCCCTCAGCGCTCTCAGCGCCGGCTCCCACCGCTCACCGCCCCTTCCCCTCAGTGCCGGCTCCCACCGCTCACCGCCCCTTCCCCTCAGTGCCGGCTCCCACCGCTCACCACCCCTTCCCCGCAGCGCCGGCTCCCTCTGCTTCTCTCTCAAGGCCGGTGTCCGCGGCTGCCGGGGCTCCCAGGGCTCCCGACTGCGCTGCTCGGACACCCGTTCCGCCCCTGGGGCACCTCTGTCACCTGCGAGCCTCGGCGCGGGTCAGCCCCGGCTCCTCGGACGAGTCGCGATTTCAGCATCGCCCTGCGAGCTCTGAAGGTCCGCAGGGAAGCAGCGGGCACGGAACGCACCAGTTCGGTTCTCACAAACGCTCCAAAGCGCTCCTCCTGTGGCAGCATAAAGACAAATACGCGGAGCTGTAAACGGGCAGGTACGTCGAAATGTGAAAGATGTGCTGTTAATGCATAAATATTTCTAAATATACACACGTATGATGAATAAGAGGAGAACTATTTGTAAAAGCTTTGTTTTACTTGATTCAGGAGTAGGTATTTTTTTCTAGATGTAAAATCTTTGAAGTCGTAAATAGTGTTTGAGTCTTCTGCCGCCTAGTGAAATCCTTGAGTTTAAGTAGCTGTAAGTAGTTTATGTCTCCTGTTACTGCTGTTAAAAGAGGGATCGGCTGACCTGGGGTAACGTTCCGGCTGTGGTAATGTTTTTCTTTTTCACACCATTCTCTTTATTGTGACCATGACTTTCTTCACCGTATCCAGTTCAAAAAAGTCTGGTGATGACTTGATGATTATTTAATTGCATATACTTCCTTTATTCATTAAGCAGCCTTTTAATGCAAAGCATGCTTTCTATGTTGTTTTCTTATGTGTGTTATAAAGGCACTGTTTCCTATGAAATAAGCTAATAAAATCCAATTTCCTCCTCATCCCCTTTTACTTTTAACGATGTTAGTGTGGAACTTGCACACCACATAGAGTAGGGGTGGTTTAAAAACACACAAAACTGAATGTTGGATTTTTCCTGGTCAAAAAAATTAGCACATTAGTTTTGAGCTGCATATATCTTCCACACACTTCTGAATGTGTTGTAGCTAGGCTGAATGCCAGATGATTATTTTTCCTGAAAACTGAGGTTTATTTTTAAAATTACTGGTGAAACGTGTTTGCAATTGGTGTCTCTGTACTGCTGTTTACTCTGAAGGCAGATTGTGTTAGGAGCAGCTGTGCCTCGTCTGCCCAGGTGAGTCCTTAGGTCAATTGATCAAAGCTGGGTTCCATTTTTGTATCTGATTGCAGTTGGTTTTTACCTGTGCAGCAGCTGCTTGTTCTATTACAGCAAATGTAAAACAGCTGAGTGCACTCCTGGATCAAATAATGACTAATTAAAAAGGTTCTTAAAGCCTCTGACTCCAGTAGATCGCTGATTTAACTTCTGTCTCTGGAGGCTTTGCAGTGCTCCATATCTTGAAACAATTGCCTAATGCTGTGTTTGTAGTTTTTTAAAAATTGATTCCTTGTTTGTTCCTGAGAAAAATCCTTATTTTGTTTTATGCAGTGATTCTGAGAAATGGACGAGGGCAATTTTCAAGCTTATGAAGATGAAATCCAGGCACTGGAAGAAGAAATTAGGCTGTTGACAGAAAAGTATGAAGATATGCGACAAGAATCCACCTTCTTTTCTGATGAGGAGATACTGAAGTCAATGTATGCCTTTTTTTTCATTTGTTAGATTAACAGAATTTTTTTGTCAAAATTGTTTGGGATAAGCTTTTGACTCTGTGTTAGGACTTTCCTTATGTTAGTAAATGTAAACTCTGTGGATAAAATAAGTTACTTATATGAGTTAAGGCATCTTAGCTCCCTTTTCTTGCATGTTTTTGCACATTTCTCAAAATGGACGCTTGCATGTCCAGACTTGGAATAAAAACTGTGTCTACCTGACAGTGAATGGAAAGAGTTCCTGTAAGTCAGAATAGTTTACTGTTTCCAGCAATGTGATCTAACTGAAACTTGACTCCTTAGCAACTGATTTGGGTCTGAAAGCCATCAAATCCCATTACCAATGCCTTTTGTTTAATGATATTGCTGTACTGACATGTTATGTCTGGGTATTTTGCCCTTTTGACTTTTTTTTTATTCTATTCTAGAAAATCATTCCAAAGAGAAACTCAGGGAGAAGCCAAGGGGCATGAATCTCCATCCGACCTGAAAGCTCAGCTTGAAAGTCTAGAAACAGATCTCTCATTTTTAACGGCATTTACTGGGTTTCATTTCACTAGTCACTCCAAGAAAACAGTGGAAAAAAGTAAGCAGTTTTTGCCCTTTACTGAGCATACTGGTTGTAGTTCATCTGCAAACCTCTGTTCTAATTCACTGTTAGCAGAAAGACAATTACTTGAAATACAATAAGATTTGGTTGACAAAATAATTTCTATGTAAATATTGTCCTTTCCTTCATGGGAAAGTGACAGACTACTATTGTGCTTTGCACAGGGGGAAAGTGGCATTAGTTGTTAGTATTTTTTAGCATGTCAAACTTCTTTACATGAGGAATGGTAACAGTTGGTACTTTAAATATGGCTAAGGAAAGAAATGCAGTAGTTATTTAATAGAAGTGTAATTGATATTTATTTAACTTGATTTTATAACAGCTCGAAACAGGACAGTGCAGAAGCACAGATTATCAGGGAAGTGTCACTCCCTGTCTTTTCAACTGGAATTCCAGCTTCTTGAAATGGAGGTAAGGGTCTATGTATGCTTTAAAAAAAAAACACTACCAAGCAAGACTTCAAATGGACAAATGTCACTGCTTCCTTTTCCAGCTGAAACCTTCAACTGTTTATTCTAAGTTTCAGTATGTTCTTTTGGCTCTTTAACATCTGGACCCAACTTAGGAATTCCGTGTGCATCCGAGCAAGATAGTTGCCAATAGATAGAAGGTCAGGTTTAGTGGTCAGCCACAAAATGGTTACCATAGAATTATTTACGTTGGAAAAAACTTTCAAGATCAAGTCCAACTGTTAACCCAGTACTGCCAGGTCTTTATCCCCTTTCCTTCCCAAAAGGTGCTCCCTGCAGGATGCTCTTGCAGACTGACGCTGAGGTAAAGCCCTGGGAGCACTTGGTGTCCTTCAGCTCTGCCAGGTGCCTGCTGGGGCCTCACCCTGGCCCAGCACAGCTTTCATCCCACACAGCACCTTCTATAGTCACATATCTTATTCTGGAAATTGGAAGATGCCAAATGTTACCTCTCTGGAAGAAACTGAGGAAAAGCTAAAACACTACAAATTTCAGCAGCTCTCTTTGTTGGTTTGGGTTTGGTTTTTTTTCCTTTGGTTGTGCTTGTGAGTGCTTGGTTAATGTGAATAGTCATTGCAGCACTGCCACAAGTTACACCAATGATTGCAGGTTTTCTGGGTGGGAGCTCTTTCATAAGACTCTATTCTTAGCACAGAATTCACAATGCTAAGCAAAGGAAAACAGCTTCTACCCCAATTTGCAATAGTATTTTTCTAATGCTGTTGTACTTTGTAATGGTATTTCTAACATCACGAAAACTTGATTTTTCAGCTCAGCTTTAAAGTTGTTTGGTTTTTTCTTAATTTAATGAGATGGGACTGAGAGTGAACAATAAAGGTTCATTCATTCCTATTCTGTTCTATCCTGTCATTTGTATTCTTCAGAAAAGCCATATTATGAATTTAGGAATTTAATATTTAGATGGCCACACATGGATTTTATCCTTTGAAACTGCAAGAGTTCAGCTGAATGAGGAACCTCTGAACTCCATTTGTGACTTAAAACTTGTGGTCTTCATGATGCCTCTTCACACTTAAAGATAAAACTGCACTTAGAATGTTTCTCAGCTGCATCTCCTGCAGCATGATGACATCTTTTGGTGTCAGTGGGGCTCAGAGGGGTTACTGGGTGTTAAATTTACTGCCAATGGTATTGGTGCTTAAAGCCACTGCACCACTGAGTGGCAGCACTTGGCTGCCTAATGTCTAAAATTTGGGCTACTTTGCATACTGATGAGATAGGGAATACCAGGTGTGTATATATACTTAAAAACCCTCACTTCAGCTGTAAAAGTCTAATTTTGAGCTGATTTTTGCATGAATTTTTTTTTTGTTCCAAACCTGTTTTTGGAGCCCAGCTTTGATCAACTGACCTAATGACTCATTTGGGCAGACAAGGCATAGCTGCTCCTAACACAATATAACAAAAAAAATTCATGCAAAAATCAGCTCAAAATAACAAAACAACCTGTTCTGACATTAGCATGGACAAGGTAGTGCAGTTATAACCAGTTTCACCCGTCCTGAGGAGTAAAAGCTGTTTTTGGGAAGTGCCCAGCAGGTAACAGGTCTGTTGGTATGCAGCAGAAGATCAGGAGTAGTTTTTTCACACTGTTAACTGTAGCTATCTATTCTAGTAGTGAAGTCACAATAGAGTTAACTCAGCTCCATAGTATTAGGAGAGGACATGAGCTTGAAAATCAGCCAGAACAAGTCTAAGCCTTTTGGGAAAGCAATCATTTAAAAAGAGTTTCTTTCTTGCCCAGAGCTTTCCTTTTAAATCTTTTTATTTGGCCCCACAATGGCATTTTAGCATGTTAATAACCCCCCCATTGGCAAACCAGTCCCTTCAGAAGGTGGCACGTTAGCTTGTGACTGCTGGCAGCTTCTCCACAACTCCATCCCCCTGTTGAACCTTGTGCTCTAGACCTAAAATGAATTTTCCTGATGTTATTTAGTACATCCACTAATCTCTGTAGTGCCTTGCTTTGCTTTTCCCATCTTTAGTGATGGCAGTGTTAGCAGGGCTTCTGTCCAAGCAGTACAGGCACTGCTGAGATGTGTGTGTAGTTCTCTCTTGCCATTCCCATTTGCTTGTAGCGACTTGGTATAAGAAGTTTAAAGTAAGGCATTTCCTATGGTCTTCAAATCATGATTTTAAGCTTTTTATTTCACTGTTATCTATTCCATTACTTTGGTGTGTTCAAGAATGCATAGAAAAGAGAATTAACTTCTCTTTTGGCTTCATTTCTACTCCAACTGCCTTTTCTCATTCTTTAACAGCTTATTAATTAATTTAGAATAACTTTATTATCCCACACATATTTCTGAGTAGCAGCAATTGTAAAAAAGGACAATATTTTGAGACAAAACTGTAGGGTTTAAAATTTAAAAACTAGCCCAAAACTACTGATAAAACCTTATATGTGAATTTTCTGGTATATGTGGCAGCTCAAGGTTGTGTTGGAATATGAGAAGAATCTTAAAGAAGTGGGATTGATGTGAAAAGAAGTGTAATGAACCTTGGTTTATATATATATTCTATGCTGACAAACTCATGTGTTATTCCAAAAGACTTGTGTGGATAATAGTGCTACTCTTGAAATGAAAGAAACTGTTCACACACACAAACTGTAGTTTTAAAAATTCTATTTTAAGGATTATGATAGTTAGCAGCATTTACATCTACTTTTTTCTATATTTTTATATGCAAATAGACACATTTTTCTCCTCGCCAGGGCAATTTCTAAAATATTTTGTTGTGACTTCTCCAATCTAGAACAATGAGAAAGTGTCTGCTGTTGTTAGTGATCTCAGCATTATAATCGAATCCACAGAAGATTCAAATATGAGCAAGTTTGTGTCACGGTAAGATGGAATTTTTTGCTCAAGGCAGGTTATTGTGTGGGATATGGGATACTAAATGCAGTACTGAGTTTTCATGTAAACTGCTGGCAGCCAGTGTCTTTATGTGATGTGTCCTTAGCCCAACCTAAACACTTCCCATCCCTTATCTGTATCCTGGAGAGAAGATGAAAAGTATGTGATTTTTAAGATCTGGAAGGACCGTTACAAATTCATGTTAAACCGGGCCAGGTTTTAGATTATAGTGTGTTTTAGCTGTTTGAAGAGAAAAGTAATGTGGCAATCTCAGCTATTACATCTTAATTAATATAATTGTTCCTCAGATGTGTATGTGAGCTGCAGTGTGTGTAATGCCTAAAGTGCACATCCAGAACTCCTCTCCAGTATTTGCCTGTTTCTGATTCTCAGCTTTCAATTCCATTTTTCTTATTGGCAACAGGATTTATTTCACTGATATCCTAAAAAATGTAATTTAAAAACGTGGAATAGTGTATTTGTGCAATGGCTTAAGAAAATTAACATACTAAAACTTAAATGTATGAATGAATGCTGTTTTAAATTATTTTCTGGAGTATGCCAACTTCTTGTGGTAACATGATGAGTGCATGATCAAATTATTTGTCTGCAGTATTTCACTGAATTCTGCTAGCAAGCTGTTCTGAGAACAAATCCATTATCACTGAGTCATTGATTCAATTCTTTTGTTTTTTATTATTTTAGGTGGGGGAGGGAGAGAAAGGGCCAACAGACGGGTGAAGAGAGAGGTCTATTGAGTTACCTCAGGCTTCAGTAGTACCGAGAGCTGATTATTTCACTTAAAGGCTTTGAGCTTTCCATATAAATCTACTAAAGCTTGTAGCGAAACTGGGAAGAACAGTTGACTACTCTCAAGAAGTGGGATTTAGAAGAGGAAATTGACCTGTTTTATTCATGAGTATTTTATGACAGCAGAAGTGTATTGGAACTTAATAGTCACACTGGAAAGGAACATGTTGAGGTAGTGGCAGACTTTATTTCATCCTGGCTGGAGCGCTGCTGTCTTGTCCCTGTGTCTTCTCCTTTTCCACCTTGTGCCAGTATTCATAAATAAGCACAAGTTTTCATGAATGAAGATGTCATAAAGCAGGCAGTGCCTTCTCCTGAGCCTCTCTTTGCACGTGCCACCTGTTGGCCTTGTGTCTATAGATACCCTTGCAGCCACGTGGCCAATAGGATCAGTGTGTTCAGTAGGCTGAAAAATACTTTTGGAGGTGGGGAACAACTCAAACTTGTCCCCCATAACACCTTCAAATTTCACTTTTCCTGTGTGCGTGAGTCCATGGCTGATGCCTGCAGTGCCTGTTTGCGAGCACCGCCCCCCACCCTGTTCCACTGAGTCTGTGATCTCCCTTCAGGGCCTGTTTTCCCAATCCCCTTGTTGGGCTACTCCTCATTTCTTTTTCCAAGTTGTAATCCCCTCGTGTCCAGTTTCAGACTTTTCCCAACTAGCCCTTTGTTCTTTAGTCTACTCCTAAAATTCCTTTTTCTTCCCTTCTTTTCCCTCCATTCCTGACCAGCTGAATCTGGTCTCCTGTTGTTTTGTTCATTTTCAGCCTCCCTACCAGTTTGTTTTCTTCTTTTACTTCTTTGGCCCAGTCTTGCCTAATCCATTGTCTAGTTCTGTTCTGTTTGTCTCCTGGCTGGGATTTTTTTCCTCCTCAGTTGTCTAATTTTTTTTGGCTTTATTTTTTTTCATAATACGTGTCAGAAAATTGTCTTTAAGAGCAGCAGAGTTAAAAACCTGGCATTCAGTTCCTGCTTTGGAAGAAAATAGGGGAATGCTGGAACATTTGAGCAATATCTTTTTAAATAAAGCAAAATTCAGCAGTCTGCAGGTACTGCTGCAATTTATAAACGATAAATCTCTGTATAAGAATTGTACATTTTTTAAAAGTGGGTATATTTTTATATAATTTCTTAATTATTTTGTGACAATAACAGATGTATGCAAATGGAATCACAATATTTAGTTGTCTTTTTTGGATTTCACTTGTGTCCCCTTTGGACCACTTACCACTTATGTTATACTTTACTAGTGTTGAGAACCACAACATCTAAAAAACTCTTGTCAGTCCTTTTTCCTTTTTTTGACTTGACACCCCATTAATTGTTGGGGGAGTTCACCTTTGCCTGGGTTACTTAGGCAAATAAAGATTTTAAGCAGGATGAAAATTGCTCTTACTTTTTATTAACTAGTTAGAATCTGTAAGTCAGAGTGCAGGATTTAGGAAATATGCATTATATTAAAAGCTGCTTGGGCAAAGCCTATTGCAAATGAAGGGAAGTAGGAATTCTATTCCCAGCTTTGAGTCATGCTTTGGTTTTCTATGCTAATGTAGAAAGTCTTGCATTCTGCAGTGAGTTGAAATAGATTTTCTCCCTTGAAATACATAAAGGAGCACATTAAAGGAGGCTTAGGTACTTTTACTACAATTAAAGTTCTTATCTACTTCTGTGTTGTGTTGATATTTTGTGAAAGTGAAAGGATATTTGGATGAAGAGCCCATGATTTTAACCTGACAGAGTTACTCTCTGCCTGAACATCCTTTTAGCTGGTTTTGGATGACTTCTCTGTAACATGGATGTTGGCATTGGAGACAGGTGTTTTCTGCTCCAAGTGGATTTTTGTAATGCTAAATTCTTTCAAAAGAAAAAAAGACTTGAATTTTACCATCCGCTCTCTTACTACCTTGTTATTTTATACCATGTTTCCTTGGTATTTTAGCATGCGGTGTAGTTGACTTCAGCAGGAGGAATTAGGTTAATTTGGGCTAATTAGGAATTAGTGTTCATGGGTAGATTCGATGCTGTGAGAGTTCACTGAACTGGTGCTCTTATGCAGTCTCTTACTTTTTTGCCAATATGGATTTACATACAGCTGGTTTTGCCAACAGATTCCCCCTTTCTAAATGCTGAATTCAGTTTTCTAGCTTGAATTTAGCCAGTGTTATGTGAGAAAAGTACATCCTCAGATATATTGGTTGACTATCTTCTACATTTGAAACTGGTTCTTTGAACTTCTACACAAAACTTTTTCTTTCTGTTGATGATCTAGCCTTGAAAATTTTTATCTGCTGCATCACCTAAAAGTTATTTTGAGGCAAAAAAGAAATAAACTAAAAACCATGCTAAAACAAGGTCACAGTGTTTGTGATAGTATTTTAAATAGCCTAAACGTGGATTTTATAAAAATTGCCAAGTTCTTCAAAAAGAATTTCAAGTATGTAGTTTTGTAACAAAGCTTTGTGTTATCCTGTTCCACGAGTGGAGATTGAAAAAGCCCAGTGCAGTTTGTGTGGAATCTGTTCCCCAGGCATGGATGTGGGCAGTTGTTACCAAGGGTCCACAGTTGCTATAGAATGTGTAGGCTTTGACATGTACAATTCAGAGTTGTGGTTAAAAACAGCTCCCAGACCAGGGCTAATGAGCTATTGTAAATCAATGTCTGTGTCCTTCCAGGGACTCACTTTCCCCAGTGCTGCCAGCATTTTTTTCATCTTGGCCTGACTTTGTTGGCAGCTGTGAACTACTGTGGTAACTTCCTTTAATGATGCTGTTCTTTCCAGGCTGGGATAAAATTTGTTTGGCTTTTCTTTCACATTTTCAATATCTGAATGACCTTAATGTATTTTTTTTTCCAGTTTCTTTGTATAACTGGTTAAGGTTTGCTGTTCCTGTGTATTAAATAGAGCAGGATTGAAAGCACAGCTCTCCCTGGGAAGGCTGAACTAACTTGGTAATCCATTGTTGCAGCCATTCTGTGAATGCCTCAAGTCTGCTCTCAGCTGTTCTGAAAATCCAAAAGGAATAGCTAATATCAGAAAGGATGTTAGAAGTCAAACTTACATTAGAGTTTAAATACTGTAACTTCCTGAAATATTCTCAAATATCAGTCAGATATCTTCCTCGGTCAGGTTTTGTAAACTTGTAAAATCCTATGTTAGTAACCAAAATAAATATTTGTACTTCCAAAACAGTGCTTGCCAGGCGTGTTTTGATGATGGCTAATAGTCTGTGGCTTCATATCAACGATGACATGAAGCCTTTCACACTTATGTTTAAATAATCGTATTACTTCAGGTATTTTGACATGTGGTTTTTGTGGAGTTTTGCATCCTTTGTATTCTGGCTGCATTTGTTTAGTGAAAACTGCACACCCTTTATGAGCTTTTTTCCTCTTTTCTCCAACAACCCTGCATGTGTGATTTTTGCTGCCTGACAGTTTGTCACCTTATATTGTCTCTTTTCCTTTCTCCATCCTGATTCTTACTAGAAATTCAAAAAATAAACATTTATATCTCTCTTTCCCTCCCACTCTCCCCCCAGCATAAGAAGGAACACAGACATGTTAGAGCAGGTCCAGAGGAAAGTGAGGAAGATGTTCAGAGGGCTGGAGCCCCTCTGCTCTGGAAACAAGATCACATCAAGATTTAACTGTCTGACAAAAGTTTTGGTTTAGATGCCCTGTGTCATCAGGCCTCCTTTCCTAGTGAAGCTGCAAGGTGAATCTTGAAAAGCTGAATGTCATGTGGGCAGAGACAGGTAACAGGTCATGTAGAGTTAGTTGGTGAGGACAAAGATTTTGGGAATATTTGAAGGTTAGTGATGCAATTTGGGAAATCTTACCAATTTGGAGGTTCAGGTTTTACTATGCAACATCTTAGAATTTCTTTAGAAAAGAAACAAGAATAAAATCAAACTAAGATTTTGCAGGTGGGAACTACTTTGTTCCCACATTTTACACATAAGACTAATGCTAGAAACACTGGCTTAGGAATGTGTTCTTCAACCTCTTTTTCAATCATTACAGCTTTTTTCAGCTTTGTAATTCTTATTTTGGGTGATTTCTACTTCATATTCAAACAATACTAATGAATTTTTTAAAGTGTGAATTTTAGGCCGTCAAATTGATAAATCTGATTATGAGTGGGTTAAACAATATATGTTTGTTTTATAGCACTGAAGAACGTGGAGATCTTCTAGCATTTTTCAGAAGCCTTTCAACCTATGCTGAGTGGTATGAACATCGTAGATGCACCTTCCTGCATTTCAAGGTAGTGTCCATCAAGCCTTTTTTTATTAGTACAATGTTTATTGTTTAAGAAGTTTAGTAAGACAAAGCATTGGAAGTGAAACTGGCTGTCTTTAGCAGAATATAGGATCTTAGTTTTGTATGTGGTGTTGAAGACAATATGAGCTAAAAATTTGTGCTGTGTTCAAGGGGCAATTGAGCAGCAATTGCTGTGTTCCTCAAGGCTGGAGGAAAATAAGACTGTGCCTTTCTGTGAAGGAGTAAGACAGTTTGCTTTGGTATTATATTTTATTTTTATTAAAAAAAAAAGGAAAAAGAAGAAATTAAAGTAAAATAACACTTGTAGTCTTTGGCATATAAATGTTGGTTTTGAAGGATTAGATCTGTTTCTCTTGAAGATGTGTCAGAATGTGTTTGGATGACAGCACTTTCAGTTCTAGAGTGTTTTACTTGTGTGGGAAATAAACTGTTCCTCCCTCCTAACTGGAACATAATATTTGAGCTTAGTTTTAAATAACCGGTATTTGGCTTGTTTGTTTTGGCTTTGTGCTGGTTTTAAGATAAACAACTAAGCCTTGGAGTAAAAATACTACAGTCCTACAGACACAAAACATCTTACATGATGCTTTATGTTAGAGAAGGATGTTTAACTGCTTAATTGTTTGTGGTTTCTTGGCTGAGTTTTATGTACCTCAAGAATTTACTGTCATTATACTCAACACCATTTTTACTTTTCAGCTGTAGTATCAAGTGGGAACCGTATAATTTCCTATTTTTCAGTCTTTTAGACCTCTGAGTTCTGTGCTGAATTAATCAATTTCTATTATCCAATCAACCAGAACAGAAAAAAGCGTTCTATTTTTTGATAGCACTAAAAAAAAAAAAAAAATGCAGTCCTCAGCTGAGCAATGAACTGGTATTGCCTAATCCTGCTGGCTTTTGTCTAAGGGCTTTTCTCTAATCCCCCCATAGAAAAGGTAGAGCACCAAGAGCTTTGGGGCTCTGCGATTGTTTTTTCCAGCTTCCCTTGCTGCCTTCTGATCCTTAGATCTGCAGTGACTGTGATTTCTGGGACAGTGACTTGGTGAACTGTTGCAAATATTTCTCATTTTAAAATATAATGAAAAGAAAAAAATAGGAAAGAGTTTTGGAGACAATTTTCAAATTGTTTTTATATAAGCAGTTTTTAAAAGTACTTGTTCAGATGTTGAGTATAAACAATGAAATTATCTACTAATTGCTAAAAGATGTGTGGAGATAATTCATTTAAGACATTACAAGTTCATCAGTATTACAAATGTTCTTTCTAGAGGTAGTTTTATTTCCATGGTCAAAGATAAAGTTGAAAGACTTTATTTGGGCGAATTTTTACCAATTATGACTGACTGTGTGCTTATGAAGAGTATTTTAGGCCTTCTTATTTTTGTTAGCATTGCTAATCATTTAATTTTGAAACAGAAAACTTTCTCAGGTAAGAGAATTAATAAAAGGGTTCAAAGATAAAATCTGACAATTCAAATAACTAGATTGCCAAGGAGAATGTATATGTGTAATTTAATGTTTTAGTAATTTGTGGGAAAGCAATTAAACATATGTTGTTAATATATGCATAAAACCAACTCAAGAGTCTATCCTGTTAATATTCACGCTTACACAACATTAAAATGAGTCTGTAATCTTTGTATTTATTTTTTCCCCCTACCTGCTCTCTAGACTCCCCTGTTTTGGAGAGAAAACTGTTGGGGGAGAGTCTTGGGTTTATAGCTTTGCTATTAATCTGCTTTGTTTTGTTTAAAGAAAATTGCCAAGGCTTCTATGTAGAAATAAAATAGTTTCTGATACTTTCCTCAGAGTGTAGTGTAAAAATACCAAAGGTAGTTTATTTTTTCTTTCATCTTTTGGTACTTGAGAACAAAGGGATAATGTAGAAGTGGATGAGTACTTCAAGCAATATTGAATGTTTTGAGATTAATGGCAAATCGAGGTCAGTTCAAAATAGGTTTTGAAGGAGCAAGTGGAGTGTTCACCAGGTATTCTGTATGGCAGGTCTTGCTATTGTCAAATAAATATGTCTGTAAAATGGATTTACATCTGCAATTAACCTTCTAACCTTAGTCTGCTGTGAGGCTGAACAACTGAAACATGTTGGCATGGCTAGAAGAGCAGGTTGTTGAAGCTGATACTGATAAACAAGAACAAAAATTGAAGTTTATTGGAAATTCAGAACAGAAATAAGTGACAGGAAAAGAATAAAATGGTTTACATTCAGCTTGATATTAGTACTGGTCACAGAAATAGGAGGTGGAAATCCTCCCTACTGAAGCCTTTCTCACTTCACGTTTTGATTAACTTGCTGTGAATGGGGAAAATAAAGTAAAACACATCAGAGAACTTGGTGCCTGCATGAGACATTCAGAAGGTACCACTTGTCTACTTTGGTTTGCTCACAAAGTGTTAAGAGCATTAATTAGTGTTACTAATGATAATTAGCATGTTTCAAAAATATATACAACATTTTAATGTAAAATTAATCGTGTGGTAGTAGGTAGGTTTTAGAATGTTTACGTGTGTATATATTACAAAAAATATGTATTTATTTGCGTATACACATTTTTTGTGATATTTCCTGGTATTTATTTATTTATTTTTCGTGATTTACTGAAAAGAGTTTTAGTAGCAATGATTTGTGAAGAGAATAAGATCAGAGGCTGCTGCTTACGTAACAGTATTATACTTACAACTGTGTTTTTTCCATCTTAGGCATTTATCACAAGAGATGTGAGAGAATTGATGGGTTTAATTTTTTCCAAATAGAAATTTGGCTTGACATTGGAATGTATTTTTACATGCTTTGAAGTTGTTTTTTACATTTTGTTAAAAACCTGGGAACATCAAAGTTTTAATATTTATGTGGAAAAATGAAAACCAAGTATTGCTGCCGGACATGGTTTAGTTCTAAATTAAGACAATGGAATTTCCTTTTTGTTACACTAAATAACTTAAAATGGAAAATATTGGGGGTTGCTGTTTTTCTTGGGTAATGGGTTCAGGGCAAAAATGTGTTCAGAATTAAGTGGGCATCAATTCCCCATAGCACAAGCACTAACAAATCAAGGCTTAGCTAAATAAGATAAATAAAACTAATACAAAATATCTTGTAAAATCCATGTTTTAGATGTAGTGATACATGATCATGCATTTGATGCTTAACTATTTCTACTAATTAGGAGTCTATACTAGCTTCAAAATTAGTACAAAGTGGATGTGGTAATAGTAACAAGCACACCTTTGGCATTCATTTGTCTGGAGGCTTTACACCTGTGGGAGGTATTGGAGGAGAGAAACTGGATGTCAGAAATGTACAGCTGTGGAATTAAAAACATTGCGCCCTTTATCAGTGATGGCCAGTTTTAGATGAACTGAGTGTTGAGGCCTGCACGTGTCAATTTGTGTTTTTAATATGCTGCAGAGGTTCACGGAGTTGAGTGAAATGCTTGAAGTTACCTCTGATTTCAGATTAATGATGGAATCAATTTTTCTTTGTAACTTCAAAGTCTGATTTGATTTTTCCCTAATGATCAGAAGTATTGTTGTAGAAGAGTGATTCTTTCTTTGGTCTGACATCTAGATGAAATCATACTTATTTACAGGTAAACACATGAATTCAGCTTTGCTCTTAACTATACTGTCACATTTCCTGTCAGGAGAAGCTTTGGATCCAAGGCTTGGTCTACATCATTAGTTAATAACAAAGGTATTTGAGTCTGTTATGGTGTATGTAGACCATTTTAAAATAGGAAGCTGGTGTTGCAAAAACAGCTCTTGTGAGAACAGCTCAGCAAAACAGATATATTTCACTAAAAATACATTGTGTAAAAATAAAACATGTTCTTTTCAAAGCAGAATAGTAGAAGGAAATCTAAAACATCTTTGCAAAGTTCCAGTTGCTATGTTGCCCGGGGTACTAAACCTAAATAGGAGTTCTTTTCATTTACCACAAATCAAGTTTTTAAGGAAATGTTAATGAATTTAAGCTTTGAGAAGTTCTGTTTCTAAACATAACTTTCTCTCATCTGCATCTTTATCCAATACACTTTTGAAGGTCAACTGAAAAGATTTCACTCCAGATTAAAAGAGCGGGATAAGAATTCAGAAGTATTTTTCCTCTTTGGTTTGCTCAAAGAAAATCTTGCATTTATCTGAAAGTAAAATGTGGTGGTTGTTCTGAGTGCTGGTAAAAAATGAGAACAAGCAGTTTTGTGTGATTTTTATCTAAAGAGTACGTGGTGAAATAAAAGTTGAGATAATGTGTGTGCATATATATATTTTTACACTTGCATTAACAGAAAAGATTCTGAAAGCATGAAGGACACCATAACTACTAAAGTGACTGGTTTGAAATGGTTATTTCAGAGGAGAACGGTGCAACATAGCAGAAGGTCCTGGGTATGCAGGGAAAAGAGCATTAGTAAGGGAGAGGATATGAACTTGTAAACAGAGGAAGAGGTGATCCTCGTTAGCATGCCTGGGTCTGGCATGTGGGGTGGCACAAGCAGTGCTAGTAGTACGCTCCCACGGGCAGCATCCTCAGGCAGGAGAAGGCGTTGACGTGCTTGGCCAGGACGATGGGGTTGCCCTCCATCCTTATCTCGTCCATCCGCGCGCGGATGTAGCGCGTGTTGTTGGACTTGCAGAACGTGTCATCCGTGATGGTGGTGATGTTGTTGTACTGCAAACCAAAACATTTGCATAAGTAAATGCATACATGCATTGTTCATAAAAGATTAGATCTTCTTTTTGCTATTTCCTATCCCTGATGTACAGAAACCAGTAATAAATCCTTGCATGGGAATTAGCAGCTTCTGAACTTCTGGATGGTTGTGGCCATACACATTGATATGGTAAATTGTTTTATTCAGAGGTGCAGTGGAAAACTGTAGTGGGAACTGTTTTAAAATAGAACAAGTTTGATTGAAGTGTGTAACTTCTGGGGTGTTTCCTAAGAGAACGTTAAGGAAATCCTTTGGGAGTACCTGAAGGTGAAGAATGCGCAGACTCTCTGGTAAGTTCAGGGGGACAGATTCCAGTGCGTTGTGTCCTAAGTAGAGGTAGGCCAAATTTGTGAGCTTCTGTTAAACAGAAAGAGAGGTTACTGATGCTTGTGTTACTTGAGATTAAGTAACTCATGCCTGTTACAAGACATCAGTAATTTTTTCTGATCACATAGCCTGTAAACTGATGTAACAAAAGCCATTCTTTTGCTGTGAATGTTGAATTCTATTCTACCAAGAAATTCATAGAACAGACCTTCTATGTT
Organism: Ploceus nigricollis; assembly: GCA_013399945.1. Lineage (NCBI taxonomy): Eukaryota > Metazoa > Chordata > Aves > Passeriformes > Ploceidae > Ploceus > Ploceus nigricollis. Next base: position 26,454 of record VXBC01011396.1, read on the forward strand.
TGGGAAATTTCAGTGTCAGCATGTTGGTTATAAAAGTTGAGACCACTATCAATTACTATATGTATATTGTTTATTAGTATTTCTGTAGTCCTCAGAACTCTAATTGAGCCATCAATTTTTGAATATTTTTTCTTTACATGTTAGAGAGAAAGCAAGTAGGTGAGATATTTCATAGAAAATTCTTTTCTACATGGAGGACATGAAGGGAGTGAGTGCACAAATGACTGATATTCCAGAGTGCCTTAAAAGCAAAGCAAAAGCTGGAAATCTGCTTCATCGTAGTTTGTTTCTTAGAGTACAAAAAATACAGAAAAATAATTTGGTGTCAGACTGAATAGTCTGGTTACTAATTTTGGTTACTTTGATTACATAGATTATTGGGTTTTTCCATACCTTGAAAGCATTTGCTTTGATTCCTCTGCTCTTGATTCTGTTTTGGTTTGCATTAAATGTTGTTAGTTTGGGAGGTAGAACAGGAAGTTTTACAAGTCGATTTTCAGCAAGAGAAAGTTCTTCCAACAGCAGAAGCTTTGAAAAGGCTCCATCTTCTATTTCTTCTATCCTATTTCCACTCAAATCAATTCTTCTCAAGGTAGCTTTACACAAAAGAAATTAAAATCTAAGTATTGACTTTATAATTACATGGCATGTAAAATGTGTATGGCTGTATATGCTGAATGTTATACTGTTGGCTGCAGCATCTAAATGGTGATCTACACATGCAAATACTATTAAAATTGACATCTGGATTTTTTTTCTGGTCTTAAATTGAAAAATTAAAAAAGGGAAATACTCAAATACTCTGGATCCTTCTTTTGGTCTTAGAGATAACATGATTTCAGATATTGATAGAATTTGTCATGCTGTGGAGTGAGATAGCTGGCAGAGCTGTCCCTGGAGCATTTGAAGGAAAAATAATGCCTGGTCATTTAAGACTCTCTGGGATGCAGAGCTGAATTTTATTTTTAGCAAGCTGCTCTTTGCCTGATTGTTTTGGAGTATTAAGATGTTTACAGGGTCCAAAATGCGTGTCCATTGTGCCTTTCCATTTTGTATTCTAAAACAGAGATGGAAATTGGGGTGTCACTTACTAATGTCAGCAAAATCTGAGGCTGCAATCCTTTTGATCTTGTTGAAGCGAGCGTAGAGATAAGCGGTTTCCTTGGGCAGGGGGGGCACGGCCTCAATGTCGATCTCCTCGCAGTACACGGAGCCGCTCAGGCACACGCACAGCAAACACGTGGGCAGGTCTGCCAGCAGGGGCAGAACACACAGTTTCAGCATACTCAACTCACTTCAGCTTGGTTACTCAAAATAGTTTTCTCTAGTGTCTTTTAAGATTTCCCATTGTTAGGTTTTTTAAAAATTTTTTTTGCATCAAGTTCTGAGAAGATTTATGTTCTCAACTGTTTTGGGTTTTTTGTTCTTTTTATTGTGCGTGATTTCCCTGTGTATAATCTCTGTTCTTACCTGAGCATGTGAAATGCTATTAATCAGCCTGAATTCAGTTTAAATCTATAGCTGGCGAAGAGTATGAAGAATGTGACAACTGCAAGTTTGTGACCATGTTAAATATCACATCTGGAACCAAACCCACAAGGAGAAACACCTGGCAGTGCATGCATTTGGTACTGTAAGTGGATTGGAGCATTTCTGGCAGGTCACACAATATCCTGTGTTATTCCTAACTACTATTTTGTCTAAACCTTTTGATAAAAAGTCCAGCCATTATGTTTATATTTCATATACAGTTTCGGTTGGAAGGGACATCAAAGATTATCTCGTTCCAACCCCCTGCCACAGACAAGGACACCTTCCACTAGACCAGGTTGCTCAGAGCCCTATGCACAATCTCTATCAGTTTTATACTGAGATTTTTGCAGCTGTTGTTTTAAGTAGAGAGAGAAACTTTTTGTAATGTAGTTTGAGACCTTTCTGGCTTGTCCTAGTACTCATGGAGAGTAGTAAAGTATCAGTAACTTCTGCTTTGCTCTAATCTTTTCTGCCAGGAATATTCAAATACATATAATGAACGTGGCTTTGAATCCTGTTTCATCACCACTGCTGTGTCTTGTGCTGTGTTTTCTATATTTTGAGAGTTTTGGTTGGCTTCCACCCTGCAGTGAATGCAGTGCAGACAGCAGGGTTATTCCATGGGGTAGTTGTCACTACACAAACAGCAAAACAGAACCTTCTACAACCAGTAAGGAGTTACAAAAGCAGCTGGTCAATACTGGGAAGCCAGCGTGTAACAGCAATTCTTTTTCTTACGGCAGCACTGCAGAGAATAGAATAAAGATTTTGAGGTTTGGGTTTGTGAATATCATCATTTTTGGGCTGCAGAGTTCTGCCCTATTTGGTGGTTTGTTTTTTTTTTAATTTAGTGGCTTGTTTTCATGTTTGTGTAGGAAATGGAAAATGTGAAACAATGTTGTCACTGTTAAAAAGGCAATAGTTTTTATGCTTGTCTGTCTAGAAGCTCTGATGTTCCTGGAGACTTGCTCAGCTTTTGATGGGGGCTTGTTGACAGGTGCTGTTTGGCAATAATTAACCTTGAATTAGCACTTTGGTAGACATTGACAGTCCACTGGTCTTGCTGAATCATCAGTTATTTTTGGAAGTTTATATCACAGACACACAAAATAAGTGTCTCTTTTTCTCACTGCTCCATTTGGCAGAAAAAATTTGTCCTTTTCATGTGCGGAGAGAAATGGGGCTTGTTAGGAGAAACCTGGACAATGTACCCAGAGCCTGTAGGAAGCTTTGGCAAGTGAAGAATGTTCCTGATGTATTTTAAACGTTGACCTCCCTGATCATCAGATGTAAACATTGAGAATAGCTGATTGTTCAAATAAATCTGTTGAAATAATTTAAGCACATAGTATTTCATCATCACTTGGTTAAACTGTGGAACTTACTGGGGGATGTATTTTGTTTTTCTTCGTTGTCTTGTCTAACTTATTTAACTTGGGTACATCTCAATGGCAAATATGACTGGACAAGTCTGTGGAGATGCTTACAAGCTGTGCTTTGTCTATTCAGAGTTTCCCTGAGGATCCTTTAACTTTTTCAGCCTGCTCCATCAGAAGTTACAAGGTTTTCCACAGGAGATATGAAAGATATTTATAAACAAAAATATTAATTCTGTAGCCTTTGTTATGCTTTGCACTTTAGATTTGTATGTTAAAAGATATTCTTTTGTATATCTTAGACATCACAATATTCATATCAGTTAACTTACTTGTGTCCTTTGTTGGTGGGACATCGAGTTGGCTGTCATCTCTTTGCAGCATTAGGGAAGTGTCAAGAGAAACATTTGTTCCATCCTTTGTGAGAGAACAATTGTTGTTGTAAAACACAAACCACAGACAAAAAGCCACAGAGCATTACATGCATTTGAAATAACATCTTTTAAATTCAGCTTCCTACAATATACCTACCTATGGCACTTAATTTTTAAAATGCTTTTATAGGTTGGATGACTAATGTGATGTATTGTTACTTTTACATGTGAACTATTCACTTTAAAAGGCAAGAAGGGAAGGTGCTGCCAGTGCTCCTTAGAAAACTGAAGTTCTTCAGGAAAGGAGAGTAGACACAAAATAGAAATAGAAAATATAGTCTATATGGTGGGAAGGAATATGTAAGTGGCAGGTATTTACAAACAGAGTTTTGAAGATCAAGGTTTTGCAGATAATGCAAAACTCGATAGGATTCTTGTGAGTATAAGTTGTATTTTGTTGTTTTACCTAAATAATCTCCGTAAAATGACTGAGATGTCCTTGCATTTCAAGTTATTCAGAATTCCTCCTGGAGATAGTCATTGCATCTTTTCAATTGCAGGACAACTTAGTTTATAAACACCTTCCTTGCAGGTATTGGCTGAAATTGAGTAATTTGTTTCCATGGTCTGCACATAAGTCTGTTTTAAGGTGTGGGCTGCTCACAGAAAGGGCCTGCTCACACAGAATCACCAGGTTGGGAGAGACCTTCAAGATAGAGTCCAGCCCTAACACTTCAACTAGACTATGGCACCAAGTGCCACATCCAATCTTTTTTAAACACATCCAGGGATGGTGACTCCACCACCTCCCCCAGCAGACAATTCCAGAACTTTATCACCCATTCTGTAAAAAACCTTTTTCTAATATCCAACCTAAATTTCCCTTGGCTCAGCTTAAGACTGTGTCCTCTTGTTCTGTCAGTTGCTGCCTGGCGAAGGAGACCAGCCCCACCTGACCATAGCCACCTTTCAGGGAGCTATAGAGAGTGATAAGGTCACCTCTGAGTCTCCTTTTCTCCAGGCTGAACGCCCCCAGCTCCCTCAGCTGTTCCTCACAGGGCTTGCATTCCAAGCCCCTCACCAGCCTTGTTGCCTCCTCTGGATGCGCTCGAGCATCTCAACATTCTTCCCAAACTGAGGGGTCAGAACTGGACACAGCACTCCAGGTGTGCCCTCACCAGTGCCAAGTGCAGGGGAAGGATGACCTCCCTGCTCCTGCTGGCCACACTGTTCCTGATACAGGCCAGGAGCCATTGGCCTTCTTGGCCAGCAGGGCACACTGCTGGCTCATATTCAGACAGCTGTCAACCAGTGCCCCCAGGTCCTTTTCTGCTTGGGCACTGTCCAGCCACACTGTCCCCAACTTATAACGCTGCAGGGGTTATTGTGGCCTCTTGTGATGCAAGGAACAGCAGTCAGGTTTTCATTGGATACTGGAGGAAATTTAGAGAATTACCTATTAAGGCTGTATTTACAGTATAGATACAGTGGCTTATACTGTGATTTGCATGCAGTAACGTTAAGGGGTTAAGTGCTTGCACACTGGGAGTGCTGACAAATGAAGCCCTTTTAGTTTTCTTAATCCCCCCACTCTCCCCTCCTTCAGGCACACAGGTGGTTCATCTGCAAGTGCAGTGTGCAGCTAAGACCTTTCAGGCTCCTTCTGATACTGTGTTTTATTTGGTATTTAGTTGCTTGCGTATATTTTACTGTGGGAATTTTTTTATTCTGCAAAACAAACCCCTCAGGCTTGACATAAAGCCTGAGAAACAAATATCTTGGCCAGCCTCTGTCATTTTGACCCTTTTTTAGCCTGTGAATCATCTGTCCCTTGGCTCTTCCCTGTGTCTGCCTTTCCAGGCTCTGGCTCTGGTTTGGACTAGCTTGGTTTGTCCTAGTGAAGTTTTTGGATGCTCAGGAAGTTTAAAGTTCTCAATAGGATTCTGGCAGCAGTTTGGCCAGAATGCTGGGTGGAGGGAAGCTGGGGGTGTCAGCTTACCAGCTACACTCCAGCAAACAGCAAATCTCCCAGAAGCTTTCTGCAGAAGTTAGCTCAAAAAGATAGGTTGATTAGGCACGTGAAGATGTGGACCTTGAGGTATCTGTGCCAGTAGAGACTTCTGAGTATGTGAATGCTTGTGGAACAAGCGGAGTTGTATGGCTGCAGCTGGTTTGGCTCCTGAGGGACGTTTAATAACATTTGCTGGCACAGCTTATCTGTCCCACATGAAGATTTCTAGCACAGTCTCCTAACTGAGCCATCAAAGTAGTCTTTGGTGGGACTTCTTAGCAGAATGCAAGGTACTGCTAATCTCTGCCAGTGGGAAATGTCATTAAAATTAAAACTGGTAATTTGCAGACTACCATTAAATTCTTAAAATTAAAAAATATTTGCTGATCAGCCATAAAAATTCCTCACTATCAGTACAGAAGTATCAGTACAGAAGATTGTTTGGATTATAACCACAAGTTCATTACTTGCATATGTAAGGAATGCATTGAAGGAATATTGGCCTACTCACATACTTAAATTCCACCTGCCTCTTCCACTTTACTGCACAGACACATTAACACTTTACATCTAAATATTCCAACCATCTTCAAATTTCTGCAAAATAATTCATTCATCTTATAACACAAAGGTCTGGTAGTTTATATTTAATGAAATGAGTTAGTCCAGATGGGAGACAGCATCTAATTGAGTGGTTCTATTCTCTTGTGGAAATTAAGATTTTGTGGTTTAAATTGCTCAAATTTTATTCAGGACTGGTGTGACTGTGGCTTCAAATAATCATAGTAACAAATTTCTTCTGATCTTTTTAGTAAAAGTATTTTTTTCCAACGGTGTGTTCAAGCATACAGTAAGGAGTTAAATTTGTATTCAAGACAGATTTCTGACTGAGCATGCTTGAGGAAACATTTGGCATGCATTTCAGTTCCAGTTAACACTTGGAATATTTAGGGAGTAAAATTGGGGCAATAAATGAATAAGAGATCTGTTTATGCACCCCATGATGTAAACTGGGAACACTGGCACTTGTGTCAATGTAGTTGTTGCACATAAGGAACTAATTTATTATTTTGCAATGAAAACATGTCAATAGAGACCTGACCTGATGGAAATAATGACTGACTACATTCCTAGAATTATCCTAAGCAGAACTGTTGGCCTTCGGAAGACCTCCAGCTTATAGCAATGCCAGAAGGACTTTGATTTGTCTGTGGCACATCTGTTGGCACCATTTCTATGTAGGTATACTCCTTGTTCCTTTACTGAAGCAGCAGCAATCTTCTGCAACTTATTGATCAGTGTCATCTGATGCTGTGCCTAGCTGGTTAAAGTTAACAGGTTTAGTATTTTTTAAAGACATACTTCTGAGTGGATAGTCACTGATTAGTTAAGAGTCATTTATATAGTCCCTTTTTCATGGGTTTATGAAAACATGCTACTTCATCACTGTGGCAGATGTCAGATTTAAAAATACTTTAGACATTTATTTTGTATAAATGTGTAGCTGATTGTTTTAATCAACAGTGGAGAGCTCTAATTTAAGTAGATTTGGGAAATAGTAAAAAGGTATACAAAAGGGATTTTTTTGTATTTGGACTGCATTTTTTTACTTACTATCTTTTGCTGTTTTATTTTTCTTGCTTATCAGCTAAGTTATTGTAACAAGTATAGTTAATATTAATGAAAACCTCCTTGAGCTTTTCATACTGGGCTGTTACCACTTGGTTTGGATCTGTGGTATTTTCCTTGGCAACTACTCTTGGGACAATTGCTGCTGTTTTTTCTCCCTGATCAGTGGTGTATCTCCTTCTCTATTGGTATGTACTGGTTAGGTCTGAATGGGGTGTGTGACGTTTGTAACCGTCCCTGGCAGCTGAGGTTGTGGCACTTCACTTAATTCTCCCATGGCTTTGTGTCTTGTGCTGTTGTATTGAAATTCAGAGGCAGGAATGTGGAGCACCCAACAAAAACATTCTGTTTGGAGATGCTGGTGAGTGCCCTGAGATGTAGGGGATATTCTCTTTATTGAGACCCTCAAAGTGTTAATGCTTAAGTGACTCCTCCAGCGCTGGACATTCTATAGAAGTTTGGGACTGCTGAACTGTTGAGCTGTAAAAAAGCCAAACCACCCACCCCTGAAAAACTGAGGCAAGAAAATTGATCATTTGGCAGGTCGAAAGAGGAACTGTGGTTTATACTGGCAGATTATGTTCAATAAAAAGTGGGGGTTCCAATTACTACTTTGATAGTTTAAAAAAAATCTACTTCCTTGTTCTTAAGCAAACTCACTGAGTTAATACAACATAGTTAAAACTGTTGAGCTAGTAATTAATATATCCTGTTCTTGAAACTCTTTTGATTGCAGGCACATAAGAACAGCAGAGTTAAAATGATGCTTTAGCCTTATTTGTGCAAGCCTGCCTTCTGTGGCTTACTCAGACTTAGCAAGGGTACTTTTTTTTTGTGGTTTTAGTTTGAGTGGCTTTCCCTATGTCTGAACTCATTATATGTTTCCCTGTTATTTTAGGACTTTTCCATAAAGCTCACATGCATGCACATAACACCTTTTTCATATAATGCTTATTTTAGTTAAAAATATTAAAAGGAAAATATAAATAAAATACCTTTCTTATATCCTTGGATTGCATTTCATAATCTTGTTGGGTCAGGCTTCCCATGGAAACATCTGTATCATACTCATAAAACTGAAGTGATTCTTGCTGTAGAGGTGGTGCTGGATTTACCAAAGGTACCAACACAAACAAAAAAAAAGTAGCCTGCAAAGTCTCCATTCTTTCCCAGAACGATGTATGTGGCTTTCAGTGAGCTGGTGAAGATCTGCTCGTGCCTGGACTCTGGAGAACACTTTCTTTGGGCCTGGAAATGAAAATGCAATCCATCAAAACAATATTTAAAGCTTAGAGTACTTGTTGGCAGTGGTTTCTAATACATAAGGAACATGGAACAACTTTTAACTCTTGGTATCCTTTAAATAGACTCTAACTTTATAAAACCTGTTCTTAACATGAGAAGAAACTGGGAAATAATAAACATTTTATAACAAATAAGGAAAATATTCTCTTAATTGCATTTGTTTGTTTCCCAGATTGTTATTTTTGTTAAAAGCAAGATGATTTTGTTACTATTAAGTATTTGGCATATATATAGATTAACTAATTAAAATATGTGAGGTTCAAATGCATTTTTCTTTATTGTCAAAATAAGGGTTTTCAAACCTAAATGCTCTATAACAAAAGCCTCTCATTGTCTTTTACTTTACATGTGAGACTAAACAACCGAAGATAATTTCATACCCTCAGAATATTATACAGGTTGGGCACTTTTCAGGCAGGAAAGGGGAAGAGGCTGCAAACATGATCTTTGAAACGTTACAAATATGTGTGCAATATTTAAAAAAATAAATCTTTGCACAGCATTTTTCTCCTCTTTACTGTAGTTTTATTTAAGCTCTAAGTTAATCTACTTTTAGGAAAAAGTCCACCTACCTTTTTAGCAGATTCCAAGCTCTTCACTGAAAAATCAGATATCCTTATGTACAGTTACTCTTTTGTCAGTATACTTTAGATTCAAGTTATACATTACATCCAAGTTGTTGAACTGAATACTCTCTCAAAGCTTGACAGTCTGAAAAGTGCTTTCCATGGGGTAAAAACGCTTTGCCAGCATTCTCTCCCAGCGTGAGAGGTAATATCCTGGAGCAGGGGGTTGTACTCTGCTAAGCCTGTGTAGCTCATCCTACTTTTGGTGTTTCTTGTTAAAATGGCAGCTTTCTGCTTTGTGGTGATTTGCTCTTTAGATCTGCTAAGGCTTTTTCTGTAAATCAAATATTAATTGTGCAAACTGGAGGTCTCTAATAAGGCATGTGTTATCCATTTTGTGAAATGCTTCAGCCTAGAGACAAAGCAGCTGCTTTCTGAGACAGAGGTAGAGCCAAAACACACGTCTGTTGTATTAGTCACATTTTGTGAATAGTAAAATGTTTTATTACAAGTTAGGTAAAATTTCTCTAAATATACACATCTATGAAATGGAAACTTTTCAGTCTGAGGAGTTCTGGAAAAACATTTTTTGGAATTTCTTGTGTTTGTGTTGAGATTTTTAGATAATCAATGTCTAAATACTTCATTAATTGACTTATTAGACAGTTTATTGAAAAATGGGTTTCACAAAAAATACTTTATTTGAATAGTGTTCTGTTTCAGTTTTACAGATAACTCAGTGAACACTGTCCAGGTGTAGAATTTCCATCTGAACTATGAGCAGCAGTTTTCTGGATTTGTAGTGCATTTCTTCCTCCCCCATCCTTTTCCTCATTATGAATTTTTGGCAGTCAGCACAAATGGGAGACAGACAGACCAACTTTGAAAGTTTATAGAGTAGCTTTCTCAAGTCTTTAAAAAGTATGTAGCAATAAAATCTAGTGAGAATATATCCAGATTTACATTTCTCTTTCATTGTTATACTTTTTTTTTTCCTAGACAAACTGTGGACCTTTTGGTTAAGTTTTCTTTTAAATGCTGCCTTGTTTAGCAGCCAAATATCTGTAGGAAATCTGCAGAGTGACTACAGCCAGTTGCTGTCTAAAATCTTTTTGGGTTTATAATACCACCAGTTTCTGAACTCATTTGGATTTTATAAAAATGTTTATAGCTTAGTTCATATGCAAATTTAACAATGTGATAATTTGGACTTGAAGCTTGCTTTAGGATAATGCTGTGATGATAAAATGGAGATGTGAAGGGAAGAGGCTCAGTAATAATGGAAATTGGGCCCTGAATCCCATTGGATGCTACTCTGCTGGAACAACGACACCAGGAGTTTGGAAGTGGTTAAATTGCAGTGTCAGTACCATCTTAGCATCCCTCCTGCCTTCATGCATGTCTTGGGAAGTAATGACACAGCTCTGCTTTGTACTGACCCTTTCCAGCTGCCACCCATCTGCCAAACATCCACGTTAGGATTTCCTCTGTCTCTAGGGCATCTAAATGTTTCCAGTGCTTGAATGTAATCTGTGGTATTCATGTGTCCTCTGAACAGANTGGCTGGGGGGCCTGTGGCAACAGTAATCAAAGGATAACTATTCTAAAGGAAAAAAAACTAGTAAGTATTTTGAAGCTGAAAGCAAGATATAAGATATTAAATATATTTATTATAGTCTTATGATAATTTATTTTGTAAGTACTGAAATCCTAGATTTCACAGCTACAGAGGATGTCTTAGGAATAGCTTTATCTTTTCCTTACATATGATAACTTTTAAAAATGAGGGAAAACTGCTAGATAAATGAGGCCTTGAAAATGTAGGAAGTCTTCATTCAAGGGAACACTTGTTTGTTTTGATTTGCAAGAGGAGAAGAAGCTCTGAATTTTTAGAGAACTTCAAGAATAGCTTCTGCACAAAACGTGAAAAGCCTGTGTTTGTCAGGGTCACAAGATTTTCGTTGTGTGCTTATCACAAAAGGCTGACATGTATGTACTCACTGCAATAGAGGCACCTCTCAGAAGCTCATGAATACTTCCTTACAAATACATTTGAAGAGGGAGATGTTAAGAAGTTTATTTGGCATGATGCCATCAAGGAGTGCCAAATAAATTAGTAACCTTGTCCCATAGTTTGTCGACATTGTCATGAAAGAAGAAAATATATCAGCAAATAATGTCAGATAAAACCAGTTTTTATCTGAACATGTACTAGATGCTCAGATCAGCACAAGGATGGGGGTGGTACAAGAGACTGAAGACAAGGAAGGGGAGTATTGTTTCCTTCAACTGCTTTATTCCTGCTCAGAATGACTAGAAATAACCACAGTATCCAAATCATGTGAGATGAAATATGTGGTTCATATGCATTGGCAGTAGGGAAGCTCACAGGAAACACCCTGGCAAGCAGGGAGTGCTTTCTAGGCACTGTTAGTGCTTGGAAATTGGATGTATAAGTGTCTCTTGCTTGGACTCTGGTTACAAGGATCGATGTACTTGGAAGGTGGTTTCTTTTCTGGAAACCTAAACCCGCTGTGTTGTTAACTTGTTGAGCTCCAGTTTTTGAAGAGGGCTTTGATAATGTGTCCATGGTGTGTTTTTTGATTTCCCCATGATATCTCATTTGCACTGACTGATTTCCCCACAAAATACTGGACTGTTAGGCATTTTAAAAAGTTATTTTTCCTAATTTTGTTGACATGGAATCTTGGCTTAAATTTGAACAGTAGTAATTTCCCTGTCATTTTGTAAGGATATAAAGTGTAGCCAAAGGTGTAAACAAACCACAAGACTTCTTTTCTTGTAGTGGATAGAACCCAAGCCAGATTAATGAGACTGAATTCTGGTCTCTGGATTCAGCTGTCAGGAAAGCTTAGCTTTAGGTGAAAAGGGTTGCATACAGAATAGGTGTAAAATTTGTTCCCCAAGGTTTTTTTCTGTCATGTTAGATAACAAAGAAAGGAGTGAAAAAGTGAGAAGTTGGATGGGTGTGGATGGCAGAGGTAGAAAAAACATAGGAGAGCAAGACAGAAATGAGGGTAACTATCCAAACTATACATGTTGTTGACTAAATCTTCAGCATCTGGGAAAGAATCTAGTATTTCATTTATATGTCAATACAGAGAGAGGTAGACTTTGCTCTGTGCAAGACAGGTTGGAAATGACTTCTCCAAGGTGCCTGTAGGAATTACATGGAGCAGGGGCTGGCATTGCCTATATAAAGACTTAGGTTGTGCAATGGGAGGCAGAACACTGGAAAAAGAAAAATGGGGAGGAAAAAACATAGGGCCTTACCTCTGGGGTGCAGGGGTTAAGGAGGCTATGAGGCAGCACTAGGGAGAGTCCCATAAAGTTGTTCTCAAGATATTCCTTGTGGAATAAACCAAAGCTGAGATTCTTTTTAGTCACTCAGGTTTGTTCTATGTTTAGACAGAGGAAGTGCATTTTGCAGTTGCTTAAAGACCTTGGTTTTCATCTTGTATCACAGTCTCTAAAGGATGATATTGGCAACTTTTGCCATTTCTGAGTTTTACTATTTATAAGTGTTCTTGAAAAAAAGTACTATGGATTATTGCTCAGCTGACCTGTGCTTATGGTGGGTGCTGGGAATCCCTTACATAGAATGCTCACAGTCAGTGTCTTCTCTTGGCCAGACATCTGTGTAGAACAGATTGAGATGAGGACAAATTAGGAAAGCTTTTAAAGATTCTTGGGTATTTATAGACCTGGGTGCAATGCTGGATTTTCTTTTGTGTGTGATATTTCTGCTTCATGTGGAAGGTAACACGTTGGAGGTTCCTTGGCATAACTTGTGTGGAGTGTGATTTAAACACCTCACAATGTTGACCAGCTGTTCTGGATTGGAGTAATTATAATAGAAAAGGTTTTATGGAGGAAAAGACAGTTATTGCACCAGCCTGATAACATGTGCATAATAATCTGCAAGCAGGGAGAGATTGACTATTAAAGAGGGCAAAAGCATTAAGTGATGTTAGAACTGAACTTGATGGTTCTATTTTTATTTTCTCCTTTTGTAACCTAAAAGAAATAACTTTTAGGAATGGTTCTCTACACAAGTTTTATTTTCTAAAACACAGGCCTTTTCTTTTGATATTTATGTGGGATTAATTCTACTCTCTAAAACTACTTTTAACTCTTTGCTGCTTCATAAATGTATGATATGAAACTTGTCAGACTCCTTCATTCCTTTCTGCTTTTTGTTAAGGTCCTGATAGAGGGTGTAAAAATAGTTTTAAGGCAGTTTAATGCCAGTAATGATGATGGAGTTGCATTTATTCTGGGAATTAAAAGTATCACAGAGGGAGGAGGGAGCAATCTCCTGGTTTCTTCGCTGGTTTGAGAACTGAAGGTAGTGCTATAGAAGAGTCATTGTGTAAAGCAAAGTCAATTCCAACTCAGCATCCTTTAGGGATGGAGGAGGGTTCAGAGGTAGTATTAAATGTAAAACAAATGTCATCATGTCCTGGAGAAAACATAGAACATTCTTCAAGATTCAGAATCACTAAAGAAGTACCTGAAATGAAATAGTTATGCATAAACACCTCCAGATTTTTTTGAAAAGTTGCAATTATTTCCAAGGTTCAGTGAAGTAAATCAGTTTAGGTCACTGTTACGGCCACCAGCTGCAAAATGAAGACAGCTGAAAAATGACCTAGTGATTGTATGAACATCCTTCCATATGTTTCTGGTTTATAATCAGAATTTTTTAAGCCTGAAGACATTACCTTTATTTCTTGCATTTCTGGAAAAGAAAAACTTTTATCAGTTACTGTGTTATAAATGAATAAAGCACATTGTAAAAATCATGCATAATATTAAACAGAAATCAACCTATGGTTAACAAATACAAATGATAACCAGGATAACAGTGCTGTCTATTCACCCAGACCCCTCTGTTGAACACATGTTCTCCTGAGCTTTGTTATGTGACATCAGTTATATCCTGAAACAAAAGCCAACCTACTACAATTTATTACAGTTTCTTAGAATTCCTTCCAGAATTGGCATTAATTCCTTATGACAATACCATCATTTGTTGAGAGCTGTTACTATGTCCACAGGGGCATTTGAGTCAGGGCTCCAAGAATCATTGGCCTTTTCCATATTTTGCTTCAGTGTTCCAGGTATCTGTTTCTTGTGTTGTTCATAGCATCTGCTTTACTCTCTGTGTTCATGGCTCATCTTCACATTTATCTGTTTTCCTTGTGTTGTACTTTTAGAATACAGGAATTGATTTTTTTTTTCTCTGTAGATGATGAATTTATGCAATGAATTACAAGGTTGTGTTTCTATTTATTTTCCTTTTAAATTAATTAGGTTGTTAGAAATATAAATTTTGGGCAAAACAGTTAAAACATTAAAACTGTTTGTATTTGTGGAATTCCATAAGTTGCAGTAGTGATACACAAATTGGCTTATAGCTGAATAGTTCATACTCTTGCAGCAGTACTGGAAAATAATAGTGAAATCTCTTCAATGTGTACTTTTTTGGTTAAAAATATAGTATATTCTCCTTTCCTGCTTTTCAGGTAGGAAATTCCTATGCTTAAGAGCTCACAATGATCAGGTTGGGCAACAAAGAAGGAAATGGATTTGTATTGTAAAAGTGAAATGTGAATGTGTTAAACTAAGTCAGAAAACGTGAACTGTAAAACATCTGTTTTCTATAAAGGAGCTTCTGTCCTCATCCACATAACTTTTATTATCAGAGTACTGAAGCAAAGTGTAAAAAATATTTATCAGGCAAAAGCAAAATATATTCCCACTTTTTTTGGGCTAAAGAAAGAAATATAAAGAGTTAGATTAAACTACTTTTATTTCTCTTTCTTTTGATTTTTATAATAACTTCTGGTGGTTGGCACTTTACCTGACTTGCTCATGGAGATGCAGAGTTAAAACTCAGATCAAGCTTTGTTTCTGTATTTTCTGGCTGTGGTGTAAACAAACTCATTAAGCTATTTCATTCTTAGGTTTTGCTGTTACTGATGAAATAAATAGCATGTTTAGTTCTTAGTTTATGAGCCTATTTCTTCCTTTAAAAACACTATACAGTTTGTAAGTAAGTACCAGAGCAAACATGAAGTATGTTTTACACTGTCTCAAGGCAGTGGTAGTGAGGAGCAGTACTAGCACATTACCATGGTTCAGGATAGTGACAACATAGAACTGGTGTGGAATTAATAATAAAGGTTAGTGTGCAATATCCTGTGTCCAGCAATGCCCATGAACAGATGCTTTGGAAAGATAGAGAATAGAACAATCATGTATGATCCTTGTCTCTATCCTGTCTTAGAATGTTCTTCCATTCTCCAGCTATTTTCAGCTCAGCACTTTTGTACCTGCTGTGTTTCGTTAGCAACCTTTAATGGATCTCTTCCAAGGAACAGTTACTGTTTGTGTCTTTTCTCAACACCATGTCTAAAATTGCTACTGCATCCACTGTGTCCTCGGGTACATGGGACATATGAGCTTCATTTGATGGCTCCTTCCCTTGTACTGGAGCAGATCCCCAGACCCTTGCTGTCAGTGCAACTGATAATTTTGTGGGTATCTTCTGTATCCCCCTCAGCCATCTCTTTGCTGAGCCCTAGTGCATTCCATGTTGTTGATATAGAAGCCAGTCCTTACCTTGGGTGACCTTGCTCTAATCCTTTTCCAATCATGCCCTGTGTAATTACACCAGCTACCTGAGGCTTTGGAAATCAATACTGCATTTAATGTTTGGGTGAGCCACAGATTTATGGCAGTGTCTTGATGTCTCTTGTTTTTCATCTGTCTCTAGTTACTCTCTACATTTGAGTTTCCTTTTTGTGACTCCTGGGCGCTGAGCCAGTGTTTTCACTGAACACCTATTGCTACTGAAGCACTTCTGAGTCTCCTCCCTGAGTGATGTTGGTGAGGTCATCCTTCATTAGTTTTAATGTGGAACTAAGATCATCATTTCCATGGACATCACTTCTCATTTAACTGTGATGAGCTCCACTGGCTGTTTTAGCATCCTGAGGACTTTTGCAGCCATTCTCCAGCAACACTTAGCACTCATTGTTGGCATCTCACTTCTCAGCCTGGTTTGTCTATCTCTTGTTAGCATTTTAAATGGAATAAATTCCAGCACAGGCTCTCTGCAAAGTTCCCACCAGTGGGATCCCCTCCACAGCAAGAACTGACGCATTTATTCTTAGGCTGTTTCTCATACTTTACTTGATTTTTGTTTGTGATGTTGCCTTTTAATCTGTGGCAATTTAATTTCCTTAAAAACCTTTAGGAATTTTTGTAGGCTGTTTGGACCAGGATCTCCCTTTTCCACATCCTTCATGATTCCCTCAGAGAACTCCAAGATATTTGGAAGGCAAAAACATCATAACTTTTACAGACAGCATCCCCTGTGTTACCAGAGCAAATTTCACTCAGCTAGATTCCATTAATCCAGTACTTTATTATAATTCTCATTTCTCTAAGGCTACCAAGTCTTTAGTTCTCTGTCCACTGTAAAAGCCTTTCTGGAATAAGTGTCCTATGTGCTACAGATTATATGATAATATTAATTGAAAGAAAAGTGAGTTATAATAGGTCTGCTTGTAATACAAATTTCATGTTCCACCTGAATGAGTCAAGTGTAATAAGACAGTTCTGAAGTTTTCAATAATTTCCAGTTTGACTTTGAGAAATGTATATAGCATCAATATTTTTACTTCAACTTTAAAACTAAAACTTTGTTTCATAAACGTCTTTAAAAAGCAGAAAGTTTGTGATAAAAGATGTAATATTCATATTATAGCAAGATAGTGTTCTTTTATTTTTAAAGCTGAGCAAGCCTTTCAAAAAAGCCTCTTATTTTAGATTTGCATTTTGTGCACAATTCACTTAAAATCTGAAATAATTGAAAAGTTAATATACTACGTGTATGTATTAATGAAGCAATAAAGTTATAGATATATCTACATTCTTGTATATAGTGTACATAAATGATACTGAGTACTTAAGGAATGAATACATGCATGTGTTCCTTTTCAGAAACCCAGAGGTTTTTGAGGGTGATAAACATTAATAATTTTTTTTTAAAAAGCAGACATTCTGTGGTGCTGTGAATTTGTGAGGTGACCATAAAATAGTTTGCTATGAATACTAGATCTGCTCAGAATGCAGATAAGAAAAAGGGGAAGGAGAGAGGAGAATTTGTACCTACAAATTCTTACAACCAGTTGTCATTAAATCTATATATATTCTTAAAGTTTATATTCATAGCCTTACAATAATTCTTTCTCTTAAAAAGAAGTAATTAAGTATTTTCATTTTCTTAATATTTCAGCTGATACATCAGAAACCATAAATATGAATGTGGGCCTAAAAAAATAACTAAAATTCTAAGAGAAAAAATGAAACCTGCCTAGCTTCTCAAATTCTAATAGAAATCTGATTACATTGTACTTTAAGTTTAGGACACCTAAAAAGACTACATAAAATTATGCAAACTTGGTGGTATGATGTATGGATCTATCACTTGTGAAAATTTCATTTTGCTGTTGAAAACAGGGGTTTTTTTCCTCACAGCTAGTAAAGCTCTATCAGGGAAAATGTGCTGAAAAATAAAGAAGTGATAAAAAAAGGCAATAAAGTGCTCTATAGTGTTATCTTCCCCTGTAGTTATCTGAATCTGTTTCTAGGCATAAGAGATAAAAAAATTTGCATAGCTCAAAGTTTTCTTCAGGTTACTTAAAGCAATGTTGATTGTACTTTAAAGCAGAATACAGCTAATTGGTATTAGCTGTGCAGAAGGATAAATTAATAGTTTAAAAAACCTGCAATGCTGTTCTTTGTACCTGTCCTACTTGATGAATAGTTCTAAATGCAAAGATTACACTACATTTCTATGTGTCTTCTAAAATAACATTGGCTGAAGCATAGGGAAAATATAAATGCTAAGGTTCAGTTGTGTTAATGCACATGCTTTTCCCTAGATCCCAGCAGCTTGGTGAAAGATTGTTTATTGCCTGTGTTAGTAATAAGCTGAAATCTGCTTTGACAGATTGTGATAGTTAAAGGACAGCCAAAGAAGTGAATATTATAATACAGCCTGTCAGGACACTTGAAACATAATATGGGGAAGGTTTGAAGCTCCATATTTGTGATGTCCTCGTCCAGTTAGAAACTGGGAGAAGAAATATCTGTATTTCTGGGAGATGTGGAGGAACCTTGTGGAATTATTTTGTAATCTCAATCTCTTGTCCTTTTCTCTAGTGTGTCTCTTCGCTACTGCTGTCAGCAGTAGGATGTAGAGCTGGATGGATTTTTGGCCTTAGTCACTTGCTCCTATTGAATTATGACACTGATTTGTATTTTAGTCATTTTGCAATTAGATCATTTTAGAACAGAGAAGCTTTTCAAGTCAATTTTCTTTCACTTCAGTTGCTCACCCAAATGTGAGCCCATCATCAACCCAGGTTATGTCAGACCTTTATCTAATGCTCAGATGAGTGCTCTTTGTTCCTAGTGTTGTTTTTTACTACACCAATAATAGGACATTTACCTACTTTAAACTCCTATCTCTACTTTATAGATGCATCTAGAATATCCCACACTGCCCAGTTGTTCTAGAATAGATATGATAACCCAGACGAATGAGAAGTTTCCATATATACTTATTAACAATGATTACTTCAGTGATAGTAAGGATGAAAATAGCTGTCTTCTGCTTCGTGATCTTCTTCAGTTTCTTGATTGAGTGTTTCGTGATTGTCTTCTGCTTCCTGGAATTCCTCTGGTGTTAGAAACCGCCGGAACACCGGTGTTCTGAGCTGACTTGGCCTGCTGACAGTGACATTTTGCTCTCCATAATAAATGGTTCTGATGAGAGGGAAGCAGAAGAAGGCGTAGGTGCTGATGGGGCTTGTGAGCTTGTTCTGGTCCACCCGTATGTAGGTTAACTGCTTGATGTTCAGTGGGTCCAGAGTTGGACACATCACAGTAACATTGATGTCTGTAAGAGAGTGAAAAATATTAATTAAAATGCAGAAAGTGGTTATGTTTTAGACCTATTGCAAAAGTAAAACTTAGGTTTTGAAATTTAAAATGGAAAATGTTTTCATGGCGCACAGTAATACAACCCTTCTCTATGTTTTAAATCAGTTTTGTAACTGACAATGGTACCAGTCTGGGGACTTGCAAAATATAAGGTTGTGAGGTAAGGGATTTGTAATTACTGTTTTATGAGACTGAAATATTTTCATAATTACTTTTCTCTGTATATTTTTATCAGTTGCTAAATCAGAAGCAATTTTCAAAAAATTTTAGCTGTTACATGAAAAACTGGTATTAACTTTTACAAAGAACTGTGAATTAGAGGAAAGCTTCAAAAATTAAATCTTCTCTAATTTCAAATTGGTCTCAAGTGACTGAGGATGTGTTTATATTGCATTCCAAAGATTATAGGATGATATTCTTCCCACACTCCTCCCACAACCAGTGCCAAAATCAACCAAGTTTACTGCTTTTTACAAAGTTTAACCATCAACCTACTTTCAATTTCATTGTCTTCAATGTACAAATGCTGCAAACTTCTTGGAATATAGAACACTTGTTTCAATTTGTTATGTCCAAGATTAAGTTCTAGAAGGTTGGGTAGATTAAAGGTGTTGTATGGAATGTCCTGCAGGTTATTGTGGGACATTCTTAGAGCAGTGATGTGGGGAAGTCTGTGGAAATAGTCTTCTGGAATATGAGAAATGAAGTTCTTTTCAAGAGAAAGATGCCGAAGTGATGGTGGCAGGTCAGGAGGCATTGTCTGTAATTTGTTGTTGCATAAGTTGAGCTGCATTAAATTTTTCATGTTTGAGAAGGGGTTTTCTTTGAATACTGAGTCATCAAGTAAGTTATTGCAAAGGTCAAGCGTGGTCATGTTGGGCAAGCCTTCCAATGCATTTCCAGGTAACCGGGAAATTTTATTGAAACCAAGGAGGAGTCTCTCTAGAGAGCTGGGCAGAGGGAAGGGAAATTCTTCTAATTCATTGTGTTGTAAATGAAGTTGCACTAAATGTGGAAGTTTGGCAAAAACACCATGGTCAATCATATGGAATTTAATATTGTTGTAGCTGAGGTTAATTTCCCTTATGAAGGTAACATTAGTGAATGGTTCTGCAGGCACAGCTTCAATGTTGTTGTTTTGCAGATAAAGTTGTTGGACATGACTGGGGATGTTTGGTATTGTCTTGAGTTTCTGGTGATCGCAGTACATGGATAAGGGAAAAGCTGGTGGACAAAAGCATTCTTTGGCACACTCAACTGGAAAAGGAAAACGAGGAACTTCAACTTGGGCGTCTGGGTTAAAATAATATGGAAGTTGATGATCTGGCTCCCCACCATACTCATCCTCAAAATCATAGTCCTCATACTGACAAAAGACCAAAGCAGCCCTGAGGAGGTGGAGGATCGATAGATGGCTAAGAATCCCCATATTTAAATTGATATGTTGTGACCTGTTGATGAGAAGAAACATTAAGTTTTAGATAGTTATAAAGTAAATAGCACAGAAGTTTTAAGTAGCAGCAATATATAATGAAGTAGAATAATGCCTTTTTTTGGCAACACTGTCTGTGACATTACTAGGAAACCCAAGTTTTGGGTTTACCTCTGTACCTTCCATGTAAAAAACAAACAAATTTACTGTCCTTGAAGTAAACAGAGGTTTTCTGGTCTGACTTCAGGCAAGGAACAGCTGTCCACCCATGCTGTGCTTGGTACTGAAGGGTACCATGACAGGATTGTTTCTATAAAAAGAACATTGAAATAGATTACTTGGAAATATTGTATGTTACGTAAAATAGAAATTTATGTGGCTTTGCAAATTGTATATTCTGTGGCATTTTGTGTTGTTTTTTTATTTTCCACAAAACATGACTGACTCTAGTACTGTATTAAGGATAATGTGATTTTTTTCTGTTCCCATCATTTATTTAAAGCCAGTACAATTCAACCATCGTGCACTGCACATGGTATAAAATCTTTAGCGGTAAGTTTACTTTGTAGTCTTCTTCTGCTTCTGTAATCATATGTTCTTTATAGGTGTGAACTAATTTACCTTCCAAATACCCTTCTGAGGTGAAATCCTGATGCTGTGAAAGGCAAATCATTTTGCAGGTCAAATTTCTGACGCTCAAAGCCAGTCTAACCTTTTAGATTACTTTATGCAGTCAAAGGAACGTTCTTATTTGGCAGAATAAGAGTTGTGAATCATGTCAAGCTGTTCAATTTAAGCAGCAATGAGTCAAAATGTTACATTGCAGGTCAAACCACAGAAGTCATGGAAAAATCTAAGAGACTTTGCTCAGTATACCCTGAAGCAGAGAGAGAAAAGCAGTTATTCTCTTTTTTTTTCATATATGTTTTGTACCCAAGGGACTCTTTGTCAGTATTTGTTTACTGAACACTCTCAGTAACAAAGGAGATGAGACAAGTAGTCATTCCTGTGATTCCTAGCAGTGATTACCTAATGCGTGATGTATTCTATGAACTGAACAGGAAAGAGAGAATTCTAAGAAGAAAAGTAGCAACAAACTATTGGAATTTGATGCATCCTTGCAATCGTGCTGTGTGACACAGCCTGTGTGTGCCAGTGGCTGCGTGTCACCACGTGGTATTGCCTAACTTGCATATCTAACTTTGCATTTGAACGCAGTCGAGTTTCATAACTGATGAGAACCTTAACACTAGGTTTGATGGAGTCAGGAACTCCTCTCCAGGTAAGTCCTTTGCAAAGCCAGGGACTCCATATCCCTGCAGCATTATGGGATGTCCGAGCTAATTAAGCAATTAGCAGAGACACAAAGCAGCCTTGCACCACAGTGCTGCATAAATGCACTGTGCTGGGTTGAGAAGGAATTCTGTGCTTCAGGAGGAATTCACTGGGTTTCACATTTCAGGCAGTGTATATCAGAATAGCTTCTAATCCATCCAGTTGGTGTCTATGTAAAATCTGTTTCTAACTCCCGTGACTGCCTTCTGGTTTTGTGGAACAGATCCCAGTCTGTCCCCTTTGCCTTTTTCATGCTCTTTGTTTCCTTCTGATTCCTCCCTCTTCAGTTGCAGTCCAGAACCTGAGCTTCACCTTCTGGTTCTATTCTCTCAGCACTTCTACTCCATGTCACAAAACTTCCAGTTAATAATTTTCGTTCTTGGTGCCACAATTGTCCTTAGAAACCAGGAGGGACAACTCAGGTAAGTCTTCTCACTTTGAGGAATAAGGCCATTGTGGGATTGATCTACTTGCCATGTGGACAATGTGAAGAGAGCTCCCATCATGTCTGATGAAATGATAAATAAGAAGTAATATGTACCAAAGTCTCCCACAGGTTTAATGGAGAGGGAGGAGCTGGTTTTAGGGAGACATTTTGATACTTTGGCTGCAGCTGAGTATCTTACTGGTAGAATAGTAACTGTCCTGCCAGGCTTGCAGGTTGTGTCTCAAAACACTGAGACACTGACACCTCTTCATGAAATGTTTCTAAGAATTTACCTAGCTTTAAAACACATGTCAGGTGAAACTTGATAACAGGAAATGCAGGTCAAATGCACACAATATGATAAAACACGTAATTACAAAGTTGAAAAACAACAGAAAATCTTAGAAGCTTGATTCTTTACCATCTGTAATCAAGTCAGAGCTCAGTAATTGTATTTGCAAGCAGTTTACTTGCTGAAAGCTAAATATTATATGACATGCATGAATCACTCTTCACTGAAAAATAACACAATCAGTTCATTTTATTCCTGCTTACCAAGAAAACTTACTCTTTGGAAGTCTGAGGAGTTCAAGTTGTCGAGGGCAGCAAGTTCTTGTGCTGGTGAAATCATCTAAGGCATAGCCTACCCTAGCTGGAGGGACAAAAGGTCTGTCTAAGCCATATTTTGTGGTAAGGAGCCTTGTGGGAAGGCAACACAAAATAACAGCCTTGTGGCCCCTCTTCTGATTTGCCAGTAAAATTAAAAAAACTGCTTTGTGCCACATCATCACTTGCTGCAGATGCTGTGTCATAAGGCTGTGAAGCAATTTGTCCTTTTGTTCAAATCCCTTCAATATAATTGGCAGTTACCAACTCCCATTTTAAAAAAAAGAGAATAAGGCTTCAAAAATGATTACAGAGGTTGTTAATTCATCATGCGGGTTCAGCTGCAGTGATTCAGTTCTGTCAAGGGTTTGTCCTCTGAGGATGAAGTTAAGAAACAGTAAAAAAATTAACCTTACCAAAATCAAGGGGAAGCATGTGCTATAAGTAAGCTCTTATACCTCTTCCTTATTTTCCCCCCAACAATGTCTATGTCCTGTCTCCTTCCTGCAGAGGATTTGTTCTATACAGTGCTGTCGGTGTGGTGGTGTTAAAGTTGAACATTCACAGTAACTTTCCAACATCTTTTTTGCTAAGTTGCATAGAGAGAGCATGAATCTTGTGCAAAGGGTAATTATGACATGAAACATAAACCATTTTAGTCACAAAAAATATTTATCTTAGGTTTTAAGAGGAATTAAAGAAAGAAGGCACAGTTATCTTCCTTTGCTGCTATGTGATATTTAAATACCTGTGATATATGCAAAAAATTGAGAAAATGGAAAAAAAAATTTTGTGAAGTGATTTAAGTGTATGATTTATGCAAAGCATTTAATTATGCTTTTGGCTTGATAAAAGAATTACTTTATTTCAAAATCTGTTCACAAGGAAGAATATTGTTCTTAAAAATTCTTCTTAAAAAGTGCCTTAGATATATCATAATTTTTTTAAATGCAGTAGTTTACATTTTTTGTCTTTGAGCTTCATGAAGCTGATGATTTGCTCAGCCTTTTCAAGTTTCTTCTCTAATACTGAGGACAATAATATTTTTAAGGAGATAAATCATACGTAATTCTAACATTTGGGGTACAAAGAAAAGCACCAGAAGTCATGACCAAAGTGATATTGTAGGAGTTGGCAATACTAGAAATAAACTAAAGCAGTCATGTATTTATGTAGGGAATGCAGAATACAAGGGAGAAGTTGAAAGAGAGAAATTAAAACCCCATAGTCCTTGATTAATGGTGCCACAAATAGTTGAATAGCTACATTGTACCACTAAATTAAAACCAGTAATTATTTTTTTCTTAAATAATTAATAGAATACATACACAGTGAGAGATGAAAAAAGCCCCACCAAGTTTATGACCAGTTAATAAAATGTTACTGGCTGCTACAAAGTTTGGGTATTTTTTAAGCGCAAGACAAAGAACATGGCACATATTTTTTGTTCTAGTAACAGTTACAAGTAAAACACACATAAAACTATTTTATCCAAAGATAAAAATTAGAGTTCCAATTTCATACCTGATATTTTTGTATTGTTTTCTACTACTGCTTGTGTCCCAAAGTCTCTTGAGCTCTTAGGAGATCTAGAATCTCATGGTGAATTTAAAAATCCATGGTGGCTGGACAGAAGAGTCTGTCCTTTGAAAAATTGTGGTAAAGCTCTTGATTTGAAGCATATTGAGCTTCAGAGGCTGGTGCAAATCTAGTCATGGAATAAATTAAGACTCAGTTCCTGGTTTGTTGCAAGAGCTGTTTTGGAGACAAATAAGTCTATACTTTGTGATCTTGGTCAAATTGTGTGGTTTGATCTTCATTTTCATTTGTGGTGTGGCAGGAATTTCCTTACAAGGCAGATAATGAGGGGATTAAATTTAGCATCCTTCATGTAAGACTTCTTGTTTCAAAGGCTGTAAAAATTTATTGAATTTTCATCATGTTTTATTTTTTAGTTTTAAGAGTGCTTCGGAAGGAATTATTTTTGGTGTTGATTTGTAAATTTTTTTTTCATTTATGCAGTCGTGATGCAAAATGGGATGTATGGCAAGCTAGAAGTCTGAGTTGGCTTCAAGCTGATTTATTTTCTTTAGTTAAACTTGGATGGATCCTTTTCATCAATTAAAATCTTTGGAATTTCCCCATTTCCATTAACTGCATTCAACTTATTAGACTTGTCAGCTTTTCCAATTTTGTTTCTCAGCTGAAGACACAAGAAAGGCTGTTCTATTATTTTATTAATTTAGGGGGTTTTAGCTAGTTGAGTATGGTCTATTGAACACATTTAAAATTTCCAAATTTTAGTCAAAATATTCTTGGGATAAAGTAGAAAAGATGACCCGTGGCCTTGAGGTGAATGGCCCTGATAATAAGAAGGTATAAATTACTTTCAATTATTGGGCCTTTTCCTTATATTCACTGGCTGACTGTAAAAGATTCTTAGGTTTCTTGGTGGGTTTTCCTTGGTGAGTTCTTTTTTCCTTTCCCTCCAAAATTTATAATGGTCATATGAAGTATAAAGGAAAAAAAAAAGTGCATTTTGTTTATAGAGGGTTTAGGGAACTCAAATGAAGCCAAGCTGGGGAAATTAGACCTGAGGACTGTGTTGGAAGCATGATCTTAATAGAATTGCAAAGGTCTGGCCCTACTA
Source organism: Ploceus nigricollis (assembly GCA_013399945.1). Taxonomy (NCBI): domain Eukaryota; kingdom Metazoa; phylum Chordata; class Aves; order Passeriformes; family Ploceidae; genus Ploceus; species Ploceus nigricollis. The sequence continues at coordinate 51,739 of VXBC01011396.1, forward strand.
TCTGATGTCTGAAAAGGCCTCAAGCTCAAAATTTTAAAATCCTCAGTTGACAACTTTGAAGTTGTCAGCTTCAAAAAAGTTGAAGGAATTCTGTGGTTTAGATAAGAATTGGTGATGTTTGTTCCTGTGAGTGAGGGCAAAGTAAAAAAGGGAGTGCATAGTCAGATATAACAAGGAACGGTGAAGGCTGTAATTTGGTTCCTTGTAAAGCCTGTGGGTAGGAAACAGCTGTAGGCAATGTCATTGAGGCTGGGCTGCACTTCAAAGTCACATTGTGGGCACAGAAGCTCTTGGCATCCCAATTTTCAGGCCTTAACTGGCAGCCCAGCACTGCTGTCAGCAGCCACCTGCAGCCTCTGTGAATTCCATGGACGATCTGCAAAGGTGCTTCTTACCTGTGCTTGCCTTTGACAGAGCTGGCTGAACATTGGGGCTGTAGTGGCTGCTGGATTTATTTATCCTGTGCCAGAACTCCTCTGAAAATTCTCTGACTGCAGTGTAGAGCTCAGCAAATCAAGATGCTGAAGGTCTTGTTCTTGCAGAGCCTCCAGCCCAGCCCGAGCCCTCACAGGCTTTGGTGGTGTTCTGCTCTTCATGGAATGGAAAGTCATTCCAGGAGCATGTCCCTGTGGGAATGTTTTTAAAGGTTATGGAAAAGAGGCTATCAAATCATATCAACAGAACTGAGACAAGGCCTAATCTGTTTAAAAATGCAAAGGAGGACAGAGCTGTGCCCTGTGTGGGGCTTTCAGTTGCCTCTGACCTGAACCTTGTTGTGTGGTCCCTATTTATTCCCCATTTAGTAGGTGGTATTATGAGATCCAAACTCTGGCAGTCCACATCTTGTGCAGCCTGTTTTCAATGTTTTGCTTTGTTTTGCTAAGAGCTCCTGGGAAGAACATGTTGAGCAACTGAATACAGTTGAGCTTATTGACCTTGTAGCATGGGAATTAATTATAATCTCATAGGAAATTATTGAGTAACTTCTACTAATGAACAGTGAGACACTGAATTTTTAGGGCTGAATTCACTAGAAGCATCTATGCATCTAGAAGCAGTGCTCTGATTTCATTAGATGATTGGTTACACTTGTGCATGAACATGTGCAAGGAACAATTGGTACTGCAAAAGCAAAGTATCACGTTTCCTGGCATGTTCAAATTTATAATATGTGAGGGTTTTTGTATGACAATATCAACTTATGGTAGTGGATAGTTGACTTTGAAGGACTGACAGAAGAGGAGGGATGTGACATTTTTTCTGACTGTATTGCTGTGTTAGAAATCTTAGAAGGATTTAATAGTATATTGGGAGAGGCGATGGTTTTTTTAAATAGATGGATTTTACTTTCTACAGTAGAGGCATCTAAAGAGGGTTGTAGTGTACTCATCATGCAGTGTTTCTACTAACACAGTAACAAGTAGTCATAAACAATTTACACTGGCATAATAAAACAAGTTGAAAATTTATATAAGCAATATTATCTGTAGCAAATAGTGTCTGGTTACTCAAAAATACCCTGAATTGTATGAAATTATAAATCTCTGCTGAGGAGAGTCACTGTTGTCAGCTGACACTTGTGTTTTTAGTAATTGAGTAGCTTGTTTAATAAATATGCTTTGTGTTATACTCTGTATTTTTATACAGCCTGCTTTGGTTGTTCCAAGATAGATGACTTTGGGCTGTGCTTTCCTCCCATGTGGAGTTCTGGGAATAGTTGTCTGGTTTTGCAACCACCGTTTACTGGTGCAGGTATATTCATTTTCTTGAGGCAATATTAGCAGTTGGACCTCAAACTTTAAGAGAGTCTTTAGTTTGCCTGATTTGTGTCTTATATAAAATTATATAAATTATCACATTGTAAATAAAAGAACAGTGTTCTGGAAGGGAGGAAAGTGAGGAAGGTAAGGGAGCTGAGTGTCTATTCCAAAGCAGGCACTTCTCATTTATTTTGAGCAGAACTGCTGACTTAGTGCCCTAAACTGGTAAGTGTCTAAAAGAGATCGTTCAAAGTGAATTCTACCATAATAATTTATATTAATACCTTATTCATTAGCTTGTTTCATTCATTTATAGCTAAGGATTTCCTGCAATTTTGGTTAAGGAGTTAGAAAATGTGCTTGCAACTTCAGATTGTTCTCAGGTTTGTATCCAATCTGAAAATCATATGTTTATAAGCTTTTTTAGGCACTTCCAGGCAAGGATAAAGAGTAGTTGTCTAAGTTATTTGCCAAAGCATTCCTGAATGATCATGAGTAGGAAAATGTTTTGCATTAGCAGAAATTTTCCCCTTGTACGTGATGGAAAGTGCTTCCTATTTACTCTTTGGAGTGTGTTTAAGAGTGATGGTCTTTGATTTTACAGTGACTACAGAGTGTGTTTCTTTTCCTAAATACCTATTGCTCTAAAAATATTCACACAAATACAAGTGTCCAGCCTGGTGGTGCAGAGGATTCTGCCAGGCAGCCGCTCAGCCCTCTCCTATAGTCTGGAAACTGAACATCAGCCTTAAAATGGTTCTTAATTTTTACTATCCCTTCTTTCTTAAAGAGAATAAATCCTCTCCTTTTAGCACAAACCTTGAAATGCTGGCACCACATTACCTTTATGGCCTGCAGTGCAGTCCTTATGCAGCCAGAATCTGTGATTTATAAGCTTTCACAGAAACACCAGGTGTTACTACACATCATTCTGTACCCTGGTATATTGTCTTATAAGGAAAGATATAATCTCTCTACCCTTTATTTCCTTTGGTTACTCTCCATTTTTATCTCCATTTTGTTTGGACTTTCTTTAATATTAATGGTCCTTTGGAGGCGATGCTCGTGCTTGACATATAAAATAAATATGTCTTTTGACTTATGGGAGTTAATAAAATCAAAAGGGTTTCTCTGTGGTTTGAATGATTTGTGAGCCACAGCTCCTCCTTGGCAGAGCTCTAGGGGGATCTTATTTTGATCCAATCACTCTGGCTGGAAGTTGTTTCTTCTATTACCTGTTCTGGGATCCTTAAAAGGCCTTACTGTGAAGACTTGAGCAAGGCTCACTAAAACCAGTACTCAGAGAATCACAGAACGATGAAAGCTCATCCAGTTCCAGCCCCTGCCATGGGCAGGGACCATCCACTATCCCAGGCTGGTTCAAGCCTTGTCCAGCCTGGCCTTGGGTACTGCCAGGGATGGAGCAGCCACAGCTTCTCTTTCCATTTCATTAAGGAGGAAAAGTTGATCTGGGCATTACAGACCTTCCATGGTAATCTGGCAAGTGTGTCCTTGTTCTGTCGTGTTTCCAACACCTTCTCTTGCCTTGTTCTGTTGCTTTCTGCAGAGTGGAGTAAATGCTTAAAGCTGTTTGTAGCCAAAATATAAACATCCATAACGTTTTTGTTCTGAAAAAGTCAATTACTTAAATATTAACTGGGTCTTAGTAGAGGGAATGGCATGAAATTGGTGCTTTGAGTGATTAAACTTTAACAGAACTGAGCTGACAGTAGTAGCTCCCTTTAAAAATGTCAATTTTAATGTGAGACAGCTGTCCAGATCTCCCTTCACATCTTTGCCAAACACTTGGCTTAATGCTGAAACTTCTAAATAAGTCTGTGTGTTGTGAAAGCAGCCCCAGAGTGGGGACTGGGGTAGTTGTTTTGAACTGCTAATGACTGAACTAGATATTGGGTTTAGCCATGGTGAGATGTTTCAATGGAAAGGTACCTTTTAGAAAGACAGAGCAGTGCCTTTACAAAGCAGTTGCCCATCTGACAGATGTGTTTTCCATGCTCATATTTTCTCCTCTTCTCAGGTTCCCGTGCATTCTGATTTTGGGAGGGAACTGTTCAAGTGGGAAGCACACATTACCCTTTCTGTCCTAAGCACAAGGCACTAGAAGCAGTATGAATCCATAAAACACAGTGTTGCTAAGGCAAAGCATTCCTAAAACAGGAGTAATGAAATATTGCCTTACACGTGTGCTCTAATGGAACGCGCTCAAGGAAAACAGCACCAAGAGTTGTAGTTAGTTTATGGTAAGAAGCATTTTATATTTTTAAAATACTCACTTTGTTTGTGAGTTTATCATAAATAATGATACAGGGCTTTTATAAAGGGTAACTACTTTTTTTCTTCCATCTATTAGAGGGAATAAAAAGGATATTGAAGATTGGGTTAGGATCAGACTTAGTTTCTACTTTTCTGAAATAAAAGATTGTGGGTTTATGAATGCTAATTGTTAACTGTGGTCCTGACAGGGGAAACAAGGGATCTCTTGGCATGTTGGTTAAGAAAGTGCTTTGGGGGCTGGGTGTGATAATGATGGTGTGAGGTTTGAAGTGTTTTCTTCTGTATGGCATCATGACAGATTTTATCTTCATATCAAATATCTGAAATTTACAGGCTACTGTACAGGAGCATAGTTTGTCAGAGAGATCATTAACTGCAGGTTAGTTAGGTGCTTGCATGGAAAATAGCTCCTAAAAGCACCCCGATTCTTTCAGCTCAAAATTCATCCTATTACGTGATGGTTCTGCTGGTTTGTATTAAAGGACAGCATTATGCAGTCAGGGACCATGAGGGTAAAATATTCTACTTTTGTACTGACATTTGGTTTTGCTGTTTCTCTGAAAGTTATCTGGCTTTCTTTTTCTATGTTAGTAATTTTTTAAATGGAGTTAAGTCAAAAGTCTTTTTCCTTATAAAATTTAGTATCTGAGGAAATATAAAATACCAGTAATATCTAAATAGAACCTGAATGTATTAGCTTAAACTATAAATGAAAAATATGCATTCCAAAAACCAAGTAAGCTTTCCTGAAGTTATTAATTTCTAGGTATTAATCACTGAATTTTTCTTAAGCAAGTAATAATTAAGCTGCATCACAGTATTGCTGCTGGAGAAATTAGTATAGACAGTTGCTTTTATTATTCTTGCAGAATACTAGATTATTCTGTCACTTCCTGAATCTGGACATCTTCTCATAAGGTTAATACAAAAGTGGTTTCTTCATGCTAAAAATTAGGCCCTTTTTACTGACTTGTGACTCCTTCATTCAGTCTGTTCCTTGTTTTGCCCTGGAAAAGAAGATAGAGATGACAGAAGGATAATAACAGTGGCTGTATGTTCTTGGTGGCCTAAATAAGATATAAATGTTGGTAAAATAGTATCTTTTAGAATGGCAGGCCAGTTTTCTTTTCCACAAATGAGTTAACATGCTCTGTGAAGAGTGTTTCTGGAAGAAAAATATTTTCATTGGTCTTTATGTCTAAACAGCTTTTGGAAATAACACCAGCTGAAGAATTAAGAGGCAAGTCCATGCTTGTGTCTGTGACTTGCTCCCTCTCCCTCTGGAAATTTTCCATCATCTGGCAGCCTGACAGCTCAAGATTTTTTCCATTCTTAGCAAAGACTGTAACACTGTAATAGTTCCTGCAAATGTAATTGTGAGGAGAAACTGTTGATTTCAGTGTTTCTGCCTGATTCTGATAGAAACCTTTGCGCAGGTGATGGGTAGCACACATGGCATGAACCAGGTGTGTGTGAATCACTTCTTGAGGGGCTCTCTGTACATCTGGTTACTCTGGTGCATCCAGGCTTAAATTCCCTGCTGCTGCACAGGGAGTTTGGGGCAAGGCTTGGCTGCATGGGGAAATGTGTGAGATTCTCATCAAAACTGAGTCCTCAGTGCTGCTGTGCCAGAAATCTTACTGTCGTCACATTTCCTGTGGACAGGGGTTTGAGACAGGAAAGTGTTCATGCATAGGAAAACCTGGCTATGTGGGGTTCCCACTGCAACCACAGCAGCACAGTGGTTAAATCCAGAGCCTGACTGTTCACTTGGGTAGGAATGTTCATATGTTTTATGAAAAACTGCAGCAAGGCTCTCTGCAGCAAGGCAGCATGTTCCATTGAGCCAATCTTTTTACTGGCTTAAATGGGCTTTGAGAAACATCCCAACTTGCTTCAAAATATTGATTACTTTTGGAAGTCTCTTAAATATCATGCAAGTCTGGTTTTGTTTATTTCATACATAACCTTGTCTTCCATCTCACATGATTCACTGAGTATGGAGGGTAAATCTTGCATTTATCTTAGCAGATAATTTAGACTGTGGTATGTGATACGTGGCATTTGGAATTCAAGTCAGATTTTCATTTACTCCAGAACTTTTCCATATGTTTCCTATTAGCAGCTTTGTTCTCAAATCTCTAGTCTCCCCAGAAAGGAGGGAAAAAGTCCCAACACAAGCCCAAGAAGCAATGTTAAATTCTAAACATAGAGAATGAGAAAAAAAATAGAGCCTTCAGAACACAATTTCATTATTTTTCGTTTAGTATTGCTTTTATTATCATGCTGCTGTTAAATTCTGATCAAAATGAAATGAAAATATTAATGTTTATTTTGTCTGTTGCAGTGTACCATAGTTTTTCTGGATAGATAGTGCAATATTTTAACTGGCAATTTAATGAATATGGAATGAGTATCTTCAAGAGATAACAGCAATTTCTTTTTAGGACATGGGTAAATGCTTTTTGAGATTACATTAAATTATTCTAAAATTGCTTAACAGTGAAGTCATATCAGATTTTCTATGCACAACCTGGTTTAGGTAGCTGAGATATTTTGCTGCTTTAGCAAACAGATATGAAGGGTTAAAAATTGCACTTCTAAGCTTATATTTTTCAGCTGCTGTGGTCTGAGTCATTTCACTCACTTTTGGGAAATGCAGGTGCAGGAATTCCTAATGGAGTACTTATGAAACATTTTGGAAATTTCCATTATGTTTAAAATAGCCAAACTTTCCCTTCTTGATTTTTTTAAAGAAAAGAACCTTTTATCTTTGTCACTTATTTCACTCAGTATCTTTTAATCATTATTACCAATTATAACCGATTTTGACACAGGATAGAGAGAAATATTTATGTGCTTGTTATTAACTTGTGGGAAATAGCAGCTAGGCAGAGGAAAGTGCTCCAGAGAGGTTCTTCAGCTGGAAAGGGACAGTTCCAAATCCTGCTTAGGAGCAGATGGAAGGCAGGAGAGGACAGAGCTGTGAGTGACCCCTTGGCACATGGCTGGCTCTGGCCTTTGGCAGCACAGAGGTGCTGTGGTTTGAGGCAGAGAGCAGTTGGAGGGACCTGAAGCTTGCACAACTCAAATCCATAGGAATCCAGACTTCTGGAGCTTCTTAGCTCTTGGAATGACTTAGTGACGGTAACACTGGGAATGAAGAGTTGTCCTTATCCCTTTAAAGCAGCCCAGGATACTGTGAACCATCCTTCCACAAGGATACATTGCTGGCTCATGTTCAGTTTGTCCACCAGGACCAACAGATCCTTCCCTGCAAAGCTGCTTTCTAGGTAAGCCATCAGCCACCAGTGCATGGCGTTATCCCTCACTAGGCACAAGGTTTTGGGCTTCCCTTAGCTGAACTGCGTGAGCTCCTGCTGGTCATTTCTCCAGCAGCATAACCCCAGAGAGTCACATATCAGTCACCAGTGACCTTGTGAGGGTGATCTACTCTGTCATCCAGATGGATAATGATGCTGGGAGCAGAGCTGGAGCCAGCACTGACCCCTGGGGTACACTGGCAGTTCCTGACCTCCAGCTGGAATTCACCACGTGGCCTCTCTGCGCTCACTGCCTTCCAGCCCATTTTCAGTCCACCTCACTGTCTACTCATCCAGCCCAAACTTCACTGTGCTTTTAGGAATTTGCAGCTCTTTGTTCTTAAGATCAGGCAGTGAGACCCAAAAGCTGTGCTCCTTCTCTGTCCATCTGTCCTCCTCTCCTTCCTGACACATCTAGCCAGCTTGTCTGATACACTGAATCCCTGCAGGTTTCATCCTGGGCAGAGCAGGAAGACACTATTAACACTGGAAAAAGGAAATAAAATAAACACTTCTTCACCTTCTTTAGCTCAGTCTAGCAGCAGTCTGCTGCTAGACTGAGCAGAAGAACGTACCTAGATCATATGAAAGAAAATGTGTTTTATTGAAGGTATGTTTTGATTTACATTGTGTATATTTGCCACAGCTGATGGTGGAAATTAAAATAATTATTTACTAGTATCTTATATTCTTTAAACTTTTTTGTATCTTATTAATTTTGCTTCTCTTTGTCTACAAATGCTGCAATATTCTTTGTATTGCTGTGTTTGGAATACTGCATTAAGTAGGCTGATATTGGGAAAAGGGGCGGGGAGAAGATTTGGAAAAATGAGACTATTTCATCCCTTGGTAATTTAATGGTGTAGAGCAGGACATAGAACGGAGGGTTTAGCAGCACTCAAATAGTGCTTTAGTACTCAAACAGGCCCCTCTGCTTAATCAGTGTTTGTGACGTTTACTGGGCTCTTCCAGTGCTCTGACAGTCTGTCATTTATTCTTTAGAATGACTTTGCCTTCTATTTGTAGCCACAGACTGCCACCCTCTGGTGAAATTTGTTAACTGTTGTGTAGGGGCCTGGCAGATTTTCAGAAGAGAGAAGCTCTTTAAAGTTTGAAAATCTTAGATGGAATAAATATTAATTTTTTTATTAGACAAATGTAGATATTTGTACAAGGAATAAGTAATGAGAAGGATTTATATCAAGTTTCTCTTTCTCCCTCTTTCCCTTCCCTGTAATATTTTTAGAGAATGTAAAGGTGGAGTTGATTTCTTGACAGATTTTCTTCCTATCTGCCGATACTGAAATGTCTTGTTCTGTGGGAAAGATCACTGAACACCACTGTGTTATCATCAGTTAATTACTATTCTGTTAATTACATTACTGTCCATGTTCAGAAACCATTGCTGAAACTGCATAAGGTGCATTTTGTGTCATAATGTTTGTGTGCCACTGACACATCCACCTGAGTCTGTTAAAGCATGCCAAAGATGCAAGGTGTGGAAATTATTAATTATTATTATTACCACAAATGCCAGCTGAAGAATGATATCTCAAAACAGTGGAGGGTCATTTAGCATAGTTTTTTTTCTCTTAAGTGACAGGCATCCTATCAATTTGAGGTGATCTAGGAAATTACTGCTTTTCTCTAAAAGTAAAATCTACAGGAAATGGTTAAAATGAACCATTTGATACTTCCCTGCTGTAAGAAAAAATTGTCAGTGTAGTTTAAGTCACAGATGAAGTTTTTTTAAACTTCTAAGCTGGCTGAATTTGCCTGGAGGATGGTGCAAACCTAAGCAGATGGTAAAATTGTTTGGAGACTATTTATTAAGAGGAAGGGTAGAGGTATTTTCTTCCAAAGTAGTGCTGCAGTTTCTTCTGTGAGTGTTCTATGCATCCATGGGTGCTGACTGGAGAAAGAGTTTCTCAGTCTGGGTGCACAGCCAGAGGAAAGAGTGAGAAGGCAAGAGAGTTTTTAAGGCTCTGGAAGGGTAAGATCAAGACTGTATGGTTTTCTACCTCTTAGGACTTTACTGTATTTTTACAAAGCTTTCCCATTGTAGTGGGACTTCAATAGCAGACTTACATTTGGTGAAACTCTCACACAATACCTGTAAAGAATTCATAGGTTTAGAGAGCACGAGGATGCAGCTCCTGTTGTCCATTGCATTAACCTCAATTAGATGAGGAATTGTTTGCATTCTCTGTTGTGTTTGCTTTTAAACCTTACCAGTGAATTAGTGTAGAAAAATGTACTACACAACATTGTGAGTTTGTTCTTTCAGTTAAGCTACAGAATTGGAATCAGCTTTTCTGCTGGTGTTGACATTGCTGAAATGATGTAACTAGTACAGCAGGGGTGTTTATGAACACATATAAACTAGTGATTCATAAAAATATAATGATTTTTCTGTTATCTATTGTATTTACTAACATTGCATGGGATTATGGGTTGTTTATGGTACTGTAAGGCAGGGGAGTCTATCCTTAGGGGAATGTTGGTATTTGCTAGGAATTGCACTCCTTAGAAACATCTCCAGAAGCCAAGAATAGAAAAATGCTTGGTCATCAGCAGATTTCAGGTTTTGTGTTCCATTTAGTCTTTTGTTTTTATTCTGCTTTGAAGTGTGTTACAGAATTTCTATTTGCAAATACTGTTCTTCAGTAAAAGCCTCCCCTGGTCTGCTCTGCCTCCTCTCTTCACATAGTGTCTCAGCAGCAGAGTGGTGTTAACAAAATATTAACTACTAGGAGATCAAGCAGATGAAAAGAACTCAGATATTAGACTTGATGCTGATTTGTAGCCTACTTAGGTGGGTGGTAGGAAGGCTGAGAGATTGGGAATTAATTGAGTTATTTGTGGTATTTTCTTCTACGAGTCTGTGCCATTTCCCAAAGTCTTGGATTTTGAACTTTGTGCAAACCAGCAGTGATAAATGACCTGTTAAGCTCTGTAGATTTGGAAAAAGGAGCACTAGAGGAAGTGTCTAGAGAAGAGTCACAAAGGTGCTTGGTTATAATCTCAGAACATTTTCACGTGAGCAACCATGTAATAAAGTATACACATGCAGGTTTTCTGTAAGTTTATTTAATTTATTTTGAATCCCAATAGCAAATATACCCTAAATAGATATCCAAAATATCCATTTTATACAGTACTGTCAGTATTGAGAGTTCTGTGTGCTGCCCTGCACAGGAAGGGCAGGGCAGGCGAGTTCCAGCTGCTTGGTTTTGGCAATTGTAAGGAGGGATCCTTAACCCGTGTGATGTAAAAATATAAAGAGGAAAAGAATAAAATGAAAAACACGATTACAGTTGTTATAGATAAAAGAAAAATGTTTGTGCTGGCCTAAAGGGAGTTTAATAGTCATTCCTATTAAGCTTGAAGCATATGATAAATCCTGAATCCTACTTTTAATGTTCAGACTGAATCCAATTCTATCAATAGCAAAACATTGAAGGACAGTTTCTTCTTAAAGTTGCAAGGAAAATTTACCAACAACTTTTAAAGACTTTTTGTCTGTTCTTGATATGAAACTTGTCTTTATCTCACTTAAAAGATTGTAAGAATATATTCTAGCTTAGAGACAACTACCTGACAATATCGTAGCTTTTTATTGCATCTTTGCTCATTATCAAAAATGGCACAAGAAGTTGCCCTTGAAGTCTGGTAATTTTTGGTTTTGCAACTTTTCTTACAACACTTTCTGGGAGAGAACCTAGGTCTCTTTTTCCTAACTGTGGAAAAAGTCACTTCCACATGGTTTTCAGGATTTATTTGAAAGAAAGAATATGTCCAAACTGTGATTTAAGGAAGGCATTTAACATCTATGATAGGAAACATCAAATACGGTTTCCAGTTCCACTTCTAAGAGTCCTGTAAGATATAAAGACTTCTGTTTAAATTATTCAGATGTAGGTTGAACATTGTCAGATAATACAATGGATCCTACTTAACATATTGTTTCTAATTAATTACCTCTGAAATAGCAAATACTTTGTAAACGGTTAAATAGCGTAAAATCAGCATTTTTCTGCAAGTTTCAAGTATTGTAAAACTGATTTGGACAAGTTGCTTTCTGAAACAACCAACTTGGGTCTCACTTGAGGAAGTTCCCAAGCTGAACACTGTTCCTGGCTAGAATGCAGCGGAAGGTTGAAGGCTGAACCTCCCAGTACTTGACAGGGTTGTTGAAGAGGCTGATGCCGCTGTACAGGGCTTTCTTCTTCCTTCGTCCTGTCGGACAGAAATCGTTCACTCCCAGCTTGGCAATGTGGTTGGAATGAAGGAACACCACCTGCAGCAGTAGGAGCAGAAAAATACAGGAGGTGAATGAAAATGGGGAAAATATTCCTTAGCATGCAGGTGACTGAGGTTTGCTAAAACATCAGTTCCATACAGACCTTGAGGGTAACAAGAGCTTAAAATTTGTGTTAAATTTTAAAAAAAAGTCTTCCTCCTCCCCCAGTCTTTCCACAAAGAAAAGTCATATGGCATTTTGTCAATGTGTTTTTAGAATAATTGGACTCTATTCTTAGGGAATTGGGTTCTAAAATGTAATTTTATATTCTCTTGTAGTAAGAATTATAATGATGCAGTGTTATATTCTCATTTCTGGAAACATTTTTTGAGTGTAGCAGTTTCTTGTCCTTTTTTTCCTTTCCTGGGATGTGTTCCTGCAGTTTGATTTTGTTTATTTCTTTAATAAGCTTTTATGATTTCAGGCTCTCCTTGTAGAAGAGTGATGGCAAAATATATGTCAGTTAATTATGCTTTTTGATTGTGACCTAATCAATGTGATAGTGAGAAAGTCAAACAACTCAGAACTCCCAGAGCTGTCTGATGAGTTCAGTGTATGACCTGCAGATATTTCAGTTCGGGTAATCCAGGAGGAACCTTCTTCAGCTTGTTTCTTTCCAGGTGTATTTCACGTATACTTGGGATGTTGGCAAAACTTCCATTTTCCACTTCTTTGATTTTATTATTGCCAAGGCCTAGCCTAGAAATAGTACAAGGAACATTTAATTAAAGACAACTTGAGATTCACAACAGCATTGAAGAGCTTTTTTTTTTTT
>VXBC01011396.1:65752-90678 GCA_013399945.1 Ploceus nigricollis
TTTAAGATTCAAATACACAGGAGTAAACACAGGGGGAGAAAAGAACTGGGAGAAGATGATGAAATCTTGCCTTTGATGGGAAAAATTCAGCATTGACTTAACATAATTTAAACTCCACTTAAAGATTGGCTCACAGCAGTTATCTGATGTAAGCAATTGTTCTGTTTTGCATGCAGTTTTTGTAATTATAGTGGCAAGTGTTTAAATTATAAACATCAAGCTGCTTGTGAAATATATCATTTTACCAAGTAGTGCAGCTGCAAAGTATAGTCACTTGTAATAAGTTCTAATAAATAGCCAAATAGCAAGTCTTGTCTGGAAAGGTGTTTTCAATATATAGCTTATTTTTAAAATATAAAGGTTTTTTACTAAGCAGGACTACCTTCTTTCCTATTTCCAAATCTTCCTTATATTTTTTGCTATAAGGCTTCAGCCTCCTTTGCTTAGAAGGTGATTCAGAAGCTGGAGCCTCAGGTCATTCAGAATTGCTCTTTCTGCCCATCCTGTTAGCCCCTTTTTCTCCATTCTTTCCTAATTTTCAGAAACTGAATTTGGTGTCTAAAGGCAGTTCAGTAATTTCGATTACCAAATCTAGTGCTGCTCAACCATATTTTCAGAGTTCTTAACTGAGCTTTACAGAGAGAACTTCCTTCTTTTCTATTTCAGTGATACATTCCTCAGAAACACATATTTTTCTTTAAACCTCATTGCATTTGAGAGCTGTTGTTTCCTTTACCAGCCGCTGTATTAACAAGAATAAATTTATAAGAATTAGAAGAACTTAGGTTAGTTATATTTTGTTCTTATCCTACTTTTCTGTTGCAGCCCATTGGCAAAACATGTAATAACAAGACTGATGTGGGGGTTTGGGGGTGTGTTTGGATTTTAAAGTTGGGTCTTATTTAGAGCAGCTCTTACTAAAACACCTATAATTTTTATTCTTTTTTCTCCCATTAACAAGAGAAGTATCAAATATGAGATCTTGCTGGGTATGACATTTTAACAAGTAAAGGGATTCAGCCAGTGAATTTTACCTTTGTAGGTCTTTGTAGCGGTTAAAATCCTCAACTTCAATTCCTGTGATCTTATTGTCATCTAAGTGAAGCTCCAGAAGACTGGAGGGCAAATCTGATGGGAAAAATGCACAGTGTGAAAAATCCAAGTCAACTTATTTTTTCTTGAACGTTTATTATGTTCCAAAAAGCTTCTTTCCTTTGTGTTTACAATTGGGTGAAGAATCTTGAGGAGGTTGTCTGCATCAAAGAAATAGGTATTATAAGCTGTGGAAGGATATATGCTAATTAAGAGATATAAGAGTTCCAAAATTTGCTACTTTTTCTGGCTTCCTTTATAACAGCTCTCATGGTTACTTTGTCAAAGATGTTGATCCTGTGTTTTATCTCAGAGTCTGTAGTCAAAGCCTGTGGAACCAGGGACAGTTTTTTGACGATGTGTAATTTTTTTCTACATGATGTAGCAGTTGTCCTGTCACAGCTGCTAGGATGGGACTGGAAGGAAAGGTTTTGGAGTACTCTAAGCACAATTGTGGTATTTGATAGCTCTTTCCCGTGCCAGAATATTTTCTCTTGCGTTTCCAAAAATTCCGAATCCAGACTGGTGAATGCACCAGGAGGTGGCGAATCTTTCCACAACATCCTCTTAGTGAGGGCAAGGGAAGCTCATCCCAGCCCGAGTTTGTTTGCTGGTGCTGGGCTCAGTTTCCTGAGCCTGTGTGGATGGCCCCGAGAGCGAGCGGCTCCCGCTGCCCTCTGGGGCTGGCAGAGCGCTGCTCCGGCTCTGAAGGGATGCGGCTGCTTCCCAGCCTGCCTCTGTTCCACTTGCAGTAAAGTTTGTTTGTTTGGGCTCTGTTCCAGTTTGCGTTCCGGCTCGCAGTTCCGGGTGTCTGAGTGACAATATCCAGAGGGAAGGCCACCCACCTGTCCACTGCACATTTTTAGTACCTTTTATGAGCTACATTTTTTTAAACCTTTGTGCCATTGTAGCATTTGCAGAGAGAAGCATCTGCAAATTCAGCTTGCATTTGTGGTGAAGGGGTTCACCATAAAATCCAGTTTGGTTTGGTTTGTTTAGGTATCTGACACCACATTTTGGACCTCATGCTACATGTCTTTATAGGTGATTTCTCTATAACAAAGACAAAATTGGAATCATTTTACTTTGGCATTTCTTCTTAGCTAAGTGACAGGAGCTTATACTAGATTGTTTTGGCGTTTTGGGGGGTTTGTTTGTTTTGGTTTTTTGGGATTTTTTTTTTTTTATTAGGCAGACAGTGGCTTTCTGATTTTAAAGTTATCTGAACAGTTGGGGTGAGTTGGTTTTGATTATTGTTGAGGGTTTTTTTAGTGTTCTCTTCTACAGGTTTTTTTTTAGTGTTCTCTTCTCTTCTGTGTATGTACACACACACACGCACACATATATATATATATATTTTACAGGAAGAGATTAATAAGGAACAAGTTCTTTATCTGAATGATCACAAACAAATACAGGGGCCAACATTGTTTCCCTGTGAGTTAAAGCATAGAACACAGTGTTTTGCTTTGTTTCCTTCCTTTTTCTCTTAGCTGGTAGTTTTGAGCAGTTGAAAATCAAGAGAATTTGGTTCAGTACCACACTGATCTGCTGAAAAAACAGGTGGAGTGTTGTACTGAACTGTTTTATGCTACATTTGTGTGTGTGGAGGTCAGTGATTCATCTAATTAGTGTTTTATTTTTACCTCCAAATTACAAGGTTGGGGGGTTTCTATATGAAAAAGTGATTTGGTTTTGTATTATGTTAAGATGAATTTAATTAAATATTGAAATTAAGTTTTACTTAACTACATTGACCATCGTATTTGAGGTGCAGTGTGACTTGAAATATTAAAATTTAATTTTAGAAATTTTGAAGTTACATTTTAAATCCATAAAGGAAGTGGGAATTTTGCATTCCTTATATCCCTGATCAAATACTGGGGAGTTTATCCTTTCTCTGTGAGGATTTTTGAGAGGCTGACAAGTGAAAGATGTGAAGTGACATCAAATTATGAATTTCTTTGTATTGTTCCTCCTGAGACAAGTGTCTGGACATTCTGTGAGAGGAGTGGATGTGCTGACAGGGAGAAGGTGGGAGAGGGAGCCTGTGTGCACTGTGTTTGTGCTGTTTGTGCATGAACTCTTCTGGGATGGGAAATTGGATATAAAATTCAAAAAGAAAAGGTAGGAGGTGGCTTGGTAGTAATGCCAATACAAAACAATTTATGAACTTAATAATCCTTCAGATGTTAAAGCATTTTATTAAGGAGTGTGCTGGTATCAATAAACTAGAAAAGGAAAAGCAGACCTACCTTTAGGGATTGAAGTTAACTTGGCCTCTGCAATTCGTATGTGGTAGATATTTACCCCTTCAAAAGCCCCTGGCTCTATTCCATCATTGTTAAGAGGATTTGCACTCATTTCTGCCCAAGGGGGAAAAAGAAAAGCATTTATTGCATAGGAGTTTTGTATAGGTTAGACTAAGTTATAAAGAGCCGATTTCAATTTATTTATGATTTCTGATATTCCAAGCACTCATTAATGTTTAGCTTTGATTGTCTGTTCTGAGGGGTGTCACAGCTCTCAGGGAATTAAGGCTGTGTTACTTGGCTTGCAAGATTATCCAAAACTTGACCTTTGCAGCAACTTCACATAGAAACTAAATTGTGGAGGGTATTCCCACAGTGAGGATATCTCTTTAGGAGGAAACTGTGCCTTGGGGAAATGTTTGAATGGAAATGATGTACAATATGTTCCATTTTTGGTAAAGACGTTTTCTGTTCTACTTAATTAGACTTACCTAAAACATGTAGAGACTTCATTCCTTTAAATACATCCTTGGGGATTTTCTTAACCTTATTAGCATGAATTCTGAGCTCTGCCAGAGTTCTGGGTAGGTTTGTTGGAATCTCGGTCAGTTGATTGTGGGACAAATACAGCCGTCGTAGCCTCTTTGTTGGTTGAAAGGCTTTGGGATGGATCTTGTATATTTTATTGTTGTTCAAAGCCAGTGCCTATGGGAGATGGAAAGAACAATTAGAAAGCTTTGTTTATCCAGGACTGTTATGACTATGAATTTGAAGTCATGGATTTGATACGTAATTCAGCAATTAAGTATTTAAAATATTTTATTTTTCCATCCTACCAAACTTCAGCACTTTCTAGATGTTTTAGGCATTTCAGTTGATTATGAAAAACAAGGAAGAACCTGAAGGCTGGAGCATTAACCAGAGGAGAGAGCTGACAAGGTGCCAATGGATCATAAGGATTGGCAAACAATATGTTTGTATTCAGATATTTTGTGGGATTGTATGGGGGTTATATACTTGGTTGCTATTGTTCCTTAATGCAGACAAATTCTCAAAACTCAGATCTCATCTTTTATTTTAACATAATGCTGCAAAATAAAAGTGAAGTTTTTAATCTGAGTTTCTTAGACGTTAGTATCTGTATATGACACATGAATTTATCTTTTATTTGGCATTTCCAGCTCCTGTGAACTTCAGTCTCTCTCTTCTGTACAGTACGTGAGTCTTTTGGGGGCAGCTCCTTCCTCATTGCTATGTGTTATCAGAGAGCTTGTAATGAGTTACTACAGACAGCAAAATACACACTATCTGAAATGATTTTGCATGTCAAATCACATCTCTGCATTTCCATACTTAAGCTATTCATTTCTGTTCCTTTTTTATTTCTTGGAGTCATCTCTTCTTAGGAATTGTGCAGGGAAAAAAAGTAGAGCAAACAAGAATTATTTTTTCCCAGAAAAAAATGAGGTTAGCTCAAGGAAATAAACAGGAAATGCTCCTTCCTAATCCAAGTTGCCATCTGTGCCTTTGCTAAGCAGACTCCAGGACTGAGCCAAGTTGTACAAAGTAAACTTTGCTCTCAGTGCAAATGTTGTTCGACCTTGCCACAAATGAACTGAGGAGAAAACGCAAAGCAGCTCAGTGTGCTCAGCTATCACATAATTAAGTGCTGACTCTGATCTTTAATGCGATTGCTGATGGATTCCAGTGGCTTTCTTAGTTGTTGGAGATAAGAGACTCTTAGATCTTTTACACAGAATATAAACCACAGTTGGTACAGTTTCCCTTTGCTTGCTGCTAAGACCATTCTGCACCCAGAGACAAGACAAGAGAATAGGAAATGCTTTGTTGCCAGCTCTGAATTTATATAGTTCCTGTTTTTTCTGTCCTGTCCTAGGCCATAATAATTAACAAGCTCATTAATAAACACTTAGATCTGGTAAATGTTCAGATCTTGCTCAGAAGCCAAATATGACTGAAAGGATTTGTTTTATAGAATCACAGAATGATTTTGGGTTGGCAGGGACCTTAAACACCATCCAGTGCCACCCGCTGCCATGGGCAGGGACACCCTCCACTATCCCAGGCTGCTCCAAGCCCCATCCAGCCTGGCCTTGGACATTTCCAGGGATCCAGGGGCAGCCACAGCTGCTCTGGGCACCCTGTGCCAAGGCCTCCCCACCCCCACATGGGAGAATTTCTTCCTAATGTCTTAGGAAGGGTCCTTATGTTAGTTTGTGTGTCTCGTGTCTTTCTAATAGAGAATAGAATGTAATTAATTTGCTATCAGTTATGGAACAGATTTGGGTTTTAGAGAGAAAATTTTTAAATGGTCAGTATTAGTTAG
Source organism: Ploceus nigricollis (assembly GCA_013399945.1). Classification (NCBI taxonomy): domain Eukaryota; kingdom Metazoa; phylum Chordata; class Aves; order Passeriformes; family Ploceidae; genus Ploceus; species Ploceus nigricollis. Next base: position 71,444 of record VXBC01011396.1, read on the forward strand.
TGGAACTAGATCTGGATACTGGATCTATGGTGGCATCCAATAGAAACAAATATTCTAAAGCAGAATTAATCTACTTCCCAGCCCTCTGGGACTCTCATTTCCTTTCATCATAAAAAGAGATTATTGCATACTGTAAACATCTAGATTTATCAGTTGCCAGTGATATTTGCTTCAAAGCCTGTCACTACATGCATAATTGAGCATGGAAACAAATTAAGAGTAAAACCCCTGACTTTTCCAGTAATTCAGTGTTTCTCTGTTTTCTGTTCATTGGTTTCAGTGCTGTATGTGTTAGCTGTTCTGTTCTTTTGAAAATATCCTCAGAAAATGTGGTTAAATTTTGTAAGGTTAAATTCTTTCTGCTATTTTCCATCTAAGCAGATAAAAAGGAGGCCTTGCAGCCTTTAAAATGTAGGAAATGTTTCTGTGCATGCTAAGAACTGAAAAACCTTGAGAACCTTTTTGGTTAGCTCTATATGGTACATTTTCTGGGTATTGTAGAAAGTAGTTCTTACAGCTCAAAGGTATTTGCTTCTTACTATGTGGAAGCACTCAAATATGCAGGCATTAGACTATTTTTATCTACATTATTGGAGAAGGAAATAACATTTATATTTTTAAAGTATCTAAATATTTCAGATTGCTAACTAAGATTTCAAACTTGGGAAATAGCAAGCTTACATAAAGTGATGTGAGTCCTTGGAGATCATTTTCCTTGACCTCTTTGATTTTGTTGTTTTGAAGATCAATCATCCGAGTATCTGGCGGGATGTTGCGAGGAATTGATGTCAAACCTACATAAGTATGTGACATAAACAGAAACATTATGTGCTGTATTTAAGTCCAAAGAAATTAACTGCCAAACATCAAAACACAATAAGATTGTTAATGAATATGGTGGGGAAGAAAATATGAACAGCCATAAAGCAAAGGGTAGAAGGGAATTTTTGGTAATGGGAAAAACTAATGATGTAAGAATGTACCACAAACGTGTGCATAGATTTGGGAGGAATTGCTTCTGCCCCTGACCATGAAAGCTTAATGGGGACTGCTCACTGTGGACTCTACATCTGTGAAATAATCCTCAGAGTATGGGTTGTCCTACAGGGCAGCTGTTTAATCCCTGGAGAAAGGATCCCTCAGGAATCCAGGGTGGTGGTTCCTTGGTGAGGAGCAGGGCTGTGTATTCAGGGGTCTCTGCTTAGTGCTCCTTCAGACCTCTGCTCTGCCCTGTCCATGTCAACGGGGCAACTGCTGAGGGTTCATTCAGGTCATGGCAGGGCTGAGAATCACCTGTTCTTGGTGTGGGCAGAGGAGGGTTTCCACTGACAGCACTTCAGTACCAGTACCAGAAGTCATGAACAAAAATCAGTACCAGTACCAGAAGTCATTAACATAACTCATTACAAGTACCATAGATCATGAACAAAAATCAGTACCAGTACCAGAAGTCATTAACATAACTCATTACAAGTACCATAGATCATGAACAAAAATCAGTACCAGTAGCATTATTCCCCCAACCCAGTTTGCTGTTCAGTTACAAACCCACTGCAGTTCAGGCCATCTGAGGTCCTGAATCAGCAGAAAAGACTCAACAGAGACAGTAACTTTCTTTTGAGTGGAAGTGCTGATGCATGAAATGCTAAATGCTGTCCATTTTAACAATTATTCTGTAACTAATAGATTGCAGTTATCTAAAGATGAAGTCTTTTAATGAGGGATTTTTCTATGCGTAAATTCACGTAAAGTGGTTTGAAATCTGTAGACCAGATACATTAACCACAGTTTGCTGCTCTCAGCAAAAGTTTTTGATTCCTTAATAATAACACATTTTTAAAACGCCAGCAATTTATGTATGGACAATGTTTCTAAGACACAAGGAGTCTAGGATGAAGTTTAGGAAGGTGGCAGGGCTGTGATGAGAAAAAATGTCATTATCACTGTGCTAGCGGTGGGAGCACAGTCCTTTGATTGCTTTGAATGATAGGAAAACTTCAGTGAGCACTAATTCAAATTGGCACAATTAATAATGAATTTACTTCTAGGGACTGGGATGTACCTGCAGCACTGACGGGAGCACATTTGCCTTTGGCTAAATGGTTACCAGGGATGCTCACTTTGGTGGAAGTTAAGCTGAAGGAATACTTTGCATCCCATTTATGTGCCTGCATAATAATTAGTCTTTTAAAAGACAAATCCTACAAACGAGAATCCAGTGGAGAACAGACAGACAAATCCATTCTTACCTAGGTCAGAGCAATGGACAACTCTCACATAGCACTGGCATCCAAAGGGGCATGTTGGGAACAGATCAAAAGGAATTAGTGGTAGAATGGGTTCAGTGGTTGGAAATAGAGCATCGTCATCATCGTCATCATCGTCGTCGTCTTCCATATCTTGGAGCATCATATTCTTTAGTGTAAAATATGAAGGACCAGTGAGAGATTTGGCAGAGCACAAAGCCAAGAAGAGAAGGAGTGTGTATTCTTTCATATCTTCTTAATCAGGATAACCAATCTTGGAAAGTGAACAAACGAACAAAAAAACACCAGAGTCAGCGAATAGGGAACAGCAAATGAAGCTATTGAATTGTTTACTTCACTCACTGCCACACCATCTAGTCCTGAAAAAGAGCCTGTTGTGAATATTGAGGTTTAATTAGTATATGAAGGATATAAAAATAATCTTTTTAATATAAATGAATACTATAAAATTACACATAATATTAATTTAAATTCATTAGGCATTAATGTAATATCAAAGCATTTTAGTTTAGTTTACAAATAATATCATCATTTGCTTCATGCTTTGAAGTGGAATTTATGTAGTAAACTTTACCAGAACTTGGAATATTATTTATTTTATTCATTCTCAATGCAAAAATATTTTTAGTGGGATATATTGGCATATGTGCATTACTTATGAAATTGGGAAGTACTTGATTAGCAGTACATAAAATGCACTCAGCGGGATACTTCCTAAACACTCGGTATTCCACTCCCTAAACACTTTAATTAAGCTCTTCCGAGTCTAATCTGAAGTTTTCAGTCCTGACAGCTTTTCCCATGTTCCAGTCATTTGTTTGTTATTGCCACTGATAGACGTTCACCTCTGCATGCAAACACTTCTCACAGAGGTGTAGAATCCCAGAACGCTTTGGAAGGGACCTTAAGGATCATCTCATTCCACCCCTCTGCCATGGGCAGGAATACCTTCCACTATCCCAGGCTGCTCCAAGCCCTGTCCAGCCTGGCCTGGGACACTTCCAGGAACGAAGCAGCCACAGCTGCTCTGGGCACCCTGTGCCAGGGCCTCCCCACCCTCACTGGGAAGGATTTCTTCCCAATAGTCTAAACCTGTTCTCTGCCAATGTGAAGCCATTCCCTTTGTCCTGTCACTCCAGGCTCTTGTAAAAAGTCCCTCTGTGTCTTTCTTGTTGGCTCCTTCAGGCACTGGAAGGCCACAATTCAGTCACCCCCAAACTTCTCCAGGCTGAACAAACCCAATTCTCTCTTGACTTCTGTTTGAGGAGGGCTCTTCTCTCTGAGAAGGACTTGCCTATTAGAAATCCATGTCAGTGGAAATCAGTCACTTAATTTACATCCAGAAGAAAAGCTGACATCTGGTATTTTTGTGTGTGAATTTTTCAATAAACATAGGTTGGGGCTTTTCTGTTTGGTGGGGCTTTTTTCCCTTGCTCCTACAAAACTAGGTGCAGAGGAGAATGGACATAGTAAGAATTGCTGCAGAATGCAACAAACTCTGAGAAAATGTAGATTCAGCCCTCAGCTTGATGGTTTTTCCCTTCAAATCCCAATTCCAGAAGTCATTTGGAAGTGAAAATGTGCTCCATAAACTAAGAGGGGCTGCAGGAAAATTTATTGTGCATGTCCTGTTTATAAAAATGTTTCTATTTAGACTATTATAGGCCTCTTTAAGGAAATACTAAATGGGTGTCAATTCTTGTTTGATCACTTAATTAAATGCTTGCTGATCTGTTTGGAGATCAAAAATGCCTTTATGTAGGCATTTTGTCATTGATCTTCAACTGCAGGAAAAGGAGTGCTCTCCTTTGTACTGGGGTTTGACTTGGCTTGTTCAAAATGAGATTTTGTTTGTACCACTTTTTTCTGTGCAGAGTCATTTTGATCTTTATTGGAGGGGGTTCATAACAGCATTAAATGCAAATATCCTGCATACCTTGCTGCTCCTATATCTGTGTCTGTTTCAGGGAGTTTAAAAAGAAGAAAGCTAACAGTGTTCAGATAACATAAAAAGAATGAGGGACTTCTGTCCCCCAAATATATGCCTGAAATCAGAATCACAAAGTACTTTGTATCTTGTAGGTAAACAACATCTAGCTAAATTTAATATTTTCCCTAATATTTCAGTTGCATGCTCATTTGGGTAGGGCATGTACTTTTACTGAGTAACCAGATTATCTTCACATGTATTTTTCCCATATATTTTCCTTTGTAGTCAAAATAATGTTCTCTTGCAATGCTCCTAGAAATAATTTTATGGTTGTTCTTACAATCCCTTACAATGTCTGTCCTTGAAAGACTCTTTGAATATAAACAGTGCTGGGAAGAAGGAACCTCTGTTTGTTTTTTTGGAGAGAATTGTTATCATCTCTGGCTGTGCACCTTTGGAATATTTGGCCTTTTCAGTCTTCTATTTCAGCTTCAGAAAAAGGCCAAAATCTTCACTACTTTAGTCATACCACCAGTTAGAAGATGAGGGGTTGGAAGCCTTTCAGACTTCCAAGTTCTCCTTGTTCTTGGACACGGGGTTTAATGGCTGGGCTGTCACACCTCAGCTCTCAGGCTCTCTGTTCTTCCCTGGCAGTTTAGGTCCTAAGTGCCAAAATGCCCTGTGGTTTATGCAGTGATGAGACACCATTTCCATATGCAGGATATCAAGTGTGATGATGTCTTGGGACATGGACTTTCCAAGTCCCTGCTGACTTCAATTTGTGAAAGGCACTGGCTGTGTAGTTTTACTGGATCTAAAAGAAACTTGCATGTATGTTCCTAGAATGTTCTTTTGGATCTGGTGCTAGGAAATTCTCTTATGAAACAACCTAAAAATCTGCTCCCACACTTGCATCTGTAGCAAATGGATTGCATATTTCCTTTCACATAGCCAAAAATTAGGATTTCAAAGTATTAAAAGATTGAGGCTGTGACTGGAATAGTGGCCAATTTGAACTCTTGAAAAACACGTGTTGCTCACAAAGTTCTAGAAAAGTAGTGTTGAAATGTGTCACTGATGACATATATTGGTTCTGTGAGCTAAATCTCTTGAAAACAAGTCCCTTTATGTAAGGAAACCTGAATTGTGATTTTTTTTTTATTTTAAAGAAAAAAAAGTCCTTGCTTCATCTTCCCATCTTGCTCTTAGGAAATCATTATTGGGGTTGTAGTTAGGAGTGATCATCAAGCTTGACTCCAGATTTGCATAGGCCAAAGAAATGTCAAGGAATGGATCCTAAAGAACTGAGTTTTATGAAGCTGAGGAAATGGTTCTTTCCTACCTGAGGTTTTGAGTTTCCCAGTAAACAGATGCTGATATGACTGTAAAAATGCTCTGATTCTGCAGTGCTTCTCAAAGAACTTACACAAACTTTCTGCATGCTTAAACTTCAAGAATAAGAGAATTAAAAGAAAGCATAAAATCCGAGATCCTAGTGATCTTTCTGAAAATACTGTCATGAAGATTTTATGAAATGCTGTCATGAAGATTTTATGAAGTACTGTTTCAGAAGGTATAGGTACAGCTGTGCTAATGGTGCCCTGCTGCCACTTGAGCCTGACTGTGCTCCCAGGTGTTCCCTGCCAGCTCTCTGGTACCAGCTCCTCCTCTCAGGCTGTTCACTGAGCTGGTTGAACTCACTACACCAGCACAAAACTAATGTGAACAACAAAAAACCCCATCATATTCTTTCCAAGTGAAGAAACTGAGTCAGTTTGGAGTACCAGAACCAGCACAAAAGAATGGGTGGAACAGCCTGGTTGGCTGGGCTGGAACATTAAATGGAAAGAGGGGGAAGGAGGAGCAATGGGGGAGCCATTCCTGACATATTCAAGCTGTTAGGCAGGCTTTAAATGCTCTGTTAAATAATCCCCTGAGCAGCTGGCTGTCACTTGGACAAAGCTTGGCTTTGTCCATTCTTGTTTTAACAGACCAGAACATTGAGAATGAGTTTGACAAAGACTGTAGTGAATTCAAACTCCATTGTACCTTCTTTATGTCAATCCTTATCCTTCAGCACAAAAAGCTTTTGAGTACCTTCTCCCTGGAACATGAGCCACCTCAAGGTGAGGTGACTGAATGTGGAGAGTGTACTTCACATGGAGAGATGTTCTAAGGTGCTTTCCTGAGGTCTATAACTGTCCAAAAATCACTGCACTGGTTGTTTGGGACACACTTATCCTCACTAATGTGGTCATCGATACCCAAACTCATATTGCCAAACTACACATGGAACACAGGCACTTTGTATGCTGTTAGTTATAATTTATAAATCATTAAATACAGGTGATGTCACAGTATAATTTAAGATGATTAAAACCCTTAATATTTTATGTGGAAAATTCCCATATTTCTGTGATGTGAAAATTCTAAACATGAGTTATGGGAAGAAAATCCCTTTCAGTGAGAACAGAAGTTGTGTTGTTAGCGTGGGAAGAGTGCATAAAGAGACCCAACAACAAATAACTCTGAATTGCTTGGCAGCTGCAAACCAGTCCAGCAATGTGGACTTTGCTCTCTTATCAGTTATGATACTGAAGGAGTTACTACATGAAGTTTTTAAGTCTTAAAAAGACTCTAAATTATATTTAGAAATCACTTCTTTTACCGATGTACAGAGACAAATTTCCCATGGCATTATTTCTGAAAAGGAAATGTTTAAATGACCCGGTGGTGGTCTTTGCAGAGGCAAAGACAAGTCCCTGTGTTCATTAATAACACAAATCCTTGCTCTGTGCACAGATTTTGTCCAAAGAAAGGCAAGACCATAACTGTTTTGAAATCTACATTTAAAAATAGTTCTGGTTCTATTAGTCATTGTCCCAGTCCAGAAATAAAAGGAGTTTATGTTTAACTCTTTACCTACTCAATTGCTTTACTTAAATTGCTGAAGAAAAACAGGAGGAAGGTTTTTTGTTAGTAAGATTACTGTAGAAATGTCTGTTGACAGAAATAGTCCAATATTGAAGTTGAACAGTAATAATTAAGAGGATGTTTGCAAAACAAGTTGTGTTTACAGAGTATTTACTTTTTATGGAGAGCTGCTTGACTCTTGTTACTGAGTGATCTATGAGGATTTTTAGGTTGTAGTTCATCTGCAGTTCATTCTTTCCTGGATTGTTTTTAATTACTTTGCTGATATGTACTTTAAAACCCCCACCAAGTTGAATACCAAATTACAGAAAGTTAACACTGAGTTATTATTCAATAAGAGTTGCTGTTATTGTAGAGTAGATTTTCATAGATGGTTATAACTGAGAAAAAGTGTTATGGCCAGTTGTAACATTTTTCTGACAAGTCTTTGATAGTTAAATAATTCACTGTAGCTCTATTTGTTTTTCAGCTCACATGTAGTAAGTACAGAAGTATTTCAGCTGCAAGTAAATTTTCAAATGTTCCATTTAAAAAGTAATTCTAATTCTAAATTATCTGATATTATTAATCTGCACACAGTGACTGACAACCTTAACTCTTTGCTGTTGTTTATATAGAATAGCTATTCAAACTGGACATACCTTGCAGGTTTGGAAGTTCTTCCGGAAGCACTGGGATAATCCACCTTAGGTCCTTATGTCCAGTTATTTCATATTACCAAAAAATAGGGAAAAAGGAAGCTAGAGTGAGTTCTGTGAAATGAAAAGCATATATAAAGAAAAAGTCCACTTCCAAGCTTCTTGATCCTTCTGGCACCGTGGGTGATACCAGAGTAAAGTGCTGCTTCAGATTAGCCCATCTTAGTACTGAAGAATGATATTAAGGCGACTTGTTACCAGTCATATGTTTTTCATCACTGCCTGTACTAGAGCCAAAACTTCTGGCTTAACTCTAGACATCTAGTGGAAGACTTTATAAAACCTGTAGTTTAATAATAGTTGACATCAGGCCATTGGAAGTACAGTGAGGTCCATTTCAGGTCATTCCTGCTGTGGAATCCCACTTATTTATGATTTCACTAGCCATTATTCTTTTAAAAGTGTGACTTGAATAAAACTATAAAACTTCAGCCAGTGGCAGAGTAAACCAGTAGCCTGCAGTGACCTGCAGGCTGCCAAACCTTTCTAAAGTTAGAAAATTAGGACTTTATTGTGTAGCTATGTATAAATTTTAGCTCTGCTTTCAGGAGGCAGCAATCTGGCTGGGAACAATGGTTCAAGAATGTAAACTGTAGATCAGATTTTTATCAATATAGCTAATTTCTGTCTCTTGTGTGTGGGAAATAAAGCATATCTGTTAATGAAAACAGAGGCAATATTTGCTGCATTCTGTGATTGAACCTGTAGGTTTAAAATCAAGTCTCCGAGAATGTGCCCTGTTACAAAGTTTGTACTGATGAGCACATCACAATATTTAGAAACTGGGTTATTCTTTGTTTACCTTTTGTAGGCCTCTGTTTATGTAAACTTCAAAAATGTTTAATTAAAGGAGTTTACCTAAAGCAAGTTTCATAGTCAGGGAAGCACTTTGTGTCTTTAAATTTCCACGACGTTATACTCAGTTCTGTGCACATCTGACTTCATCTGTTTCTTTAATTAGCTGCTTTCTATGTTAAAAGTCTGATCTTGCTTTGAAAAAAAAAAAAAAAGCCTGGAAATTTTACTTGGGATATTTTTTTGTTATACATGTAATATGCTGTTTGCCAGATGCCTGTATGTTGCATAATAGTTATTTTGTCTATTGTTACTTTCTTAAGGGAAAAAAGATTCTATGCCAAAAATTAAAACTTTAGAGCTGTGATATCAACCAAGACAAGACTTGTGTTACCTGCAGCATTGCTTTTGATGTGTTCCAGTAGCACAGATGGATCATGATAAAGTGTCTCCCTATCACTTTTCCCAAGGAATAAAGTTACAGTTGCAAAAGCAATCACATTCCCACAGAAAAATCTGAAGGATGATCTTTAGCTTTTTTGAAATCTCAAATTGCATATATCTGCATTCTCTTGCCTGCTTGTAGAAACCAAAGCTTCCTAAGCAAACACTCCCCTGTGTTTTGAATAGCTTGGTTTGGATGGGTTTACTTGAGGAAATTAGTATTAAATTGCTGTTTTAAAAAACCCTCCAACATTTTCTTGGCTGTTCAACAGAAGAGAGCAGGGCCTGAGGGTTGTGATATAAATGTACTGGTTTCTTTTTTCACTTCATTCAGTAGCAAAGTGTTGAATCAGCAGTTTCAGCTCACCCTGGTTTTACAGCAGACTATTTTTGAGGTTTAGTAACGTCTCAGTTTTGGATGAATACTCAGGGTTTTTATTATTATTTTCTCTTTTTAGTTGACTCTGGTGGTAGGAACACATTCCTATGTGTATATAGTTTGTCACAGCCAATTACATAATGAAGGTGGCGCATAAAGTGGTAGTATCTGGAAAAAATACAATAATTCTACCTTAAAGTGGATTATCCATCAATTTTGTCCAGTATATAGTATCAGTAGGGCAGAAATAAATATGGCTCACATGCTGTTCTTGTAATGCAACTGTTTAATATATCAAGACATGGATCCAGTATTTTGGTGTGAATATAATTGCAATCTAGGATAAAATGACCAGAAATCACCTTCTCAGGTTTCTTGACTACTCAGTTCTCAACTTTAGATGTTACTCTTGACAGCAAAACTTAACCAGTGGTTAAACTTAAAACTTAACCAGTGGTTCTCAATCCACTTTATGAGCCTGTTCATTTAAACGTTTGCAGCACATTTTCAATGTCTCAGGTTTTTAATGCATGTTATCAGGGGTTTAATGAAGCGAGATACTTAAAATAGTAGTCTGAGGATATTTTCTTTGCAAGCAAATGTTGGTATGTTTTCCAAAGAAAGATTGTGTTTAAATAACTAATAGATTATATAAGGTCAGACTCTTTGCTCAGAGCTTTTCAGTGATTTCTGTTTCCACCAATGAGACAATTGGTTGAAAATTAGAATTCTGTCTTGCCTTAAAATACTTATGTAACGTTTATGAGTAATGGAGATTGATTTTTGAGCAAAGAATAGAAGTATATCCAACACATATGTGGTTCAGAATACTGTCTCACTATGGTGAAATATGGAGATGAAAAAGAATTTGGATGGTGTTTTCTATTTGAAATTATCTCATCAGTGATACAAACTGCTACTTTTCATTTCTTTTTGAAAATGACTGTATTTTGTATTATTTGATATGTCTGAGAGAGCATACATATGCTGCCATATGTGATTAATGCTACCATTGCAATCTCTGTTTTAAGCCAGTCTTGTATACATTTCTTATTCTAAAGCAAACTAAGTACTTTTTCATTTTCTAGCACTGTTTATAAATGTGGTTTACATAATGTGATGAATCTAACATCAACTGCACAAAGCTGCCTTGGAGCCTGCCCATCACATTTTAATAACATGACATACTCATTTTGTGCTCACAACTGGTCCATGTGCGCTGTGGTCACATATTTTGGTTCTAGCTAAATTTTGGCTCCTCTCAGGCTGGACTGCACCATTTACCCAGCTGAGTATACAAAATCTGCCCTTCAGCTTCTTGTAGTTCTGTTTGATTCTTCAATATTTATATATAAATATATTTAAAATATTTTTTTAAACATCACACATGAATCAACTTTTGCTTGTTAATAGTTTTTAGCATGTTTTTGGCAGCTGACTTAAAAACTGCATCAAAATACAGTTTCTTTTGCAGTAAAAGTCCTCAGTCCCTGATGTTTGTTAGCAACACAGCAATATTGCAGGGCGGGTCATAACTTGCAATATTGAGAGCTTGTGTACAAAAAGAGCCATAAAGTCAAGTGTACATGTCTGTACATCCATGGGGTTGTCAGGCTCATTGTGGCTTTTATGGATACAAGGATGTGCTGACCTGGAATGACTGGAGAGGCAAAACATTACCTGAAGGGTTTTTCACCCTTGCAGACAGTTTCTGATGCCTCTGGAGCATCACTTAACTTTGTTCTGTCTCAGGCTACAGATTAATACAAATTCCTCAGTGTGGGAATGCCAATTTCAGAAGCTCCCACCTGGCTTATTCCCACCTTGATGCTCTTCTCCTTGGTCCTGTGGAAAGGTTTGTGCACCCAACTGGATCAGGAAACTGCTTTGCCTGATCACTGAAGGTGTTGAAATTAGTTTGGGTGTCAGTACATGTCAATTGTCAGTCGTGCTTGTGATGCTGCTCACAGGTTTGGATAATGTGACACGACATTTTTATGGAATATGAGTATTTATCTGCCTTAGAGACATTGAAAACACCAGACATTCTTTCACGGAAAATCAAACAGTAGTTAAAATCAAAAACTCTGCAGCCAGTGCCAAACTACTGATTCACTCCAACAATAAGTTCTAAAGGAAAATTTTCTGTTTGGGAATACAAGCTGGACTGAGAACAACATTTCCTTACAGGGTATCGAGCATTTACTCTGCCAAAGTTCAACAATGCTTTAAAAAAAACCCCAAATCTTGATCACCTGCAAATGTTGAATTTCCCCCATTTTCCCTTAGGTTTTACCAAAGAGGATGGACAATATGGAATGTAAATTATTTCATGTTCTTAGACAGCCTTTGGGTAGATTCCTATTGTTCAGAACATAAAGGCAACACTTAAAATGGGAACTGTCATCAAGTTCCAGTAAGTTGTTAGTTTTAAGAAAAAAGAAATATGGCCATCTAGTCCAGGAAAAAAATATTTAAAGCATGTTAGAGTGAAAAGATAATATCATTTTATTTGGAATTAGTTCTTCTGAACTTTACTTATCAACAAAAGTAATTTATATTAATTAAAAATACAAAGACCTAAAAGAAGATGACTTTGACTCAGTTTGTGATTGACTGTTAGAAGTGGAAGCAGTGAATATCACATTCCTGAGATAGTAATTAAATACAATTTGCACTTCCTTGTCTAATGAAGAACCTGGGTCTGTAAATGTTTGCGTGTACTTTGAGCACATCTGTTTTGTATATGGAAAAAGTAACAAGGTCTCTAGGAAGGGCTCCAAACTCAATTTGTTTACAAGTTTTGAAGCACACAATTTTTCACTTTGGAATAGTAGAAATTAAAGCATTTATTTCATTACTAACCATTAGTATCATTACTAATAATAAGGAAGGTGTACTCTGATTCTAGAAGTGATTTCCCTGTCATATTAATTAACTCAGCCTGTGTTCAGATGTGTGGTTTTATCCGTGGGAATTTTCTGGGAGGGCTTCATTTGTTTTTCATCAACACAAAAGCAGTAAATCTGTCATGCGGGGTTGGGTCTAGTTCTAAATACTCCCAAGAAATTGGGAGCCTTCTGAAAAAGTCTGATTTACTTTTAGCTAATGACTGCTGCTACAGTTTTAGTATTACTTTCTCATAATTATGCTACTTTTAAATTGTAGATAATTTGTAATTTATATTATGTTCCAGGGGGCATTTTTTAAAAAGCAATTAAATTTACTTTAATCACTTCTATACCATAAAGTGTTTTGTTGACTTTTAGCATTCATTTTTTCCCCTTTCAGCTGTAGGGGAAAATCACAAATAAGTCCTATCACTATATTTTTTTAATGAAAAATGAAAAAATAGGAAGATAAAGACTCCTAAATTAAGCCAAAAGACAATGTAGAAACTAGCAGAGAAGGGTTGTCAGACAGATGTCCTAATACACTATTTCCAAAGGTATTTGTTTGCAAATACAGGAGTGTGTTAGTTAAGAAGCTTGGTATCATGGATAGGTTTGCACTGCTTTTTGTCAGAGACAGAAATCCACTGGATGACAGAAGCTCCTTTTACCACTCAGTGGAAATATTTATGTAAATTGAAAGAAAACATATGTCATAATTGCATATTAACTTGTGGTATGGAAAAGGAAATCTTTTTTGTAGAGCAATTTGTAATGTAAAGGGTATTATTTTCTTCTTGAACACTTGTGTTCTACAAAGGATGATTTCCATTTGGTTTTACCACAACAGAACAAAGGAGCCTTGACTTTGGAAAGTAACTTACTAATGAATAACTTTTATTTTGTTTAACAGGCAATTTCATAGAATCATAGAATGGTTTGGGCTTGAAAGGATCTTAAAGATCTTCCAGTTCCAACCCCCTGCCATGGGCATTTCTCAGCATTTAATTCATACTGTGACTATACTTTTGCTTCATGGTTGTTAGAATTTCTATTTTTTTCCAATTAATGCATAAGATGTACTTCTCCTCACATAAAACCAGAAGATGTTCTTTGCTCAGGTTGGAAAGAAATTAAATTCAGCTAAAATGGAAATTAATCACTGTTTCTGTCTTTTAAGGTTTTACCAGAGGCTCTCAAAATAGCCTTCAAAACAAATACAGAATACAGTCAATGCAGATTAATTTGAACCCATATGTTGTCAAGAAAGAGAGTAATTATTTTGATGTTTCCAATGTTAAAACTAGACCAACACTAAAGAAATCAGTGGGTGGCAGATTCAAAACAGAAGGAAATACTTCATGAAACATTTATAGTTCAACTTTGGAAATGTGCAAGAAAGTGAAGTGGATTTTAATGTTTCATATAGACCCAAAAAGTAATTGGTCTAATTCAAAGAGGAAAAGTCTTGCTTCCTGAGTTCTTTGTAATGAGAGCCAAAGTGAGCTGGAAAAAAAGGAAGAGTTTTCCCTGGAAGACTTGTAGTGAATAACCTGAGTAAGTCCAGAACCATCCTGCAGTAGAGGAAAGCCATAGATTTTTATATAGAACTGTCAGTGAAAAGGGGTTGAGAACCACAAAATGTTCCCAAGGGCTGCCATTCCCTGGCAGTTTTAAGAAACAGAATTTGTGAGGCCAGAGGATGAGAGGTAATGGCATGGCTAACTTTCAGGGGTTTGGAGAAATTGCTGTGAAAAAAATAAGTACATTTTAATCCTTTTTCCTAATTTTAATCCTTTAAAAATACCATTACATAACTCACTTAGAAGATTCTTGTCTTTGTTGATAGTGTTGCTGAAGATCTAATATTTCCACAGCTGTGTTCAGTATTGCTCCTTTGAGAAAAATATCTGTCTTGTGGAAAAAATAAGTCAGCTTTTATGCATTACTATCATATGAAAAATTCTCACAGAGAAACATAGATTTGTTTCAGTAATATTGCATGGAAAACCTACAGATTTCTGTGTATATGTTTATAATACTTCACACTTGGAATGAAAGATCTTTTCACTCAATTAACAGAACTGCTTCAAAGTACTTTGTAGGAAGCAGTGTGTTATGAGCTGGTCTGAATAACTCACTTTATCAAAGTTACATTAATATAAATAACATCCTAAAACAGAAGTAATGAATCAGAAGTTTGCATTCAATAACTGTGTGGAAATCTCATCCTGTACAAAGAATTAAACACCGAACAAATGGAAATTCTACCAAACTGCAGTAATTGTTTACTCAGTGGCTGTAGGAAGGTTTACAAAAATTACAAGGTAAATGGTTTTTAAGATGAAGCTTTTAAATAATCCAACTCTGAATGCTTTAATTTACTTTAATCATTAAATCCTTGGGGAAAAAAAGTCTATTTATTGAATGGAGCCAGGATGGCTCAAGCAGACTGGAAGATTATTGTTTGGGGGGATTCTCTCAAATCTTGAGTATTTTGTTCACTTGTAGAAACTACAGGAAATGTTTGTGTCCAGCGTGGCTGCAAAGCCTTAGGAATGGACATGGAGCCCTGGGCACGAACATTGCTGGCCTTTATGGGGAAAGTGAATAGCACAGCCTCTGTACCTCCCAAACACCAGGTGATTTTTTGAGTCCAGCCTAAGGTTGTTGGACCTTATCATAAATAATCAGGCATTTCCCCCAACTGCCTTGCTCCTAATATCAGAATAGTTTTGCATAATTTATGCTCTTGTAGAAAAGAAATAAATTTTTATGAAGGAAGTTGCAGTCTGGGGAAGAGACATTGTTCCTTTTTCTTGACATTAATATGATCTTCAAATTAATTGCAATGCACAACATTTCCCAAGCTGAAAAAATTGCAGTTTCTGAATACAGAGCTTTGAAGTCAATGCCCCAGATAAGCCTTATTACCCATAGAACTCCCAAATAAAAATAAGTGAAGATTGCTGATTTTAGTCACCAGGACAGTTGATCTGGGGGTAGCCCTCTAGGGCTCCCACAGGGAGGCATCAATGAAGGACAGACCTGTGGGAAATACAGCTCAAACTCTGATTCTGGTTTTAGTGAGGGGCTGAAATGGGATGGTTCGTGTGAGCTTTGTGGGCTCATGCAACGATGTTCAGCTACTGGGCAAGAGGTGAAGTTGCCCTCAGCCTCCAGCCCATCTATCTCTCTGTTCGAAAGAGATTCCCCTTTGTATCCTTTATTATTGTTATTATTCCCCCTTATTATCCTGTATTACCCTGCGACACCCCACTGTGGGAATTTTTACCAGACTTGACTGCAGAGCAGAGGCAGTTGTGTGCTGCTCCAAGAACTCCAGAGCAATGACCAGATTGTGTGTTGGGAAACTTTATGAACTGTTCACAGGCTGATAAAGTCAGTGAATACTTATGGAAATGTGGAGGATTCTGTCCAGCAGCAGTTAGGCAGGATGAGGAAGGATCAGGCTGGGCTCTATGGGAAATGCATAAGCAGAACTGTCCTGGCCCAGGTCAGAGCCCAGCTAGGCCAGTTCCCCACCTTTGACAGTGACATTTCTACTGAGAAAGGGTATTGCTGTTTCTGGGCTTCCTTTGCTTCCATTTTCCTTGAAGCAAAGTAAAGCTGTGGTTTTGGGACAAATGTTTGATTTAGTTTCAAGATTCACCCTGAAGTAGTTTGGCTTTTATCTGCCATTCCCAAGGGAGTGGCTGGAGCTGAGTCAGGGGAGGCTTAGGTTGGACATCAGGAAGGAGGGCACTGCCCAGGCTCCCCAGGGAAAGGTCACTGCCCCAAGGCTGCCAGAGCTCCAGGAATGTTTGGACAACACTCCCAGGCACAGGGTGGGATTGTTGGGGTGTCTGTGCAGGGATTGGATCAATGATCCCCATGGATCCCTTCCAACTCAGAATATTCTGGGATCCTTTTAAGACTGATCAAACATTATCCAGTTGAGAGAAGCACATTTACTGTGTGAAAAAGTTGATACCATAGACGTAATGAATCTGTTGGTTTACTTTTGCTTTACTAACTGGAGTATTTCAGTATCGTAAAACGGATGATAATTTATCATTAATTGGTTTCTGGGGTGGTCAAAGTGTTCTATGCAGTACTCAAGTCTAAGTTCTTTCAGAGACACACAACAGTGCAGAATGTGTTCTTAAAGGTAATTTAGTGACCCAGTAACTCTTGCATCATGTAGAATGGAAGATTTTTATGAAGAGTTCTGTTTGATGGTCTCTCTTCACTTCTTAAATTGAAAACAAAAGAACAGTGCTTTGTCTTTATGGGTCTCTCCTGATGGAATTTTAACGTAGAACAGGGTGTCTGTTAGCAAGGAACATTGCATCTGTAATGAGACTTCGTAACCTGGTTATTGGGAACATTAAGCACTATATTTCCATTGAATTTCATTATAGCAGTTGTAAAAAATTGTTCAAATTATACTTGCAGGCATTTGAACATAGCTTCTTGGTACCTGAATTGGCATAAAACTTAGGAGTAGGATGTTAATTTATTGGGAAAATAAAAAGCTAGATTCATTTTGATTGTTTCTTAACGTGGAAAAGAAGATCTGTTTAAAACATTTTAGAGGTTTTTAAGTGACGTCTTCGCTACTTTTAGATGGAAAAAGTGTTCCAACATTTTTCCACAATACTTTGGGGCCTTGAGACTGAACAGCAGCTGTTGACATCTTTAAATCAGAGCTCTTATTTCACATGTCTGCTGTTTTTTCCCCATTTAAAACGGTCTTTAGTGTGCCAAGAGAAGTAAAATTAAAGCCTTGAAATAGAGTTTGGGATTCAATGGTAACTAACTGTAAGACAGGGGTCATGTTACTAAAGATGCAATAAAAGCAGGGATCTCTTTTGTTCATTAGGAAACAGAAATGTGTGTCTGCTGAGCAAGTCCAACATATTATTATAAATCTTTTTGTATGGATGTTTGTACCTTTTCACTTTATAAGAAGACAGTGGGACTGTTATGCAGGGCTTCTTCCAAATGAGGGTTGATTACATGGTTCACTGAACCTTTAAATGCTTCCTGCAGCCAAAACCAGCTTTAAAGGAAATATCTTTAAAAACATTCACTATTTCCAAAGGGTTGACTTCACCTCTGTGGTTGGGATGTTCTACAAGGTGGCCATGGTGTGGTTCTGACCCCTTAGAGCACTGATTTGACCTGAAGTTTGGTCTTCCAAAACCCAATCCATGACTTCAGCGAGGAGAAGTGGTGTAGAAGTTGTATCAGATTTTGGTACCTCAAGTTCTTTGTTGTTTTGACGTTGGTTGGTTGAGGCTGTAAATCCAAAGCAGGTCCCTGGGGTTACACTTCCAGCCGAGGAGAGATTTTGAAGCTTCCTGAGGAACCTTCCAGAACACCAGAGCAAACCCACAGTCGGCAGACTTGCTCTCTGCAAACTGCTTCATGCAGAAAATTATCAGGAATATTGCGTAAAATTATTTTGGTAGTATTTACTCATAATTTTACTATTTTTCTGTCTGTAGACTTGTCTGAAAATTGTATACATTGGAATATAAACATGGTACTTAAATGAGAAAATGTTTTCTCAGGAGAGTTTCCACCAGTTAACGCTGGTATTACCACATGACACAAATGATAAACTGTTTCTTTTCTTGCTGTGATGTAACTGTTTATAAAGCTGTGACTTGAAAGAGCTTTAAAGTTCATCGATTTCTTTCAGTAAAAGCCCAAATTTTTGGTAGAAAAATGTTAACATTCTGTTTCCTAGTTCTGATAGTTATTTTCTTTTAGCATGCTAAGGGGTTCTTGCAGTAAGTGCAAGCATGATGGATATTTCAGAATCGAAATTCAGAAATTACATCAACTACTCTCTGTAGTGTTACTGTAAGAGTGAATTAACTGAGTGAAATTCACTTTGTCACGGGCAAATAGAAAACAAGTGGTCACACAGCAACTCCTTTTCGGGGCAAAGTTGAGTGATTTGTAGCTTTGTCGTGGAGGGATCTCTATTAAATTGAAATGGAAAGTGGAAAAGGGTAGCTAGCGTGAACTCAACATTTTTGGGGTCTCAGAGATTCTAATATAATAGCCTCAACACATGGGCATTAATAATGAAAATTTCATTTTGGGAGGTATATGATGCCTTTATTTTTCTGAGGTTTTTGTGTGTCTTTTGTTGAGTTTTTTTCCTAAGAAAGCTCTTTTACCTTGCTTAGAGAAAACATTGCCTCTAATTGTTCCTTCAAATTCAGAAAGCTATCCAAGCTTCCATGGAAACAACATTGTTTTTTTGGAGACCTCCACAGTTCTTATCATACCAGAAGTGCCTGTCCCTGGCTCAGGCAGATCCTCCAAGTTCTGTCATCATTTACTCAGTAAAAACAACAACGTCTTCTGTACCGTCTATAAATACCTTTTTGTATTAATTTGGTGATAACCACAGGATGTCTTCTGTTCCATTTCAATTTATAACGAGATTTAGCATTATTGTCAAAATTCTGATGTGGGATACTTGAGCCAACAATGCAAGTCAGAACTTAGAAATCTAACAGAGATTCTAAACCCCCAGAAATCTTTTTATGCCACAAAGCATTGTGGTTCTGGAATTGCTATGTCTATTGAATCCTAACCTCTCCTATTCTTGTCTCTTACTGACTGTAAAATATCTTTCCCTCTTGTTGTTTCAACATTCACACCTCGTATTCAGATCTGTTTGCCTTGCATTTGTCTCTTACTGATGGGTTACTGAAAACGTTGTATTCAGGGTTTTGCTGTACTATAAGCAGTTTCCTCTCTGAAATGTTTTTTAAATTCTGATGGGACATCTCTGCAGTCTTAGAAAGTTGCAGCTGGTTCACTCTTGAATTTATCTGTGAACAGAAGTCAGCTGCATCTGTGTGTGGAGAA
>VXBC01011396.1:90701-155223 GCA_013399945.1 Ploceus nigricollis
CATTGCCTAGCAGAAATGTTACTGGATTGGCTTAGCAGGATCTCCCTCAAAGCAATTCTCACCAGGGACTTGCCATGAAGGCTCTCCCAGTATTTATATTTTTTAATATATATAAAAATATACATTATTTTGTAAGACTTCTGAGTCTGATAACACTTAGCAAAACTATTGTTCCATTCTCAATCCAATGGCCTTCTCAAAGTATATTCATTTCCAATGTAAGCCTGCAAAAATTAATTATTTGCTCAAATGTATTCTAGAGAATAAACTAATTACACTGGTTTTATGTTGAGCTGTCCTTGCATATTTTTATCATACTGATGGCCAAAGATTCTGAATTTGTTCCCATATTTTACTTGACCAAAAATTCTCAGGTCACTGTGTCCTAGAGTCGCAAGCTGTAAAATGGTGACAATCCCATTTACTTTGTTTATAAAATTCTTTCAAGCTCACTGTTTAGAAGTGATGAGAGTTTTATAGTAAAGCCCACTTAACAATATAATTGTTAATTTTGAAGAGTGGATTTGAGCTACTTCCATCTGACATACCGAAATGTTGTGCAAGTTCAATTGCCCGTGTATTTCTGAAGTGAGCAAGCACCCACCCGTTTGTTGTGTCCTTCATCCCTTGGCTTCTTTCTCCTGCTTGGTCTCCTGCCTCTGCTACTGTTGTGCTCCATTTCAAGAACATTTTTCCTTCATTCTCTGTCTCACTACTGGGGCTTTACTTTGGCGTTGTAACTTCACTTTAGGTCATGTTCCACTGCTGAGGGCTTCTCATAGGAACAACTTCCACAGCGTGGTGTCAGGCAAGCTTGATACTCATTGTACTAAACCCCCAAAGGAATAATCTTAGTCAAATTAGTTACATAAAATTCACTTCTATGGTATCTTAATAGTGAAAAAGCACATCTTGGAGAAAAAATATGTTAATGGTCACAATAAATCTTAATTCATCTGTATTTTAGTGGTGTTATCCCATGCAAATCCAGTGGAGAATTTCTTTTGGGTCTTATGAGTCTGAATGTTTGATAAGAGAAGAATTCTACTTGAATGAAAGTACTTGCAGCAATATGTGGTGTTTTGCTTAAATTTATTATAAGACTACACATCCTGTAGTGTAAAAATCTAACAAACTAACTATGGTACAAATGAGTGGAACCTATTGCTGTGACTTTAAAAATAATTTTTAAAAATTAAAATATACTTTGTTAAAAAAAAAGCATCCAGATAGAAATTAATTGCTCATTCCTCTAGTTCATCACAATCTGTGTTTGAATACAGGAAGTTTTTAGGGTCATCTAAAACGAATAATTTAACTTTTTTTCTTAAAATTTCACTTGGAAGAGAGCTTAACACTGCAAAATGTTTGGTAGAAAATCCAGTCCTGTGCGTGTTTTAAGAAATTTGATTCCTGCATTGCTAGAATGTTCATAGCTCAAGGATTTTTATCTTTTATGTACAATTTTTACAGTTGATGGTACCACTTAAAATGTTTTAAATTCAGTTAATCAAATAAGATAGGACCAAGCTGAGGGTTCAGTTATATTCTTAAATCCTAAAATCTGATCTTATAGAAGGTGTGCCTGGGGGCACAGTTTGACCTGTTGTGTTTAAGAAGAATAGTGTTAATAGAAATAAAAATAGATGTCATAAGCTTCAATTTTTACATTTAATGGTTTTATAATGAAACAATATGAAGAAACACACTGGTACCTTACTTCAGTAGATAATATACAGTATCATATTTATGGTAGTAGGAAGAGTTTAAATCAGAAATAAGCAGACCAATGAGTAGAGAGAATAAATAAAACTGCATTTCTAGAGATGGAGGTTGCAGTGCAGAACTGGGGGGTTTATTTGGTCTTCTGTGGTTTAAGAACAACACTGCAATAGGATCTTATGCATGAAAATGAATGTGGGGAGAGCTTCCTTGTATTAATGTAGTTGTATTCAAGGTGAACGTGTTCCAAGTGGGAATCTTCATGCTCCTCCTCACTGTGGTCATGCTCGTCCTCGTGGTGGCTCTGAGTCCTGCAGATGCGTTCTGGGGGCACCATCCTGTGACACAGGGGAGGAATCACATTATAATCATGTTCTAATCATTCCAGATAACTCTTAACTTCATCATTTATTTTAGAGTTGCTGTCTATTTAGATATTTGAAAATGTTAACTTCATCAGTACATTAAATTTTCTCAATTACATATTTTCCGAGGACTTTCAAAAGCCATTATTTTGAACATTCTCTCCTTGCATTGTTTTCTCATTTATATCATGAGTTTTCCTGAGGAAAGTATTGCCACGTGTTGCTGAATGAAAACTTTATCTGACACATGGGAATTCTCTCTTTGTCATTCCTTTGCCTTACAAAGCAGCACAGAGGGCCTGGATCGCACACGTGGCTCTCCAGCTGGGGCTGGTGGAACCTGCTCACCAGGTGACTCCTCCTATTATTTTGTTATCACTTTGGGCTCTGCTCCAGGAGCAGAAAAGCTGGTGATTGCTGGTGATGAGCATTTTCAGTAACTGCGAGGAAGGGGAAAATCTCACTTCTGTCATATTAAGAAATACTGCAGAAGAAAACTCAGGATTCAGCTCCTCCTTCCGATTTTTTTTTAACAAATATTTACTTAAAAATAACAAATTCCTAAAGCAAAGCATGTCTTATTTATTTTAATGTCATTAATGTAACAAAGAGCTTGGAAATTACCTTATTTTATTATTGTTCAGTCTTAGAAAACGTAGTTTTCTCATTTCATCAATCCCAAGGGGTACAGCCTTCAATTCATTGTGATCCAAAAAGAGCTCCCTCAGGGAGTGGCAAACTCCAAAAAATGACACTGGGTCAATGCCATCGTCGGTGAGTTTGTTAAAGGACAGGTAGAGATACTCCAGCCCAGGCCTCATGTGGCCAAACACATAGCCTGGAATCCTTTCAATCTGATTTCCTATAAGTACCAGATGGAGTAAAGATTTTGGCAGATAGGAGGGAACATGATATAACTTATTATAAGAGAGATCGATTGACTCCAAGTTCCTGCATTAAAGGAGAAAAGAAAAAAAGGCTGAAACCCCTCTGAGCTCCTGCCCTGGCAGTGCTGTGTTCTGTACAAGGCTCTGCTTCATGGCATTACCAGGGAATGAAATTTCCAAGGGAAATTTGTTTCTCTTAATGGGGCAGAATGTGTTTTATGAAACACGGTCATGCATAATTACTCTGGGAATAGAAATAATTAAGCCATGAATTACCAATCAAGCACAATGATTTTGTTGATGGGAAGAGATCTCCAGTAATGAGGATGGCGGGGCTGGGGGGAGCAGAACAGAGGAATCCCAAGGGACTTATTTGGGATTGCTGCAATAATGAGTTACATTGAAGAACTGGAATAACCTTGGGATTTCAGTCATTATCCCATTAACAGGGAGTTTTAAGCTTTGTTCTGGAGCCCATTTGAAATGGAATTGTGTGAATGAATCAGTCCCACGTGCTTCACTTCCAGGGATGAGAGATGCCATCAGTAGTAACAGCCTGGCTGTTTTCAGCTTAAAGAATTTACAAGTTCAGGAATCAAGGGATTGGGCTGTAGCTGCCAGTGATGGCCAGGTACCCTGCTCAGCTTGGCAAATTATTTAGCAGGGAAATCAAAAGCACTGTCATCTTTTACTACTTACATTCTCATTGCTCACCCTGCTTATATTCTGCTCTTAGACAATGCAGCTGCATAGTCTTCCCTTCATCTTATTTACTTTTATAATTTTTAATCCAATGGAAAATAAGGCTAGGATAGTATTAAATTGTTTTTAAATTACCTGTGAGATAATTATGAATCAATACTAAATTACCATGTAATTGTATATAGTATTATTTTTAATTAATGTTCATTTTTGAATGGGTGGTCAGGAAAAAATATTGACTTTTATGTTAATATGGTACAGATTTGAGGCAACAGATTTTTCTATTTGACAGCTGACTGAGTATCTTCTAGATTATACAATTAGGCAAAGGAAATTTAGAAAAATTAGCAAAAGAAAACAAATCAAAGCATAATTACAACTCTAAGGTAACATAATGAAGTGCAAATATTTATTTGATTATTTGACTCACTAAAAAGAGAGAAAAATGAAATAAATATATTTTAAATGTCTGGTACTTACTCTTGGTTTATCCAAGCCAAAGGTGCTATCCTGTGCTCTTCTAACTTGTTGTGCTTTAGCCCAATGATGTTGATATTTTTCGTATGGTTAAAGCAAATTTCTGACACTTCTTCAATTTGATTATGTTCAAGATATAACTCCTGTAAGTGCATTTGGGAAGAAAATTTGTGAGATCAGAATAGGCTGAGTTTTCCCATTGCAAATTCCAAGTGCAGCAATTTCCTGTCCCCTGTATCCCCTGGTCTAGCTGTTAATTCTGAATCTGAACCAGAGTCAGTTTGTAGCTGGAGTAGGACCTTCAGAAACACAATTTTTCAAAGCAATTGTTTTGTTTTCTCATTTGTGAGAATACATATTGCTTTGAAAGGGCAAACAGAAGGAATTGCATCTCTTTGGGTGTTTGTTGGGAGGGGTTGTTGTTGTTAGTATTTATTTTGGTTGTTTTGGGTTTTTTTACCTCAAGAGTGGCAGGAAGACCTTGTGGTATAATTCTAAATTTATTTCTTCCCAGTCGCAAATAAGAAAGACTTTTCAAAGGATAAAAGGCCAAAGGACTGACATTTGCTTCACTAAGTTTATTTCCTTCTAATTCCAGAGTGACCAAGTTCTTTAAATCTAAGGAGAAAAAGTTTAATTTCAGTTAATTAATGCCATCTTATATCTTGTTAAAATACATGTTCATAATTTAACAGTCTTAAACATTACCCAGATCAGTTCACAGCAATGAAAAATAAAAATGAACTGATTTTATTATCTCATAATCATGGAATTGTTCATAAGTTTGTAGAGCTTTAGAGATTGACCACAGCTTTATTTACATTTTCCTCTACCAGTCCAAATGGAAAGGGCAGCACCTGATCCAGTTTAGATGGGACCCTTTGGGCAGGAGAGGAAAGGAAGCAAAAAAGTCCATCAAATTCTGACATGGATGGTACCCTTTCTTTTTTCTTTCTCTTTTTTCTATCAGCCTGTGTTTAAACTGGCTCCAAGTGATCATGGTTGTCTCCAATTATAGTCTCCCTTATTTTTCATGGACATCAAAATCTGTTCAATTCCATGCAATTTAAAAATAACTAAAATGGTTTCACCACACATAAAGGCATCAGATTAAAGGTGGGGATAGTAGGTGTCTTCAACATGCTTCAAATTCACCTTCACTTAGTGACCTTAAATATAAACTGCTTTGGAGAGGAGCAGTTGCATAAGGGAAAATATAATTTTAAAATACTTTGTCATGCAAGTCTTTAAGCTTGTGCTGCCTTTTAAAGACATGGCACTTTAAAGCTAGCAATTATTTTTCTATGTCAAACCAGGTTCAACATTCAGCTTTTCAAATTTTTTTTGACTTTTCATATGATTGATATTCATTTTTTAAAATACCTTTTAAGCCGTCTTCATCAATGGCGTGAAGTTGGTTGTCATTTATTTTTATTTCTTCCAAAGTTGATGGCAATTCAGAGGGAATAAGTACCAGCATATTTCCATCCAAATACAAACGTTTCAGCTTTTTCAGGATCTTATCACAGGGATGAAGAGCATTTATATTATCAAGGTGCAAAATATGCAGTTAAATATTGAGTTAAGAGTTTCTTAAACACACACTCTGTAAGGTTTTTCAGCAGCAGTGCAGTAGTATCCAGTGTTTTGAATGAAAAAACTATTCTTTTTTTCCTGTCAGTCTAATTAATAGGTTACTTTCTGCTAAATATTAACAAAAGTGCCAGTTAATGTCACATGTAACTCAAAGAGCTTCCCCACAGCCCTGCTGCAGCTCTCCAGGATCATTGTTTGCATTCCTGCTGCTCTCTGTGAATTGTGGAAATATTACCTCACTACACTGTGCAGTATTTAGGACTTCAAAGTACATGCATTTAGAAATTACGCGCTTATCCTCTTGATCTGTGAGTAAACTGATGACTTTCTGTAGGTCAGCAAATTTACTCAGGCAGAAGGACAGCAGCTTTCAGTAACTGAGGGTTATTATGCTTAAACCAGCTTAAAAAATTGGTATGAAAAATTAGCATATCTTAATTTTAATTCTTGATTATGGTGAGAGATTTCTCAAAGTAGTAAGCATTGTATAATTGTATTGAATTATACAATGCTTACTTATACAAGGTACAAAGTGGTTTAGATCCATAAACTGAAAAGCAAAAAACATTCTTTAAAAAACAAAAGCAGCAGTTACTGAGAGGGTAGCAGAGGAGTTAGACTTTCTTACTTTGAATGCTTTGGGACCTATGCCAGGAGAGGTAATGTTATTTTTACTCAGATCAATCCATTCCAAATTAGGTATCCCATTGAATGCTTCATCTGAGATAGTAGTGATGCTATTTCCTGGGACACAAGGCAAGAAAAAAGTTTCAATTATGAAATACAGTCTGCACCTGAGGTGTGTAATATTGAATCTAGAAAATATATCACAAAAATAGCATTACGAACAGTAATTTTGTGTAGATATATTCATCTTAGTATTTAAACACTGGCATGCAAATCTAATGGTTTTCATTTCTTGTTTTAAAGGCTTAGCTGTAAAATTAGTTCTAAAACTTTTCTTTGTTAAGGAATGACAAAGCATTAACAGTGCTGTTGACTGCATTTGAGGGTGGATGATGTTAGAAAAGTCATGCAAAGTAGATCCATTAATTACCTGTAAGGTCTAAACTTGTTAGGTCTGGGTCCGAGATGGGAGGTATTTGTGTAAGTTTGGCATTAATGCAGCTTACTGTGGTGTCTGAGGTGGAACATCCAGATGGCAAAGGAGGAGCTTCTATGGGTGGAACAGGAATTGGGAAATGAGATGGAATTCTGAAAGCACCATCATCTTCATCACTTTCATACTGCACATCTCCTGCAGCTCCCGTTCTGCGGACAGGCAGCTTCTCTCTGTGACGCCCTTTGTGCCTCTGGCGATTCTTTTTGCCTTTCCTTCTTCTTCTCTTCTCCCCTTTTTTGTGACCCTTCTTGTCTCTAACCTCTCTCACTTCTGTTGGAAGCAGCTCATCCTTTTCCATTTGAGTTTGTGCTGATGGCAGAACACTGGTGGTGTCGAGGTCCTTGGGGTCTGGGGAGTCACCAGACAGCTCACTGATGTCATCCAGTGAAATTATACTGGAGTCCAACGAGGAGGCTAATGAGGGAAAAAACAACAAAACAACACAAAAGAGTCTGATACACTAAAATATTAGTAAGCACTGTTTCCCACATACAGTAGAAAATTATGACTATAAAATATTATTCCTCTTAGAATACGATTCAAAGAATAAAAATGTGGTCTTAAATTGCTGCTTGATAAAAGACATGCTTGACTGAGAAATTATGGAGGCAGCCATACAGAAGAGTTTGTACACAGCTACCATTCCTGAGAACTCCAGACAAAAAGGTGGAAAAATTAATATAGCCTTCATTATCTTCCTTTTTGACTTATTATTAATTATGGTTTTTGTGTTGATTGTGGTGTCTAAAGAGGAAGAATAATGTGTCTGGGAGTGGGAGCTCATTTGGAAAAAATTCACAAAGGTCAAGACTTGTTCTTCTCCCAAAGGGACTGTCAGGGGAAGAGTTGGCTGCAGGTGGGGATCTCACCAGGGAAATGCATTAACTCCATTTCCAAAATGCAGTTTTTACTTCCATAATAGGACAATTCTAATAAATGGAGTTTAAATGTCTCACTCAACATGACTTTTACAGTTCTACGATGAATTCCTGTGATGTCTCATCTCAGTGTCACATGCATATACACATGAGGATAAATATTTCTTACAGTAGGAGGACATTGAGTTCAGTACTTTGCAGATATAAAATATTGAGAGTGTGGGACGGGAAGGAAGGAAATCACATCTCCTATTTATCTCCTCCATTCCTTTTCTTTTTAAAGGTACCGGTTTTATTTAAATTATTATGAAATACCAAGATTGTAGTTCCGGGGCTTCTCTTGTGAATTGACTTTCTTCTGTTGATTTACATCAAATTGCTACAAGTTTTTGCACTCCTAATAAAGATTTACCACTCTGTATGTCTAATACATCAATAATGGCCAGGAGTTATTGATTGATCCTTTATAAATGGAGGAGGGATAGAAAATATAAGTAGATGTTATTTCTTCGTACATTTACAAAGTTCTGTAAACGTAGGGGGAAGCACAAAGGGGAAGTAAAAAAATAAATACAATTATCTTTACTGTTGCATACTTAGCATCATCTTTTCTTTAAATGCTGCATCAAACTCATCTAACAGAGTGCTCAGAGAAACCAAGGTCAGCTGGAGTAGAAACTCTGAAGAGCTGCTTTTATCATGGAATTCAGGATAATGTGTACCTTGGAACTTTTGGGATCATTAAATGCAGTGTTTATGTAAGGTTTTAAAAAATCTGTGGTGTCCCATACCAGTTTCAGAGCACACTGGGCAGCACTCTCCTGCAGGAATGACGGTCTGGGGACATTTCGGAGGGGGACACATGGCTGTGTCACAGATCACCTCTCCCTTGGAGCACAGACAGGTGACACAGGGCTGGGGAGACCACACGGCTTTGTCGAACATGATCATCCCGTTAGCTGTGCACTGCCCCTTCTTCCCTAGGAACACAAAATGGGAAATGGGAGTTAAACATATTAAAGTAAACCAACAGTGTTCATTTAAAACTTTGGAAAGGAGCACTACTGTTGTGTTCTCATTTTGAAAATATGTAAAATACACCCTATTCAAAGGATCTTATCATTATTCCTTACTTTTCATAGCTGTGTTTTCTTCAGCTTTTTAGTAATCTCCAGTTATGGAAAAGTTGAATATTTTTTCCAGACCTTCCTCTATTCCTCTCTTGTGCACTACAGATCTATTCTAATACCTTGTACATTAAATAAGAAAATTTTATTAAGGCCCTGCAGAACTGGGAGGGAAACAATATGCAGTTTATAGTGACAGTTCATAGGCTTGGTGGAAGTAAAGTCCATTCTGGAATGATTGATGAGATGGCAAAAATCTCCACTTCCCTGTAACTTGCTTTATCTGGGGGGGAGGAAAACAAACAAACAAAACAAAAAAAACCAACCAAACTCTTTGCTAGAAAAGCAGTAATCTAGAACAACTTGTGCTATGAAATACTCTGTCTCTCAAATTTCTGGACACGTACCTACAAAAGATTGAGATCTCCCCAGGGTACTGGTTGAAATTTTCAGAAAGAAATGTAATTTTGTAAGCTCTAGTCAGATATTCAGTAAGCAAGTGATCTGGAGAGCGCAGAGACTTGGGAAGGAAACTAATCCCAGTCTTCCTTTCCTTCCAGTGGTGGAGTTCACCTCAGCAGAATCTTCCCTGGGCAGTTCTCACCCAGACTCCAGGATAAACATTGCACTTCAGCATGTTGCTTTTTTATTTTTGGTCTTTTGAGAGAAGGAGAACCAAGGTTGAGATTCTTCATCCCACGCAAATATTCCTATTTTTGTGTGTACCTCTAAATCTTGTTGAGAAGCTGAACTCCCTCACACCTTCCTTTTCCTCTTTCTAACCAACCTAAGAATGCATTGCTGAAGTGTTGTTTTGAGATGAAAACCCATTTCCAAGTTAACTTTGTACTTCCCTGCATATAAAGAAAAAGAAATTTCCTCTTTTCAGTTTGACTTCTTCCTTCAGATGAAAATTAATACAGTGGAAAAATCTTTTCTCACCTGAATCTGCATGCCAAGAGACTTCCACTTGTGGTGCACAAATTGTCTTTGGAGGGATTCTTTGCAGGGTTTGGTTTCCCACACTCTGCCCTGCTCCATGCCTGGGTGTTTAGTTTTAATAAGAGTATACAGTATATATATATATATATAAATAACCTTGTAAGACTATTGTAAATATTTCTTTTGAAATGTCTCTGGGATTAATATTTGTCTCAAAATGAGGCATTTTGCAAAGTCTTTCAAGTTAGCCCTACTTCATAACAAAGGTTCTTCCTTTGTCCTTCTACTCAAAGACCACTGGATATCAATCTGTTTTCTACAATAAAAATAAATTATCAGAATCATCCAGTTTGGATGATCCTCTATATTCCATATATTTTAAAAAATGCTTTGATTTAAATTGCCCTTAGGATGGAAAAGGCAAGAAATTAAAATTTTGAGTAGCTGCATCTTGTTTTATCAAAGGTCTGGGACATCTCTGCCTCATTTCAGCTGCATAAAGTTGTGGTCTAAGCAACTTCAACCATGTCAGCTGGAGGAGGAGAGGAGTTAGCCTGGGCCAAGTGTTAGTTGGCTTTAAGTCCCTTGTCATTCCACCCAGGTATCTGCAATCCAGCTGTTTGCTGGATCCTGACTTTGGGGTTTATATGCTTGCCAGTACACCACAATACTTCTTTTAAATAACCTCCAAAAGAAACACAAAAAGAATCCTGCACTTTCTCATGTTAAACAATAAAACAATAACTGTTCCAGAAGAGCATAATCTGGCCTGAGAAGGAAATTCTTCTGTGCTTCCTAAAATTCTTTCTTTTGTTTTAGCTACTAGAGTGTATCAGAAATCAGTGCAAATCTTGTCTGAATAAGCATGAAGATCTGAGTTATCAGGCTTGGCCTCTGCAGGCTTCTTTAACAAATGATCCTTTCTTTCCCTGGGTACATGAGAGTTGCATAAAAGGCAGGAGCAGTGTGTGCTCAAAGACAAAGGTTTTACCCTTTGGGTGCATTGCAGAGCTGCTCTCTGGCACTGTTGGGATTCCCAGAACCCCTGTGAGACACAAAAAGGCTGTGCTGAGATGCTCCTCACATTTCCTGACCACTGAGTCACTTCAGCTTGGTGGTGTGAGCAGGGAGAAGTGAGGGGTGAGAGATCAGAGATGGTGTAGCAGTGAACATCCCACTCTGCTCTACCTAATGGACAACTGCAAATTACCTCATGTTGTGGCCAACTATTTGATTTAATTTAAATGTTCACATGATTCTAATCTGGAGGAATTAGATATGTCTGGTTACTGTTAAACCTCCATTTAGCTGCTGATTTTCATCCTGCATATATCTGTAAATTCAGGTGGGTTTGGTTTTTTTTTAGTCTACTACGAGCAAAACAAGTAGCTAAGAGAATGGAAGTTAATGTTTGGATTGCATTTTCTTCTATTCTGAAGCATGATTAATAATAGTGTTCTATTATTTAATAGGCTCTGTTTTTTCCAAATCTGACATTAACTTGAAAAAATTTTGAACTTTAGAAGCTAGACTAAAAAATACCTTGTGGTTCCAGTCTTTGGCAGATGAGCATAGGGTTTTTAACCTTTGGAAATATGGTGTAAATTCAGCATGGAGTTCCAAATAAAATGAGTTCAGTGGTTTTAGCTCAGCTTTTGGATGCAAGTCCAGATAGAAAGAAACAAGCGGGGTGGGGAGGGGGAAGAGCTGTGCATTATTTCAGCATGACTGATGGTCCTGACAGAAACTCTGGAATATCTTACATGAAGTGTATGCTACTTATGTGGGATTTTCCTCTGTTTAAAAAATATTTTTAAATTAAGTGTTTGACATTAGTAATATGTATAATGTTGTAATACACACTGAAAATGCCATAGTCCAGAGTTTTCCTAGTTTTCCTATTCAAACCCCTTAGTTTCAAATACTTGATTTGAAATGGTTCAGCCTTTCTGAAGTAAGGACTCAAAACAAACAGTAATTATGGAGAAAATGTGTCTGATTTATGTTTGGCTATTTGAGACCTCTTAACCCAGTGGTCATGTTTGTTGTGTGACACACTGAAAGGCATAAATTCTTGTTTATAAAAATAGATTATTATTTTATATAGAATATGGGAATCAGGGCATTCTGGTTAGGTTTTTTTCCCATAAAATTCATTAAACTGCATATGAAGATTTTACTTAGTGTGTGATCTCTTGATGGAGGAATGGAAATATCTGTATCCATAAAATACATATTACTACAGAGGTGAAAACCTCTGGATCACCAAAAAGGCAAGTTTTTTATAAATCACACTACTGCACTTCTATTAAATAAATCTGGGTTCTCAGTATAGATGGAGCATAAGAGTAGTCTTGTGTTGAGTGAGTAGGATTTTTTTCTCTTTTAACTCAGTTTTCCATCATAAGGGTCTCGTTTATAGTGTAACTTCCATACCGCAGCCACTACCAAGTGTTATTAAGTTATTTACAAAATCAAGAATTATTTCTGAAGGTTTGCATGTGCAATTTGCTTTTCAAAAATGCAACCCATAAAGTAAAAATAAAAACTTGAATCTATTTTAATTAACACTGCTGTTACTGGTGTTGAGGCCTCAGTGAAATGTTAATTGACTTAGGAGATATATTGAGCAATAAATTCTTCAAAATGGCCTTCAAACTTGGAACACAAGTTTGGATCACATTGGAAGTTCTGAAAATACCCCAACAAATTTCTTGTTCATTAA
This sequence comes from Ploceus nigricollis, assembly GCA_013399945.1. Lineage (NCBI taxonomy): Eukaryota > Metazoa > Chordata > Aves > Passeriformes > Ploceidae > Ploceus > Ploceus nigricollis. The sequence continues at coordinate 103,246 of VXBC01011396.1, forward strand.
GATCAAAAAATAATGCAGAAAACTTGCAGGCAATATTGCTGTTACCTGGCAAAGCAGGGTTTGATAAAAAGCCCCATAATGCCAACCACAAAATGACTGCAGAAGGCAGCAGATTTGTGTGGAAGTAGAGCTAAAATAAAGCTTTAATGAGTTCATCTGTCTGAAATTAGAAGTCAAGGAGCAAGAGGGGCTCTGTTCTCACCTGGTAAGACACTGTAGGTGCTCTCGTGTTGCCCCAGCCCCACCAGGGAGTCAAACACGCCCATGACGCTGTCATCGATGGTGATGAGCGGGATCCTGGCCCCCAGGGGCTCCATCCCGACTGCCCTGGGGCTCCTGTGCCCTGCCCTGGGGGGCATCCTCCTCCTCTGCCTGCTGCCAGCAGCGCCTTCAGCGGGGCATAAATCCCTGCACTGCCAGAGGAGCAGGAAATAACAGAGCAGTGATGGTGCCTGCATCGTCTATGGGTCCCACAGAGTGCCCTGGAATGGGAAAAAGAGGGAAATCAGGGACCTGGAAAGCTTTTAGGACCATGTCAGTCACACGCGGCACTTTCAAGGCAGGTGAACTAAGAAATGGTAGGTCAATATAACCAAGGTTCCCCTTGGAAAGAAATTGCCCTCTGAGAGCTCCAGTGACCACTTTGGTTGTAGTGATTCTCAACAGTCACCATCAAACAGGTGCTGGTTTGTGTTTGGGGCTGCATTTGAAGAGGTGGTTTAGATTTGCAGTGCCAGAGGCTTTGGCTGTTCAGTAATTGTTGCTGCTCCCAGCAAGGGACTTCTTGAGAGTTCTGTAAAGTGTGTCCTCCTTTTTTTATTTCTTCCAGAGTGTTGTAACTTCTGAGTGTGGGAATGGAGAAGTAACAGAAACATGCCCAATTCATTTGTGATGTGCTGCCCCAAATGCTTTTGGGTTGGCATTTCTGTGCAAGGTGCTTTTTCACTGTAAATGAAGAGATGTTGCTTTTCCATCCATCTCTGGCCATCCCCTTCTCTAACAGGATCTGCTTGGTTCTGCAGAGGACACCTTCAGGAAGTTTGTGCTATTTGTGACATCCCACAACTGCTTTTCCAGTGGAAGTTTTTATGAAGTGTAGGCCCTAGTATGGTCGATCTAGAATGGGTTGTGTTCTGCATTTACTTATTAAAAAATTCAAAATAATTGAGCCTTCTTATGCTTGTGACAGCAAAATTACATTTATTGTCACCAATAGGTGGCATTCCAAAACAGAGCAGTCAGGATTCAGGAGCACACACGAGGATATCCAGCAGTGGATTGCTGTACCAGTGTGGAAATAAGAGCCTGTACATCCAGGGTCATTAATGATCTGTCAGAGTTGCATAATTCTTCCAAAAAGGAAATGCTGCTGTCCTGTGGCCTATTTTAACTGAGACAGCACAGACAGGAGACATTTGTGTTCTTGGGAGAGTGAGAATTAGTGAAGGACTTGAAGCTCCTGGGCTTTGTGGCCAAGACAAGGCTTAGAGCATGGCCATGGTTTTTCTCTGAGAAAGTTTTGAGAGGATTAAAAAATGCTTTTTCTTAATGTTCATCAGTCTGGCTTTACATGTCATCTTTCACTTTGGAGTTTTGAGAGGATTAAAAAATGCTTTTTCTTAATGTTCATCAGTCTGGCTTTACATGTCATCTTTCACTTTGGAGTTAATCTTATTATAATTATATTGTGTAAATATTGGACAGTATTATTTCAGGAACTTGAACTGTGGTTTTGTCTGAATTCGATTTTGTTTAAAAGCTTGTTCATCTTGGCATTTTCTGATTTATAGAACAGGTCACATTTTTGGTACAAGTTGTCTAGCTGTTCTTTAATATAAGGCATGTGATTGATTGCATGTTTTCCATGCTTTCCACATCATAATTCTCATATATATTTTTTTATTCTCATGTTTTAAAATGGGAAGTTGCCAGTAAATAAGATTAAGAGTACGCATTTTACTTCTTTTTAATATTGTTGTTTCTATGTTCAACTATTTTAAAATTAAAATGTTATTGCAAATTTAGATATTAATTTGCAGAACTTGAAGTTAATATTTTTATTCTATATGAAGGGAATTTGAGATGCAAGTGTCTCACACAAATCCTCACAGCATCTCCTGAAATGGCAGGTTTTGAAATGGATCCAAACTTTAGTTTGCTGCTTTCTGCCCCTCAGAAATCACTTATTCCAAAATGCTGTATAGGCTCTATAGCTTTTTATTTACAGCAATTACTGTTAGTTAACATCTCCAATAGGTGCAGAAGCTTGCCCTCTGCACTGAAAATGCCTGTTCTTGTTGAGAAAGTGCTCATTTCTGAGTGCCTCAGGACAAATGGGCCAAAGCCTTTGGTGTCTGCCTTGCGTGGTAATGAGTGGCTGTAAAATTACACAGGAAACTTCTGTTCCACAAGCTGGGCTGAAACACACTGAGAGCCCTCAGGGAAAACTGCATGTACAAAGGAAAGGCTTGGCCATGTGTGTTCATTCTGTCAAGTTTCTGACATCCTAATTATGGTCCCATTTTTCTGGAATACTCTATAATAACACCAGAGCTGTGCAGTTACAATGCTGCTACATTGCACTTGGGCTTTTTTAATATTTAACCATTTCTTCCTGTGACCAGAGGTACATAATGGCATGACTGAAATACTTTTCCATTCTCCATTTCTTTTAAAAAGTCAGGAATGATATAGAGTGAATTATATTATATTAACTGTACAGATGTTAATGTACATTAAAAGATGTTGTGCTAGGAACTTAAAGAGTAAAATTCTATAGTAAAGCAAATTATTATAAAGTGAAACTTGGTTTCATAAAGTACTTTATAAATACAAATTTTTAAAAATCGGGAACAAAACAGCAGAAAACACACCACACAACCCCCAAAAAATGTCTTTATAAACTAATTTTGTTCACATATGTGCATTTATATGCTAATTTTTTACACCAATTTAACTCTTCAGCACTGTAAGCTTAATATTGCTACTTTCAACCAAATTATGTTCTTTGCATGCAAAACACTGGGCTGCTGAGTTCCTTTCCTTGGCTTAGTTAGTAAGTGCTGCCTCACATTTTAAGGCCCAAATTGTGAAAGGCCTTGGGTGCTTTGGGCCTTTCCTGCCCATGTCTGGGATCCTCAGATTATCTCTCAGGAGGCTGTCTTTTGTATAGGGCCAGCCAACTTTTAATTTGGGGAAAATTCAGCCTATTCAATTTATGACTTTTATACTAAATTGTTGCATAGTAAAATAAAATTATAGATAGCCAGTGTAATAAAATTGTTAACCATTTGTGTTGCCAGATAGTCTCAATGTGGCTGCATTGCTGTACCTTTTTTCATTTTACCCATAAATATTTAGATCAGGAACAGTATGTGAAAGCATCTTTATTACCTTTACGTTTACTTTGTAATGTGTCCAGTAATTTGTACCTTTATCTTCAGTACCTGTCAGCTTGCTATTATGTTAATGGAAATAGTTAATTTTTAAAGTAGACACCTCTTTAGAAATACCAGAATATCAGAATTTATTAAATAATCTATCTTCATCCATTCAGTCAAAATTCAAACACATTTCTAAGATGTCAGCATGATTTCTCAGGACACACAGGGGTTAAAGTGTTTTGCCAAGATTTTACACTCACTCTTTTTTAAATGCATTGCACAGAAATGAGTTACATTTATCCATAGCAGCCAGAGCAGTTGCACTTTCTGTTAGTTTAAGTTGGAGGTGCATGGCAAACATTCAGACAGAACAAAAAGCAGCTCAACGGGTATTGCACACTTCATCTAGAAAGGCATTTCTGTTCAGTATTGCTAAATATAGCCCACATTATTTCATTTCAAATATTACATATTTGCAAAGTTAACATGAAGTTTAAGCCATTCAACACCATGCTTTAAGCAATAATTTAAAATGTAAAACATTTTACCTTGAAATCTAACCTAACAGCAGATTCTGCTTGCTGTCATTTAGTCTCCCGTTGCAAATGAAACAAAATCTCAGTGATATCTTTAAAACAAACAGAGAAACTGTAGGGATTGTTGAAACATGTGAGATGATTCCTTAGTTAAGTCTGGAATAGCTTCTTCCCCTGGGGAGCCAGGGCTGAGTTCTGTGTGCAGAGCCTCAGCTTGTGCTGGTGCTCGGAGCACTGGAGAATGAAGAGCAGCACAATGCCTTCGGTCCCGAGGCTGACAAGGCACAGCTGGAAATCCTTTTCCACTACTTACAGTCACATAAGGAACAAGGAAATGGAATGTTTGCAAAAGAAACAAAAAATGTGTGTTTTATTCAGTGCTGGTTTATGTATTTAGAAGTTTAGTTTCCAGGTGGCATGACTTTAACGTAGATTTATATAAAATAAGAAGATCTAATACACTTTAGCAGATGTAGCCTTAACATAAAAACATTTATTAAAATTAGAACCTTTTTTTCAATTCATGTTTTCCTAATCCGCTCCTGCACTTAAAGCCTGTCATCTACAAGCAGCAAGCCTTTTTGTTGAAGTTTTAGCATGGAAAGTTTTTCTTTTGTCTGTTTACAGCGATGATTTCACTGCAAGTTGTAGCTTATGCATGGAAAACAAAACGACCGAAGCACTTTCCCTTCATTTTTTCTCTGTGTAAGGCTAATTACATCCTGAAACATGATCCTGAAGCTCAATTCTGCAGAAGCTGCAGGGAAGTTGGTGATCCAGAGAGGAGAAGGGAGGGAATTAAGGGTACATTACCTCAAGTCCTGTGCGTGCCAGCAGAGCCTTTTCCTGCATCCCCAGGTCGCTCCGAGTGTCTGAGGGTGATGGGATGGGTCTGCTGAGCTTCAAAATGACAAATTCACCTGGGGCACTGAGTTTTCTGAGTTCTGCTGACATTAAAAATCTGTTGTTTCCTTGAACTACACAGCCTGAGGAATATTTAGACAGATAATCGTGGAATGGTATAACCATTGAGTTAACCATAATTGTTAACTGGTGTGTGGTGGAAAGATACTGGGAGAACACATTGTCTCTTAAAATAGGCATCCAGTTCCTACTGTGCTCTGCTTTGCAAAAGCAAAAGAAGAAATATTAAACTTTGGTAATTTATCTGGAGCTGTTTGAAAGGAAAGGAGACAGTCACATAAAAAATGGAGTGAAAATCTGGATGGAAGGAACCTTAAAGTTTATCCCATTCCGCCCCTCTGCTCTGGGCAGGGACCCCTTCCCCTATCCCAGGATGCTCCAAGCCCCAGTGTCCAGCCTGGCCTTGGACACTGCCAGGGATCCAGGGGCAGCCACAGCTGCTCTGGGCACCCTGTGCCAGGTCCTCCCCAAGTCCCTCCCAGGAAAGAATTTCTTCCCAATCTCATCTAACCCTGCCCTCCTTCACCTTAAGGCCTTTCCCCCTTGTCCTGTCACTCCAGGTCACTGGTCCCAAGCCCCTCTCCAGCTCTCTGGGAGCCCCTTTAGGCCCTGGAAAGGGCTCTGAGGTGTCCCCAAAGCCTTCTATTCTCCAGGCTGAACGGCCCCACGTCTCTCAACCTGTCTTCATTAGTGAGGTGTAGGTCTAGACACGCCTTAAGAGATCCTCCAGTCAGCTTAGGGGATTTAGGATTTTCACTGTATGTCTGTGAGGCCCTTGCTTATCTTCTCAACTTTTATTAAGGAAGAAGTAAAGACAGACTGAGGGATCTGTAAAGACACGGGTCACTCTTCATGAAAATGGCATTGCACCTTCCTGCAATGAGCAGTAACACTTGAAAATTGTAGGAGCTGTTAAAGAGTGACCTGTGGCTGCCCGGTGTCAAGAAGGTTTAGGATTTTTAATTGGACAAAAAGTGTATGAGAATGGACATCATTTGCTGCCTTTCAGTAAGATTTAAATCTGTGTAAGATTAATAATTAGATTGGCTTTAATATTGTTATTTACATTAAAATTTTCCACATAAACTTGCCTGTCATAATAACTAAAGAAAAAATGCTGTATATTCTGCTAAAAGTTCAGACTACGATGGCAAATGTTTTCAGACATACACAGTTCAGGTAGTTTCTGTGTGAGTGCAAATTCTGCTGTGTCCTCAGGGATCTGATATTGACTGTTTTTATGGGAATGGTTCATCCAAGAGCACAGAGCAAGCTGCCAATCTCTGCTTCATCTGCAAATCGTGTTATGCCTGTCCATCCCATGGCCAGCTGTTGGAATGTGCAATGGGAATGCTTTGGTCTGTTAAGATGCCTCAATGTGGAACTGTGTCCTTTGAGGAGAGAAGAGGCAGACTAAACAGCAGTGAATAATAATTAGAATAACTTTTTATGATTTTATATCTTAGGGCAAACTGCCACTCTTGGTTTGTGTCTTGAGCAAGAGCCATAGGATGTGAGAAATGGCTGTGGAAGGCTGGAGCCTCTGGCATGGATACTTCTCTTTTCCTCTCACAACAAGAGCTATTAGTCATTGTACAATAATACTGTTGTTGTTCTCCTTCTTATCAATTTTGCTTCTTTGGGTAGGAGGTAATGGAGGGAGGAAAAACATTCACTACTGTGCCCCTGTTCTAAACCTCAGAGGAGGTCAAATTAATGTATAAGTTAACGGAATTGTGATGCTGAGAAGAGCTTATAAATTTTCATCTTCTGTCTGAAAGACCACTTAAATACATGGAGAATGGTGAAACAGGAGGAATAACTTCTGTTTCTCAAAAGCCTTCAAGGTGCCTGCAGTGATCTTTGTCATCAAAGAAAGCCAGCAGGCTGAAGGAATAGGAGGAGATCTTGAAAATAAAAATTATTAAGCCAGCTTAAGAAGTATAGAAAGTCTGAAGAGTACAGAGTACTCTGTATGTATGAAGAGTACAGAGAAGGAAGAGTTGAAATAACTGTTTATGGTCACAGCATACAGAGACCATGAAACTCAGTTCTGTACATACCTTTCAGAAATGGAATCTTTTATCTGCATAATGGCCACACCAAGCAGGATGAGAGCAACAATAGCCTTTACTGAGGCAGTGGATGACAGGAGTAGCCTGGCTTAGCAGAGCAGAGGAAATCAAGAGCTCACTTCAGCCAGCCCTGATCATTTCTGTATTGCTGGAATTACCTCCCCACCGTTCACCTGGCTCCACTCAGGAGCTCGGGCAGGCCAGCGAGTCCAGCCTGCTGCTGGGAGCAGGGCAAGGGGCCAGAGCAGGGCTTGGTCCTGCTGATTTTGAAAGGCAGCAAGGACAGAGGCAACTCCTCTTGGCTGCCCAGATCTCATGATTTGCTTTACCTTCTATTCCTTTATTCCCTTTCCTCCCCTTTCACCCTCACAAGTTCTTTTCTCAGCCATTTCAAAATATGCAGCCAAGGTTTACAGCTTCCCTACTGACTCCATTTTGCAGACTTATACCTTTATTTCATAATTGCAATCTGGTTGTCCTATCCTCTTTTTCTTGAGCATCAAAGGAAAACTGGTACTCCCCATCCTTCCTTTTTAACTCTGCAATATTCTGCCTTTGCATGTTACAGCCTGGTATGGGGCACTACAGGGCAATGGCCACCTGCATATACAGGACTTTCCTTTTCTCATCTCTGTCCTGAAACCCTTTGTGGTATCTCCCTCGTGGTGCCACAGGTGAGCAGTAGCCATATGCAGATCTCTGATAATTTTATATGCTTGCAAAATATCCATTTCCTTGGGGGGAACCTCAAACCTCAGTACCTGTTATCATGTCTCGCCTGGCACCAAGAGTACATTCTATAGATTTGAATGTTCCACAGTCATCCTTAATTTTAACAGCTTTCTCTCAAATTATATCATGAATAGATATTTTACTTATGCCTCCTGGCTTGCTGTGTTATTTACAGAAGGGCTGTGTTGGATCTGTTATTTTATTAAAAGATTGATCAAAATATCATTTGCACGAGTCAAAAAAACACATCCGCATTCAGGAATGTGAGGTTATTTCTGCTTTGTTCAAGAATTGGAATAAAAAGAGACAACTGAAAATTACAGCAGCAGTTTTTTAACCTTCCAATGAAATATAAGAAGGGAATGGCATTTTTAAATTGCATTACTCTTAGTTGTCATGATGAATCCATGCAGTTGCTGACTGGTTTTGATCAGAGACAAAGACAAAATCCTCAACTTTGTCATTACTTATGTGGTTTACTTTTTTTGACATCAAACACACAAGTTTATAGTTGGAAAAAAGTAGGAATGGGGAAAAAAATTTATAACTGTTAAAGTCAGCACAAAACATGAGATGGGGAATTTGGGATTGGCTGTACGCTGCATTTCTGAAACCTGTACCAGTTACTGCATTCCTTCTGTAATCAGTGGTCACAAATATCCTTATGGAAAAAAATATAGAAAAAGACAAAATACTGCTGGTAAACCTTGAGATATTAAACACAGATTTTCCTCACATATCTAAAAATATTAACAATACATTGCAAAAAGCATGGGGTACATCATTAGGTGGGAATAAGCCTAAAATTGCAATGGGAGATGTGTGTAGCTGGGATCTATTTACATTTTAAAAACCTTAATTTTCACCTGTAACTGCATCCTAATCCTAGTTCTTTACTGCAGTGAACAGAATATTAATATTCATTAGTATAACTTTCTGAGGACACTAATTATTGCCACAGTTCATCCCTTGGTTAGGTTTCTGTTCAGTCCCACAGCATGAGTTTTAATTTGTGGTATGTTTTTCTCACATTATATTTGAAATGCCAGTGACCAGACAGATGAAGTAATTTGTAAAGCCTTTCTTCAGAGCTACCTGAAATTTAAGCTTTTACGTATTGCCTCTATGTGCATTAGTGAAGAAATGTAGTGGAATCTTTATTATATCATTACCTGGAGCTGTTCCCTGTGGTGGTCCAAAGCAAGGTGCCCACCTACCTTGAATAAATACAGCTTTAAACCCCTGGCCATTGTAAGGACACATGGAAGATTTCCCCTGTCCTCCTGCCTTTCTGTCGAATAATATCACTTCTTTTTTGGGGTTCAGATGGTGACACTTCCCTGTGTATTGGGTAGTTCTATTTCAGCTATTTGCTGACTCATGTTTTTCCAAAATACTCAACTCAGCACATCTTCCATGTGTCTGAAACAGCACAAAGAGCTCAGCTTGGGGCTTGGTTCTCTCCTGTGCCAGTAATGAGCATTGTTACTCATCAATAGAACTTGCAGGTTTCCAACTTTTTTCTAAAATAATTGTGTTTTGCAGCAGTTGTTCAGTTTCCAGCATGAGCCATAAGCCTCCTGTAGGTTTTCATTGATGTCACTGCTTCTCATACCTAGTTCCATTTCTTCAAAAGGCAACTACATCCCGCCAGAGCAAAGGGACAGCATTTCTCTTAAATAAAGATTGAGCTATAATGAACATGGATGCTTTAAATAACTATATCTAGAAATAGATCATTTATCTATAGGAAATACTGAAAGAAGTTAAATATATAAAAATTGCATTTTAAATATATTAATTATCAAAATTAAGAGCATGTAATTATTCTAATGGTCTTTCTCTATTTGTTTGTCCTTCTCATCTGGTTTCCATTTTCTTGCTAACGCTTGGTTGCACTCTCCATTTCCATATAAAACACTATGTGCTTCTCTAAAAAGTGAATGCATCTTTTTTTAAGCTTCTCTTATGCCCTATTTCCATCTCAGACTGTATCAGAACTGACATGTGAAAATTCAGCTTGATCTTACAGATAAAACTGGTGGTTTAAAATGTCAACAGGGAGATGGGGTTGGGTTCCTGTGACTTCCTGCTGATATCCCTGTTGTTTGGGGCCTCACATGTTTTCCCCTTGGTTTTGAATTTAAGCAGGAATTAGTTAGAGGATGCCTCTCCACTGAGAGACTGTCTCAGGAAGGAGATGTAAACTGAGGACACAAATATTTTGAAGCATTTTAGTCAAAATGAAGGATTTGTTGGCAGCTGAGACAAGAAGACACTTTGAGGACAATAACAAAGTTGGCTTGTGGTTTCCCTTTAGATTTAAAAATTAGTTGTCTTTGCCTGTTGATTCATGTTTTTCCCATTACAAACAGTAGAATCAAATAATTTGTTTGGGTGAATTAGTGGACAATGACAAAAATTATTTGTACAGCAGTTCTGCAGCTACCAGTGAGAGTCTGAAGGGGCAGAATGGCAGGATAAATGTGTGTGTGTGTACAGATATCTAATTTTTAAATTTAACTATTAATACCATATTGGTATTTCTGATTATCACCTTTCTAGAGATTTATAATTCCAGAGTGCACAAAATTCAGAATTGACTACAAGTTGAAAACACCCATTAAGTGATTAATTATGTTTGCTTTATGGTCTGATGGGCATTTGTGGCCAAACTTTGGCAACTCCACAGAAACAGGAGCTGTGTATCTCCTGACACTCCAGCACAGTTCCCCCTGTGTCATCTTCCAGGAGGGAAATGTTAAAAACAAACAAAAAAGACCTCTGTGCAGGTTATGTTTTTCTGGATGGCTCTGTATATGGTTTATAAACATTTCTGTTGAAGGAGAACATTGGCGTGGTTTGGTTTTTTCCCAGGATCAGACAGACTTTGCCAGTCATTTTTATTATGATTTCTCCCTGTTCTTCACATTAAATGCTCTGTGTTCCCTTTCCTTTGGGAACTGGAGGAATCATCAAATGGCTGGAGAACAAGTAGAGTTATTTCTGAAACACTGAGTTTTGTTTTCATGGTACAAGATGAGGAGAAGTTTGGGGCTGGGGACAGAGGTGGGTTCCCTTGTAATTCCTGTTGTACCAACATATCCCATGTGCTAGACAATCCCAGCTTCCCTCTGGACTATCTGTGGAAATGCTTGCACAGACTTTGATATCAATGATCCCTGTGGGTCCCTTCCCACTCTGGATATTCTATTTTCTGATTTATTTGCTACTTTTTCTGTATTTCATGACCTTTGTTTCTATTACACAACGTGAATTGTCCAAGGTGGAATAAGCTGATTTTGTTTCAGCAAGTTGGGACATTTTATAAGGTCCATTCACAGCGGGTACTTTGGGAACTGAATGTTACGGTATTTTTGTCTCATGGCAATTAGCAGAAAAGATCCTGTGAGTTAATAAGGATTGAACTGTTAGACAATAATTCTGAATTCATAGGGGTATGCTAGAGATCAGAAGTGTGATTTTGGAGGTCTAGGAGCTGTACAGCTACAATTGGAATTATTTTAAGAGGTTTTAGGAGGCACAAATATGTGCATAGTCTAGACAGTGCTACTTCTGCACTGGCAGGGGCAGCTGCAAGAAATGCTAATGCAGGAGCTGAGTCCAAAATAGGGAGGGGGGAAAATAGGAAAAGCCAAAGGCGAAGAAAATGCTGGAGGCCTCAGATGTTAGAGCTCCGTGTGTTTGGGAAGAGTCATCCAGAGGTCTTTCTACAGTGGAAAAATGAATATTGAAGTAATCCGGAACTCCATTTTAAATAACATGATGGTGCTTGCCTTTCTTCTCTAGTTTTCCAAGGGATTGTCTGGATATCCCTTATAGTTCCTGCTGTGGGACTCAGCCTGGGTTTGGGAATGGAGACTGAGTGTTACAGCCTTGTTTTTTATATGAGCTGGGGGTAACTCCATTTTTAAATTCTGGGAATGGAAGTCTTCCTTCTGTCTGTTGCTTTAATTTCCTTTTTCTTGAACTACTTTTACTCAAGAGGGTTGAGGGCTCCTTCCTCAGATCTATCTGTTTGAAAGGCTGGGAAAGGTTGGTGCTCCAGGATCCAGGCTGCAGTGGGCATTATTCCACAGCTTTTAGGACAAATCTCTTACTTTGTACACAAGGAAAACTTTAAACATTCACCACGTTTGCACACAGGAATGTTTGGGTCACTTTACTTCCTTCGAGCTTTAAAAACACAAGAGAACTGAACTGATTGCTTGGGAAACTGAAGAAAGAAAAAGAAAGTTTTAGTATTAACTACTTTCCTTTCAACTGGGCTTCTACCAGAACAAAACATATTGTTACCAACAGTTTTGAAATGTTTCTGCAAGGCCAGCAATTGAAATTCAAATTATGAAATGCCTTAAGTTTGCATTGAGAGTGAATGAAATGCACTGGCAGCTGCACTGATATTGTCAGTGAGTGCTCCTTGTGTTGTTGCAGTACCTAAGCAATGAAACAAATATTTATCCACATGCATCACACAACATTCCTGGGCAGTGCAACTTTGGCCTTTATAAACCAAATAAGGTGGAGCATAAGGAGATGTTTTTGCCTGGCAGCTGCCTGTGATTTCTCTTCCTGGATACACTAAAGAATTTTCCCTCTTGCCCTAAATTCTTTTCTACTCACCAGTACACAGATATTTGAGTCAAAATCCAATTTGTTGTGAGAGATTTGGTCAAAATTATAACAAAGTTTGCACACGTACAGTACTACAGACTTTTAATGTTCCTTATTTTTGCTTCTGTTTTGGTTTTTTGAGGAGGTTTTGCAGCTTTGTTTTGGAAGTCATTGAGTGGATCAAAGTTTGAGGGTAGTTGACCAATTTTGCAAGCCTATTATTTACCAGTGGATTGACACTCTCACACATACAATAATTATAAATTGGTGAATCTCTTCTTGCAGATGTTTGTGTCTTCTCAAGAATATTTCCTGTGTCCCTCTTGCTTGTGCTAGGGATGTGTTTGGAAATCTGAAATGTCATGTTGACAGCCAGATCTAAAAGACTATTTGGGTATGGACATGAAAAGAATTCAGTGGGTTCAGAGCTTTCAAGGGCTTTTCAGCTGGACCCATTCCTGCTCTTGTTGGTAGCAACAGGCACTTCAGCACTGCACGTTAATATTTATTTTCACATAAGCAGCTGATAATTGTAAATAACCAGGCAAATGAAAGCTACTGGGTGGCAAATTTCTGTGGAGTCTTTCCAAAATGTAATGCTTTGTAGAACCATTAAAAGAGGATGGAAATCTTGTGGGAAAGATTTCAGTGTGTCTGCAGTAAATGTTTTATAGAAAATACAGGTCTATAGGTAGAGCTTCACTTTTTATCTAATGCAGAAGTTAAACATTTCTGTAAAGCTCAGGAAGAATAATAGAAATACTGCAGAGGTATTTGTGAAAGGAAGATGCACATGGACATACCTGTGTATGTTAAAGGAAAAATCTGATCTTCTGGAGGCTGGTGGGTGATGATTGTCCACATTCAGGAGGAGCTGTGCTGTGGCCTTTGCCATTCCTCACTGATATCAAATCCAGGTGGAGCTAAAACTGGAGCACAGCTTTATTGGAGTGCCAGTCCCACAGAGGTTTTGGGGTTGTTTTGTGCCAGCCCAGGTTCCTGCTGTGTGACTGGTGTGCAGTGGAGGTCAGGGCACAGCTGCTCCTGAGGACACCAACTGGACAGCACAGGCAGATGGGACAGATTTGGCCAAACCCCCTGTGCTGTGGGACAGTTTGCTCTAAGTGAGAGACTGACCTCTCCATCAATTAGAGCTCCTGGTGAGAAATGAAAATGGTATTTGGGATGTTCCAGGTGGGTCTATGGACGTACCTGTCTTTAACAGGTAAGATAAATTTGCCCACATAGAAGCAAATAACTCTTCAGACCTTCAAGGAAGATTAAAAATCCACAGCAGTAAATGATGAACATAAGCTGAGTACCTTGTCTAAAAACTTTCTTTAATCACACTTTTTTAAAAGTAAATGTCTAACCTTGAACTAATTTAGATGAACTAGATGTTCTTCATTGTGTCCTATGGTTTATTTTTAAAATTAATCTGCCTACTTGGGAAAAAACTAACACAGTGTTAGAGCCAAGTCATTAACTAAATTCAGATGCTTTTATTTAGGTGGTGTTTAAATTGTGCTGTCTGGATGAGCTTGATAATGTAAACTACAAAAGCAAGTTGGGCCACATTTGATACTCAACTTTTGTGTGGTATTTCAAATCCAAGTTGCTTTATGCAATTCTGGATCCTTTTATTGAAACATCAAAAAGGCTTAGAGAGAATCTTGCAGCAACTTCTATACAGAAAAAAATAAAGATCTATGAGGTATCTTCCTTCTGTTGTAATGGAAGAAAACACAAACTTGGCTTAATTTCTCTCCTAAAAATGCCTTTCCTGCAGTCTACTTCCTTCAGATTATTGAAAATTTGGCTCACAATTCTTTCTTCACAAATTGTTGATGCTTCATGCTGCTCTGCAATATGACGTCTTTTTTCCTTCCATAATTTTTCATCTCTGTATTGTCCTTGGCTGCTCATCATCTCTTGCTAAATTAAACATCTCTGCTGACTTCCACACGGTGCCGTTCATAACGTTTATCCTAAGAAATATTTAATTATACCTCGCTGCAGAGGGAGGGCAGGGGACTCAAAATACAACAGAATGAAAGCAATATGTCAGTAAAGTTGTGGAGGAAGAACAGAACTGCTGAGCTCTGCTGGTTTTCTGGGTATTTCCCCCAAAATAAATGTCATGGGGCAGTGTCAGTGCTCTCCCACATCATCCCAAAGAGTTCCTGTGTCCTGGGCTTGGAGCTGGGCCAATCCCTGTGCCAGGGTATGGCTCCACTGCCAGCTCAGTGTTAAGACAGTGTATTTTAAAATTTAAATTAAATGCCAAAAAGGCCCAAGAATTTTAAGCTAGTAAAATGTAGGGCTTAAAATGTTCATAAACTGGTGGAGATCTTTTACCTTGACAATTTTAAAGAGAAATACTGGAGAGAAGATTTGTCTCTTGCCCAGCAAGAAAAAAAGTGAAAAAAAGCATCTGCAGCCCCTGTGTTCCCTGTTTATGATCTACCTCTTCCTGTTCTTCCTGAGGTTTCGTGTTCATTTAATTCTATTTTTCCTCACAAAAATAAACCTCTAGTATTCATTTTAATTTATTCCCAGTCTGCTGTAATTAAGTTGCAGATAAACACATGGTTGCCATATGACAAAGTGATCTTGAAAGGAAATGAGATACAGAATTTTGTGTACTCAGGCCTTGGTTATGCTGGGTTGGCTCTTCTGTAGACCTACAGCCTAGATCCAATTAGGAAAAATAGAAAAATTATGGAAAATTATTGGTCACATTGTGAGCATAGTAACAAACTGAATCATGTAAACTCATCGGGAAGTCAAGCATGAAAAATAATAATGTTAGGGAAATATGGAAGGAGGAAAATAAGTGGCAATGGAAATAGAGCAGGGGCCAAAATAGAGAAGCTGTAATCAAGGGAAGAGGAAAGGAAAGAAAGAACAAAGCAGAGGGATTTCACTGGCAATGGCACAGGCCCCTGGATTTGGGGCTGCTGGTCAGTGGTTTCAGGTATGTGTGCAGAGCATTGGCTGATCTACAAGAGGTGCCTGCAGGATTGAACCTTAGCAAAGGGATCAATGACTCAAGTCCCAGATCTGGGCTGATAAAAAGGGCAGTCTGAAACCAGATGGGTGCAGAGCACTTTTTCTCCAAGTAACCAACCAGCTGTGCCTGTGCTGCAGGAGGGAGCCAGGCATGTCCTGAGCCTGGGAGAGATTCTGGTAAATGTTTGCAAAGATTTGCCCTGTCCAGGGTGACATTCAAACTGTTATTTATGGAATCCCAGGATGGCTGGGGTTGGAAGGGACCTTTAAAGATCATCCCACTATCTGAGGTTGCTCCAAGCCCCCTCCAGCCTGGCCTTGGACACTTCCAGGGACGGGGCCACAGCTGCTCTGGGCACCCTGTGCCAGGGCCTCCCCACCCTCACAGGGAACGATTCCTTCCCAATACCCCATGAATCCCTGCCCTCTGGCAGTGGGAAGCAGTTCCCTGCTCTCCTGTCACTATTTGCCATTGTCAGACCTTCTTATAGGCCCTCAAATCTGCTCCCAAAATTCTCGTTTCCTCTTCTAAAAAGTGAGACTTGCATGCTGATTATGTCACTTGTGAATTTAATTTTAAAAGCAGAGGACTGAGCCTGACTGAGCATGGGGGGTGGGCTGGGACTGCCACGGGGACAAAACCACTTTATCATTTTAGACAAAACCACTTTGACCTTGTGCTCTTCTTGTCCTTGGTTCCGCCGGCGCCGGAGGTTTGGGTGATTGGCATCACAGGGATCACCAGCAGGACTGGTTTGCTTGAGGAACTTTCCCTCAAGATGGGAAGATGGGAGCTGTATTTATTCTGAGACTTAATTACGAGTGGTGAAGCTTCACAAATCCATTCTGAAAACACAGTGCTTCTATGGGGTGTAATTTAGTTGAAGGGTTCTTGGTTACAGTTCCTTTAGTTGCACAAAGTGAGAAAAACTTCCACTTTTTAAGTGTGCCTTTATTGCTTTAGTGAAACTCATTTGAAAAATTACTGGTGTTATGGCTGTGCTGGGATTTGAGGTCTTGGTGCTCCCAACCGTGTGTGATTTCAGTGGGTGATAACGTGGCCTTAGTTGAGCAAACCACACAGAGAAATCACCCAAATCAGAGCCCAGTCAGAGCCTCCTGGGCAGATTTAGAAATTGCTTATCCCTATAGAGGAGCTCATGGTACCATAACTCTTTATATATGTCCTTCTTCCAGAACAGGCAGTTCAGCATTAGCAGTAAAAGGGAGCTGTTGTTCCAGCTGGGAGCAGTCGTGTGTTTTCTTGCTAAGTGGGACAGAAGCAAATTTATCTGCTTTTATTTGGCCTCTCCCTTGCCAATTTTGCTTTGCATTTGTAGCTAGAGCTCTTAAGCTGAAAACATTTATAACATTTTCCTTAGCAGAGATTTCATGTGCAGAAAATTGCAGTGCAGCTTTAAACAGCTGCAGAATAATATATTTTATTGAGAAATAGCTGCTACAAGTGTATTCCCTGGGATGGCTCCTTGTGTGTGTAAAATCTGTCATGGGAGCAGGGGAAAGCTGTGCATTCCATCACCACAGTCCCTTTGTGGTTTGAGACTATTCCTGTTTGAGACAAAAGTTCCCATAAGACTCCCTGCTTGGACTCCTGAAGGAGCTGGAAAAACAATTTCCGTCTAGGAGTAATAATAGCTTGGACTTTTGGTTTTGATCATAAGCTGACATTTAAAAGCCATCTGAGGAAAGATATTTCTTGATTAAAGTCAGGTTTTGCTTGATGCAGTTGAGGCTGATCCTTCCCATCTGCCATCACATCCTTGATGGGATCTCTTTCCCTGGCCTTGGTCTGGTTTACAAGATCCCTCAGGGGTTCCTGACTTTCCCAAGAGACCTTTCAGTGGCTCAGCTCATTCTGTTACTCCAGTTTTATTGCTCAGCTTTTTTTTTCCTCAAGGAAAACTTGGAAAGTTGCTCAGCAGAGATGAGGTGGTAATGTGGTACCCACAGAGTGTTTGGATCTGGGGATCTGTCCATGCTCACCCTGTGCCTGGCTGTTCAGTTACCTGTCAGATCCCCACATTCTTAACTGTGGGATTCAGAACCTGTATTCAGTATTTTCTGTGTGGAATATAAGAGGCAGATTGCGTGACTGCATTTCCCAGAGTTCATTCCTGGAACTGTCAGTATTTAAAGTGGATGCTTGATCCTGGGTGTGGTAGCTTTGCTTCCTGCCCCCACTGGCTGTTGGTGGAAGGTGGGAATGGCAGCTGGGATCCTCGCACGGATCTGTGCCCGGGCGGCCTCAAGCCACTGGCAGGGCTTGAGTATAGCAAACAGGGATGCAGGTATTTGTGGTTTGGCTTTTTGTGTGTTTTGTGGATAGCTAAAATATGACCCTTCCCACTGAAAATCTGGATTTTGTCCCAAATCCTGTGAATTTCACACAGGATTGGCTTCTCCCAGCATTCAGGTTGGTTGCCAGAGCCCCGGCACTGAGGGAAGGCACAGAACAGCCCTTGCTGTGTGCAGAACTCGCGGAACTCCCTCTCCCAGGTACAGGGAAGCTTTTCCACAGAAAATCAGACACTGGGCTTTCCTTGAGTTGCCTCTGGCTTCCACAGAACATAAATACCCCTTCCCCCAGCTGGGGGGAAACGTGTCAGCTGCACAGGAACTCCTGAGACAGCCCTGGGAGCATTTCAGTGTTTTGGCAACTGTAACTCTTATCTGGTTCCCTCTGATCTGTTTTCTGTGGTGATTCCCAAATGTCTGGGTGTGGGCAGATGAAGAGTGACTCGGTGTTTAGGTATGGGATACTCGGGATCCCTCGTAAATGAGGGATGCACGAGCCGAGTTCCAGGTAGAAGCTAATTCTCCATTTCCAGTATCTACAGCTTGGAGCTAAAGGATTGCTGGATCCTCCCAGACCTCTGACACCAAAGCTAGGAGAGGCTCATAGTGGAAATCAGGCATGGGTTATTGAGGAGGAAAGCCCGGAAAACTTGTTTGTTATCAGAGGGGCATAATTCCACAGGGGGTAAAGCTGGAAGAGGATCCCTGCTCTGCTGGATGAGTGACCTTTGATCAGCCACACTTCTAACACTGTGACTGCCCTGCTCAGCATCCTCCCTTCTGTGTCTGTGTTCCCAGGATAGATCATGGTTGTTATCCTCGCAGTAAATACAGTACTCGATACTGGGTAGAAATTAAAATGAGCAAATTCCATGTGCTGTATGTCATTTGGCATCCTGCACAGCCCCCCTTCAGTTTGTCAGAAATTCCTAAACCAGAGCAAAGTCACATCTGGTAGCAATTTTGCTCTGCCAGATGAGGCGTAATCCCATAAAACCAAACTCATTTTCTCCAGTGCTGCTCGAAGCCGAGCTCTCCTGCTCCTTTTCCATAAGACCTGCTGCTTGTACTGGGAACTCTGTGGAATAATTCAGGCTGGGAGAATTTTCACACTTTATAAACTGCAAGGTTTGGAACACAGCTTTGTGTCCAGCACACGAGGCAGGACAAGCAGGGCATGGCCCTGGAGTCTGTGGCTCCATTCAGTTTCCTTTTCCAGCAGCACATCCCTGCAGGATGCTGTTCCTTGGTGTCTGTGCATCCCCTCCTTCTCTGGGTAACCTGGCACCTGCAGGATCCATACAGAGCTACAAGTGCTTTTAAAAGAGCTCTGAAGTTCTGAGGCTTTCACGAGACATGTCAAACACATCAGATGGACTAACAAAGTACTGGAACAACCATCAACCTTTGCACATTATAGTAACTGAAAATAATTCCCAGAAACATGGAATTTTAATAGGAGCCAGTATTTTTATGTTTGATCATGTTGCTGTTGTCCCATATGTTGCTAACATTGGTTATTTTGGTATTGGCTTAATTACTCTTTCCAAGCCTTGTGTGGATCTTGGTGTCCATCTCAAACCAGAGTGTACCAGTGACATGTCATCACTCACAGAGGCAGGGGGGTGACATGGTGATGTATTATAAGGTGTTATTAAATCCAATTAACAAACTTGGTTAAAATAAAAATTTTCTTTCAAGGTTTCCTGGGTTTTATGTAAGGATCTCTAAAAATAAGAAACCAACAGGTCAGAATTTCAGAGAGTGAGTGTTGTTATTGTTAACTTAGTGCAGTCCACTGTGACTGGGTAGGAACCACCTTATCTGCTGTGATTTTTATGAACCAGTTGAACCTTTTTGTTCATAGGCCAAGTATCCTGACATCGTGACCCTTCCAGAAGGACTGCTGGGAGATTTTATAATTCTAAGGAACCCCGAAGTTTCTGGGTAAGCCAATAAATGCTGTATTTACACAGGGGAGGGACTGCACAGGCAGGGCAGCAGCCTTGTGCTGCAGCTCTGGGTCCCTTCTGTGGCAGGAGGTGCAGGGATCCCAGTCCCATCCCAGCAAAGCCCAGTTCCTGCCATTGCCTTGGTGTCTTGCCATTAAAGAACAGAAAGACAAGGGCATTTACTGTGCAATGGGAGCAAAGCAACTGTGGCTATACTTTTCCACTGTTTTAGAAGGAAATCAGTTAGATTAAGGAATTATTACCTGCCAGGCACATGGGATTTGTTTGGCCTCCCCTTGAGAGATGTTCCAGTACACTTGGGATTTTCAGAAGGGGAAAAAAAATCCTTACAGTTACTGTAAGATGATGTAACTATCACTGTCAGGAATTCTGCAAAGGCCATGAAAAGCAACTGTTTTGTGACAGGATCAGATCATTCTCTTCTCCTGTTACACCTTGCTTTAACATGCTTTCATTTACATGGAAATAAGACACAGCTCCCTTCATTATGTTTGTGTGTAGAACTAGCAAACAAACCATAATAGAGGATGCTTCATTCAGCCAAACTTGCCCTTTAAATCTAAGTGCTTTGACTTGGGGGTGCAGGAATGAATTGTTCTTAGACTATCCCACACAGGGTAAAACTTGCTTTATTTTACAGTTTCTCCTCTGGTGCCACGTGCCAATTCCATTACCCTCATTCCCTCTCACCCCACATTCATGAAACACAGGAATATAAAAGTCATTTCAGTAGCTTGGTAGAAAACAGACTGGCATAGAAATTTGTTTGCAAAATCCCAGAACAAGCTGTGCACAAATTCCCAAAGGATTTGTAAAAATAAAGTGGCAAAAGGCTGACAAATCACATTGAAAAGAAACTCTTAGAGTCATGATGGGTTGAACACCACTGAGAAAGGGATCTTGCTCCTCACAGCGACTCACTGTGCAGACCAGCTTTGGATTAGGAAATCTTACCTCCAGTAAGGAAGGTGAGGGTTGGAGGGAACAAAGGGAATTGTAAAGCAGCAGCTCTGCTGTGGATCTTGTTCTGGACTCAGCTCTTGTCTCACCGTTCCCTTGGGATGGTGCTGTGATCCCATCCCACTGTGAAAGCTGGGAATCATGACTGGCCTTGCACAACCACCAACACTATTCCTGAAGAAGTAACAATGTTGTTAGGCTTAATTTTTTTTTTAATTAAAAGCAAAGAACTGCAGGAATGTAGGCCTTGGACAGATGTAGCCCTTATTCCAAACCCAGCACATCACCATTTATGCAAACACTTCTGAAACAAGTTTCCTGTTCTCAGCACCTGATCCTGAGTGTAGATATTACATGAGGGGTAGAGCCAGGGGACACTCAGTGCTCTCCTTTGCTTTCCTCTCACTTTTACTGCACTGCACAAATCTGGATGTAGCCAGAACCTTTCCTTGTCATTGGATGGATGTGTTCCTGGTTCCTTAATCGAGAGATGGTTCGTTGCATTACGTGAGGTGAATTTTGTTGCACAGCACGAGGTTGAGCCTCGTGACTGCTGCACTTTTGTCTTTGAAGGAACCTCAAAGACAGCACCTGGTTAACCTGAACTGTCTTTCCTGTGCACCTGGTACAGGTTTGAATTGATGATTGTCTGGAAGATCCATCTTGATGAAGAAGGGACCACTACACCTGTCCTGGACCTGCTGCCCAAAGTACGAGAGCAAGGTAATCTCAATCATTTCAGGGACTGTTCCTGAACTGCAGGCCCTGCTTTTGGCCATGGAACTCCAGCTCCCAGAGCCCAGCCACACAAACCCACCCAGATTCAGCAGCAGCTACACTTCACCTCCTGTGTAATCTCCAAGGGCTCACAAACCCTGTCTGCCTGCAGGCATCCTGCTTTACCCACCTGCTGTCAGCCCTGCTGCAACTCCTGGAAAATAACCTGCATTGCTCTGTTTCTCCTGCAGTCCTGGAGCAGAGGATGAGGAGTGTGGAGAGCATCGCTGGCAACTTCCGGAGCGCGCTCTGGCTCTTCGGGATCGAGGCAGCCATCGAGAACCTGATCAAAGTGCTGGGCTCAGAAGAATGAATGCCAGCATTACTTACACCAGGTAGCAATTTCAAAAGTAGTTTTAATTAAGATTTTGTGTTACACAGTCTGTAATTTTATTGAATATAAACATTAAGTTATTTTCCATTTAGAAACCATACTCATAAAACATGCTATCTGTACAATTATGGCACGTTATATATAAATTGTCATGACATGAAAATAAATACAGCCATTTAAATACAAAAATGCCAAATAAAATAGTTACATGTACAGAGTGATTTCATTATAAATTTATCTTTCTGAATCATTAATGTACCAGAGTGGTTTATCTTCTTAACATTTTCTAGATGCCTGGAAATTGTTAAAAGATCATGCACTGTCAAAATCAACTCCATAAAAATCCAATTCATTTCACAGCTCTGTAAAAGTACAGTGATTTTAAAATGACAAAAGAACAGTAAGAGACTCCTAGAACAAAGAGTTAAACAGCTTTCTCAGTAAATTAGGGTGGAAGAAGACAATTTGAAGATTTCAAAGACATACAATGCTAAAAAACCCAAAGGTAACTGTATGAAGTAACTTTGTTCCACAATGTGTGTTGAGACAGCATTAATCTAACCCAGAGAGGCCATGACACCCCTGGGAACAGGTGAGCCAGTCACCTCCTGCCCACTGCAGCATTTCCTTTGCATTTCTGACTGCCAGGAGAAAATCCTGGTAACACATTACCAAAGCATCACCTTTCACACATTCATCCCTGAAGCACTAAAACAGACCAGACAAATGTCTTGCCTCTCCCTTCACTTCCATCAGATGTGCCATGAGCCCATCTGGGAACTCTCAGTGTTTCCAGGAGTTCCTGCTCTGCACTAGCACTGCACCCCAGCCAAACTGATGTGACTGGAAGTCAGGTGCTTCTCAGGTGGGGAGTAACAGTTCCTGGAACCAAGAGCCCAAACCCACCAGCTCTGGGCTCTCCTGTGGTAGGAAGAGCTCTCCTTTCCAAGGCCAGAGCTGCTGCAGCCTCTGGCAGCACAACTGCCCACTCCATGCAGCAATGGGGAAAGAGGTGAACTCTGAACTAAAGCAACAGTATGCTTCTAATCCCATAACTGTAATAATCCACTATTTGATCACTGAAACGGTCTCCCACTGTTCTGGTAGGTTAGGAAAAACTGACAGACCAGAGCCTGGTTTCTGCCAGGCTCTGAGCACCACCAGAGATTGGGTTTTGATTAATGGCAGCTCTATCTTGTTAGATAAGGCAGGCTCATTTCAAGATTGGAATCCAGTACACAGGCAAAATTCCTTCCTACTTCTCCACTGACATGGAACTGGTTGAGCCAGTTTTGTGTAACCTTCAGTTCATCTTTAGCTCCCTCCTCATTGCCTGAAAATGAAACTGTTTGCTCAGCACAGACCCTGCTGTTTGCATATAAAATGTGTGTAAAGTTACAGCATAAAAACCTGGAAACTTCCCAGCTGTGCAGGGTCCTTCCTTTCTCCTCTTTCTAATAGCTGGAGAGTTTCTGGATTTAGAAGGAGCTCTCCTCCTCCTCCAGGTTTTCTTTGGGAAGAAGGGGTTATTCCTGCTGCCAGCTCATTGCACTGTTGTAGTCTCACATCTCAGGCCCTGCCCCAGAAGGGCTCCTGGCACTGGGTGCCAGCACTGCCAGCTCAGGTCTCTGGCACAGGGACAGTGGTGGCTCTGTGTTTCACATTTCTTCCTTGAGTTGTGCCAAGGTACAGAGAGTCCTATTTTTGAATTTCAGGTAAAGTGGAACAATTCAAAGGTTACACTGAGGTCCCAATATAAATCTGGTTTTAGGACCCTGAACACCATTACTGGTAAGGACAGGCTGTATCCAGGTAAGAGCTGTTCACTGGGGCTGCACCATTCAGGGAGTGTAATCCTTGAGGGAAAAGGAGATGCAGATTTTATCACTGCACCCTCAGGTTTGGACATACCCTTCAGTTCCAGCTCAGGATCTTCCCTAAGGATGGCTCTGCTGCAGCACCTCCCCAGCCTTCAGCTGCACAAAGCACTGCTCATCTGCAGCACTGACACAAGCTCACCCTGGCACAAGACTGACCCTGGCAGCTGCAGGGAAGAAAATGGGGGTCTGTCACCTTTTTCCTGTGTCATTTACAGCAAAAGGGCCTGAAAGCAGCTGCTCATGCTACACAGTGTGTGGGGCATCAGTGTAATAGTGCCAATGTTTGACACTATCTGAAAGGCCTGAAATGACCTGTAAAACTCAGAACATATTCTTCTTATAGCTTAGTTTAAATCAGGCAAGAGCAAGCTGTGGTTTCACCTCCAATAGCAGCATATAATGTACAGAGACAATAAAAACCAGCATGGCAGGTGAGTAAAGCCCAACTATCATGTAAAACTCAAAGGTTGCTTACCTTAACCCTTTGCACTTTGTTTCAGAAGCTTTAGGTAGATACAAGGTGACCACACAACTTCTGGAGGCAGCCTGGTGTTCCTAGTCCATGCATTAGTACTTACGTGTTCTGCAGTGCCAGGGCAGTTCCACAGAGCAGCCACTGCATGGTTGTATTTCCAGTGGATTAATGCTAAAGTGTTGTACAGGTTTTGCCAGAGCATTCCCTCCTTTAGTAGGGATGAGGGAGACTCAAAGCACAGGGTCCAAAGTAATTCTCTTGTTAGTAATTAGGCTTTCTATGTTAGTGCAATACTTGAGGAAACCTTTAATTCTGTGCTCTTTCAATTCTAAGGAAGTAGACTTTTCATATTAATTTGATCTGTCCTCTAGTTCCAAGGTATGGCACATTACCTGTTCTGTCACATTAAATACATTCATTAAGGTTATCTAGCAAACATGTGGCTTAGTGCTATCCCAGGTCTCTGAGAAGGCATTACCCATTAGAAATCATTTCATAAAGCAAAAACATTCACAGCTGAAAAATGCACTGAACACAATAGAAAAGAAAAAAAAAACCACCATAACCTGTATTCCAATAATCTTTCACTTTCTCATGTGTTTGAATAAAAATAACCTTAAGGGAATGGTTACACTTTATGGAGAACTAATGTGCAGTCTTCGTTCTCCTTGAAGAGGTTGGACATAACTGGGTCCTCTTTGGCCTGTACATTTTTCAGGTAATAGTTGACTATTTCACCATCGAGTTTGTACTGGTGGGGGATGCTTTCATAGGGCTTCAGGTCCAGGTCCAGCACAGAAACAGAGAAGGTGAATCTGGATTTGGATGTCAGTACCACAGGTCTTTGCTCAGAGCTGGAAAATAAAACCACATCTGAGTCACTGAAACCAGTATTTTTAATCTATGTGTCCCTTTACAGAAGTGACTCTAATGTTTATCTTAGAACTTTTGTGGGAGCTCAAGAAAATAAACTGCAGCTAATGTAGCACTTAGGAAACTATAGCTCCAGCTTTACCAGTCCTGATGGGACCTTGCTGGCATCTCTTCATTTTCCTTTCAGTTTCCACACAGCTGAAGGCAAACATTACTCTCACTTACTGTATTTAGTAAATCTAAGCTGTTTCTAGGTGGTGCATACAAAGCAACAGCCTTATTAACAGCAAAAGCAGAAAAGGGACTGCAACTCCTACTTAGTTTCAAGGTAATAAAACATTTAGTATGCTGTCCAAGCATGCTAAGGGATGGAGGAGTTCTGAAGTCAGCCATTGCACAAGTCACGTCATCACTAACACTTCACTGGAGAACTGCAGGACAAATGCAGAAAACAGCATTCTCTAAAAATAAAAGGGCTCTGGTGAAACAAAGCCCCCTGCAGAAGAACAGATTAGCACTGCTGACACAAACCAAAAGGGATAATATTGTGGCAAAGCCTCCTGCCTGACAGCCAAAGCTGTCACCTCTTGATTATTGCCTTGGTTTTATTCTAACTAGGCCATTAAAGGCAACTCAGCTTGAAAAATCTCTCCTATAAGAACACCAAGGCAGAAAAACTGTACCTAGTTAAAACCATCCAGAGCTACTATGAACAGTCAATTCAAAGTTTGAGAAGGAAATAAGTACAAAACTTTGATCCTTTTGATCAACTTAAAACTCTTTAGAAAGAGACATTGGTCATAAATGTCTTAAATCAGAACTATACTAAAATGCTTACGGCCAAATATTTGGACACAGCACTCCCCCCCCACACATCCCACACTTTTTTAAAGTGATTGAATTGCCTGAACAGTACAAAGATCCCATTTTCTAAACAACTGGCGCCATTCCAAAGCAGGTACAGGCAGCTCTTACCATTCATCTTGCAGGCAGGGGGAAAGGGCAATCATGATGGAGCAGTCTTTAGCAGTCATTGCTATTCTGTACTGCTGCACCTGTACAACAGAAAAATAACACACGTTTTATAAGATTGCTGTTTACCTGAGTAAAGCATCCTGTTCCCTACAAAAAGCAGCACTGCACTCCCTGTATTGGTATGTTGGCACTTTAAAAGCTGGAAATTCTCTCTGAAACAGAAGGTTGGCAGGAGCAGGTGCTTTTGCAGAATCCTGTATAAGAGTCACGTTATTTCCTACAGATCATATTCCTAAAGGCCAAACAGCACCAGTTCCTGCAACTGCTTCCCCAGTCTAGAAAGCAAATAAACAGTTTTATTTTTCTCTCAGGAACTGGTGCTACAAGCTTGTTCTTCTGCTTCTGCTATAAAGATGCACCCTGACACAATGAAGAACTTTAACTGCACAGACCCCAACAAACCAGCAGTGCTGCCTCCATCCATTATCCAGCCCTTTCAGTGAGACAGAGGTTCATTAACACTGACAGACCAAACAGACTCAGAAGTTGAGAAGTACCTTCGTTAATGCAAACGCCACTGTCCCATCATCTTCCAGGGAAAGGTCCAGCAGCTTCTCATAAAACGCTTCATTGTAAGGTCCATCTATCTGTAATGTACTTCTAAATAAATGTTAAAAGAAGATTTACATGCAGCCAAAATGATGTGCTGATTTTCAGTGTGATCTTTCCTCAGCAGCCCAGACACTCAGATTAGAACAGCCCAACAATAACACTGATAAACATATCCAAGTATTAACCCACTGCCAACCAACATCACAACAGTCCCTGCTATTCTCAAATCACTCAAGATTTGCTGCTGCTTAGGATCTGGGTTGTGTGGGGTTCTATAAACATGACTCATTCTTAATCCACTGCCATCTCTGCATCACTGCAAAATTATGGGGTTTTTTTACAAAAAAATGGATAAGTTTCAAAATTTGTAACAGTCTGAAGGAGCTCCAGAAGCCTTGCTGAAAATACATATAAAAATATATAATAATATCTTGATATCTATTTTTGTGTGTATATTATTTTGTACATAAAAAGTATAAACTGGGGGCAAAGGCATATCTGACAGGGCCCTGCTCCAACACCGTGTGCTAATGGGGGGTGTCCTGGGCTCCTTCTTTCCCCCTTTGAAGAGCTGAGCCCCTGCTGAGAAACTGAACCCTCCCAGGGGAGTTTGTCCCACACAAACCCCCCACAGATCAAAGAACACATTTTCCAGTGCTCTGCACAAGCAGCAGCAGCTCCTGAGTGAAGCCAGAGTGCCCTCGTGTGAGCACAGGAGAGGAACAGCACCCCAGTGGAGGCTGCTTGGAGCAATTATTATTACACTAATAAGCCTTATTTGAGGAAAAAAAACACAGCAGCTTGCATTCATCATTGCAGAACATTATTATCCCTGCAGACATTCCCAGCTCTGCAGGTACTGGGGACTGGAGAAACCACCCCTTTCATGATACTTTCTGCAAATACACAACCCCCAGTACTAAGAGAGTGTTCCCCTCTCTTAGCCTGTTGTGAACGTTCCAAAATCATTACTTTAAAATTCAGGCTAAAGTGAACAACATCAGCTGGAAGTTCAGTTAGAAATTCAGAACGTGCAGTGCCATGAAGGAAGGTTGTACAACATAACAGTG
Source organism: Ploceus nigricollis (assembly GCA_013399945.1). Taxonomy (NCBI): domain Eukaryota; kingdom Metazoa; phylum Chordata; class Aves; order Passeriformes; family Ploceidae; genus Ploceus; species Ploceus nigricollis. The sequence goes on from VXBC01011396.1 coordinate 130,788, forward strand.
TGTGCACAGAGCCAATCCTGCCTGCAGTCCTGGTTACTCAGGACTAGAAAGAAAAACCATCAAGTCTTACCTCTCTTCAGGAAATTCCTCCAAGTACTGTTCAACTCTACTGTACAAAGGATAGAGTCCTTCAATATCCAGCATGTCAAGCATCTGAGCCTGAAGGGTTTTATAAAGGAGACAACCCCTCGGTAAACCAGAGCTTTCCAATTTATGTTTACCTAGAAGAAAATGCATTTTAAAATAAGGCAGACACAAGTCTTAGCTTCAATTTGCCATTACATGTGCTTGTTTAAAAGTCCAAATACTTTTAGTCCAGTCACAGGTAGGGGGAAACCTCAAAACACTTCAGTTTCCAAACAAAAGTGCAAGGTGCAGTTACTGACCTGCACATTTAAACAGCTCATCTTGGACTGCAGATTAAAACACCTGGTATTCAACTCTATAAACTACCTAAAAAAACAAACACCTAAACACACCGCAATCTACTCATTTTGAGTCCACAGGAGAAATGCCTCATCTGAGTTTGAAGCCACCACAAATTCACTTTGAACAGTATTAACTGCTGACAGTAATTTAGCATTTCAGCTCTGGAGTCTTTTTTATACAGTATCAAGAATTTGATACTGTAAAACTCTTTTTGCTATAATTGTATTTGCTATAATTTCTCTAAGACAGCTCCTCCTTCAGCACTACAACAAACCATGGGCAGTGAAAAAGGTCTTCCTCGAAAGCAGAGTAAGAAATGTGCTGTTTGTGTAATTAGGATAACTGGCAGCATCTTGAATAATTAGAGCTTTACAGAATTTATGCACTGAGGAATTAACATAATTTACAGTTTTCCAACTCTCACTTCCCATTCCTTTTCCCTCTGGTATTCAGACCTCTCTTCACCAGGAGAAGAGCAGCTGAAGAAAAGAACATGAGCTGTGCCCTGGTGAGGGTTGACAGGAGGAGCAGAGAATGGCAAAGTACAGGTGTTGTAATAAACCAACCTAAGCAGCCCAACTTCATCACATACAACATAAAAATTCCCCACTCATTTGGAATATCTATGATTGTTATCAGCTCAAACTGGTATTTTCTCCCATTTTTCCTGTACCACCTCCTGAATTTGTTTTTATTTATTTATTAGATACAGTGCTGTAAGTGCTCACTACAACGTCACATTATATTAACAACAATTATCTGGCAGCTACACAGCTCTGAATTCTTTTTTTAAATGCCACCAGAATTCCCCTGTTTCCATTCTCATATCAGTATTTATAGCCAAGAGACAAAGACCTGAACTGTTACATCAGACAAGGCTCTGAGAAACCTGCTCTGGTGGAAAGTGTTCCTGCCCGTGGCAGGGGGCTGGACTGGGTGGCCTGTAAAGATCCCTTCCAACCCACACCACTCTGGGATTCCATGAACAGTAAATTATGGACAGTTTCTACAATATTATCCCTCACCATTTCTTACTAGCTCCTTATTAAAAGCACTTGCTTCACAGTAGCTTCTCCCTTGTGAAATGGGAACTGTCTTCATGTCGCCTGCCCTGCAGGTGTCGGTGCTGCTCAGTAGCGCCATGGTGATCACGTGGATTAGTTCCTTAACGATTGTCCTTGTGCAGTGGGGGCCACTGACCAGCCCGTTGGAAGGGAAAAAGAAAGGTTTTAAGTGACGAGCAAGTTCATTCCAGTCAGAGACACAGTCCTGGTCATCCTTACAGCCATAAATTAGTTCCCCATTCTGCAACAAGGAGAAAAAGAAGTCTTTAGGCACATCAGGAAGTTATTCATACTGAGCTATTCAGAGCATCAGGTCTAATATGTTAAGCATAGGAAAGTGTTATTACCTTAACAATCTGCATACAGACACACAACATTCCCAATCTCTTAAAGATTTGTCCTCTTTAGTCTAATCAGAACCTGCAGGTAACAACCTCTGAATGAAAACCAAAACCACTGTTTAAATCAAGTGCTACTTTCCCAACTTAATGGCCTGTAAGGAATCAGAACAATACAGGTGAATTATACTTGGAACATTTTCCTATCACTTCTTTCTGAATAATGTCAGGAGTGAAAAAGCACCGTGTGAAACACCCTTTCTTACCAGCCCAGACTAGCAAAGGGAAGGCTGTGAAAGGGGACAGAAAAGGTGTGATAGCTACAAATTAGTACAAAAAGAGGGCAGCTCATAGAAATTTAAGTAATTCAAATAGTTGATTTAATATTGGAAATAAATTGAAATAATCTTGTTTCCTAGAATTAATCTGAAAATCTCCACAAATCATCAGTTACTGCTTCATATTTTTCCTACGTGAGTGTCGTGGAATGCCACTTTTTCCTTCCTTCAGTGAGGCCTGCTGTGCCCTGGGCCTGCATCAGTGCTCTAACAGGAATCTAAAACAAAGTATTTGCAGCAATATGCCAAGTTCTCCATTTTCTTCTTCCTGAAGCAGTACAAAAAGTTTCAAAACTTTGGTCACCTTAAGAGTCCTTTTCTATTAATTGCTCCTCATGATTCCTCCCCACTAATTAATTCATCAGGGAATGGTCACAGCCCCAAGGCTGCCAGAGCTTCAGGAGCATTTGGAAAATGCTCTCAGCCACAAGGTGGGATTGTTGGGGTGCCTGTGCAGGGCCAGGAGTTGGACTTTGACAATCCCCATGGGTCCTTCTAACTCAGGATATTCTGAGTCTGTGAATTCTGGGTAATTATTACTTCTCTGTCCTCATCTGAAATCTAAGAACTTCCCCATTTCCTTCTCTTGGTGGGGTCCAACAGTGATGGTCTGACTAGGTAGGTTTGAAAGAAGATGTTGACTGTTTAGATGCTCAAGTCAAATTGTTTAAAAGCCAAGGCAAAAAAAGCAAGCAGAGATTTAACTGTTTACCTTAAATATTTTCAAGTTGTTCTGTGCCTCCTGTAATAAGCTCTTCAAAGCAAAGTGCATTCTTTGTTTATTTCTAGGGAAAACAAAGCCAAGAATGTTTCATCACAGCTTTTGGATGTTCACACCTGGCATGAGCACATGCACTGAGCACATTACTCACACTGAGGTCATGGCACAGGCAAACTGAACTTCAGATCTGAGTACACTAAACAGCTCTTGGGTGCAATGTTATGCTGCAAAAGGCAGCTCTGATTGCTGAGATAGGTGTAAAGGGGGAAATAGCACCAGATATAATCACTGTAAAAGTCCAGACAAGCCAGCATTGATCATCCATAATACATCAGTGAAAGGCAAAGTAATCCAAGCAAGAAATGTGTAATGCAGATTTTTTTGGGGGGGCGAGGGGGGCAAAACCACTGAATCCTTACCCTGAGAAGAGATCCAACGGGCAATATTTACTTGGTCGCTTCCATTTTCCATTGGCTACCTGTGGAAAACCCAGAGCACTGCTGTTACCCTCTCTACCTGGAATAGCTGCTCTAGCATTTTAACAGTCAGGTGTGTGGCACTGACATCCTGCCTTCAGAGGTCAGGACATTTAAACAACTTTGAACACAACATTCATGACCACTGTGGGTGTTTTCCCAGTCATTTTTAACTCAAGTCACTCAAACTGCATTCACAAGGGAGAAAGGTCACATTAAATCCCAGGGAGTCACAGCAGGCACGAGTCCATGAGCTCCATGCCTGTTACGTGCTGTTTGTTCTAAGTCACAGAATGCACTTGGTGAGCTGATCTGGGAAGGAAGTTCTGCATCAGAGTTCACCCAATCACAGCGTTCACAGTCCCCAAAGGCTGATATTGTATTTGTTTGCTTCCAGCTTCCCACAGAACTTGTTCCATCTCTCACTAAACAAATTCACACCCAGCAACTCAGCTGTGTATCCTCCTACCAGCTTTAGTCATATCAGAGATTTGAGCAAGTTTCAACAGGAAAGCAAGCCTGGAACAGCAAATAGAGCACAGTACAGCCAAAGGAAAGCAGGGTGACTTAATAATTACCTTTAGATGCTGATGCATACAGTAACGACACACCTTGTGCTTTATCTCCTGTGAAACATGGCTGGAAAAAGGAATGAAGCCACACTTTGGCTAAAACAAACAAACAAAATAAGATTGTAAATACAAATGTCTCTCTATAGAAATATAAGGAGCAAATCTTTCCAGTTAAAGGAAAGTTTTTTAAAATTATAAAGAATTCCAGCACTTAAAAGCTGAATTACTCCCTATTATTTAAAAAAATAACAACACGCCAAACTGCTGTGGCCTACAGAAAAGCCTAGCAACACCTGGGAATTTCCCAAGTTTCAAAAGATGGGGAATTGGAAGAGAGAGGGGGCTGTTTCCTCCTATGGGTGACAGTGAAAGCAGTGAGCTCTGCCTTCCCCCACTGCTGCAGTCCTTGAAAACTGCTGGGGCCAGAGTGTAGCTCAAGAAGGCAAACAAGCCCCTTTGCCCTGAGGCTCTGTCCCCTGCACACCTTGATCTCGATGCAGAGGATGGGCCGGTGCTCGGCGAAGCGGAAGGGCTGCAGCCGCGTCAGGTTGGGAAGGCACATCGCGTAACCGCTCAGCGTGTCCATGTCCTTGTCACAGCGACACTCTGGGACAGCAGGGGACAAACAACACCAGGGAGATTAGCTCTGGGGTGTTTGCTCACTCTGGAGCAGTCTCGTTCCCCAGGTGGGGCGTGGGAACAAGTGTGGAAGGACAGGACACATGGTTTATCAGCTTCAGCCAATTACGCATTTGCACAAAGTTGCCCTCCCCATTATCAACGCCTGGTTTCAGTTTCCTCAAAACTGTCCCAAGAGCTGCTGTTAATGGCCAGCTCCTAGCTCATCCCAAGAAAGGTGAGGCCTGAAACAGCAAGGAAATGGATTGGCCAACGACAGATAAAGTGACTCATTCATGTATTTATTCAAAGATGTGATTTCCCCTTTGCTTACTATGCATGACCTACCATCCCTCAGCTGAGTCAAAAGAATCTGAAAACTGGCAGGAATATCATAAACTCAAGAGGCATTCTGCATAAAAATCCTTTGAATAACCTCTCTCCACGTGCATCCTTTGGGACACAGAAAGGTCTGTGAGATTGTAGTTCAAAGTTAACAGGAGCACACACCCCCAGATTTTCAAGTACCTGTTACTAAACAGACACGCAGAACACACGTTCCTGTTACAGTTTCCACTACTAAGAAAATGCCCACTCTGAAAAATATATTGAAATAGAAAAAATAAATCTGAGAAACCAAAGCCTCAGGCACCAGCCTGTCATGCCATACTGCTTCACCAGGATGAGCAAGAAGCCGCCTGTCTCCAACAAAATGTTGACGTTTGTTTTCTTTTTCTAAATTTAAGCAAAAGTACATCCTTCACACCTTCATAGCTGAAAGCCACTTGCCAAATCAGAAAGGCACAGAAATCTGAAGTATTAGAGAAGCTCTTTTGTATGTTACACAGGCTTATGTGAAGAGTAACATTGAAAAAAAAAATCCCTGATGTTTAAAAAAAATTCCTGCTAAAAATGGACAGTGAGATTCACTGTTGTGAAGCACCTGCCACTTCCCCACAACCACACTGCAATCCCCAGCAGCTGTGGACACACGAAGTTTAACTTTGAAAAATAAAACTAAATTCTATCATTCACTTCCACCAGAGTATCATTGGTTTTTAAACTTTTATTAGACATTATTAACTTTCCTCACTGGTTCCTGGCACTGTGGAACTTTTACTCAAACAGGTGAGGAGAAATCAACAATAGTGTCTCCTGTGCTCACTATATGTAAATTAATTCCTTTTTTTTTCCTGGATCAAAGGCATCAAAGCACTTGATCACAGCACTTTGATTTAATACTGTATTTATCTTCAAGGAGTTTTGCTAAAGCAGGAGTTTCTGGCCACTCTCAGGAACATTTGGGAACATAAAACACCACAAGGGTGTTTTGCCTATTTTTAGAGCTATTACATACTACTTTTAATTCCAGAACACAATCCATTTTTTCCACAACAAATTTTCAACTTATCATTGTCTAAATATTAATACAAGTTTCCTTATATTCAGTAGTGTGCTGCTTTTTTTATTTTGGAACAAAGGAAAATGCTTTACAGCTTGAGGAAGCCCCTTTCTAGTCCCACCCCTGACACTTACCTGGCCTCTCTGGCTGGATTTTCAAACAGAGCTGTCTTACAAAGTCTAAAGGCAGTTGAATAATTTCCTATTAGGGAACAAAAAAGAAAACATTTTAATGCAAAAATTAATACCCAGTTTTGGAGTCTTGAAATGGAACAGCAAAGTTCAGGGGGTTACACAAAGTACACTGAAGTGTGCCGTCAGCAGCTTCTCCCTCTGATTCACTGTATGTCAACACCTGTACCTGCAATCACATGCAACACCTGCTCCTCTATAAAAACCAAGGACTAATTTAAATAAATGCATGACAAAGAGCATTTTCAGTGCAAGTGTAATGTGTGTGAAGGAACCTGCATCACTTTGTCCTTTCCACAAATGAAAAAGTCCCATGTCTCACATTCCACCCTTCCGAGGCAGAACTGCATAACTCAAGTTCCAGGTGAAGCTGTAACTTTTTCTCTTATCTGATGTTCAGTGAACAAGATCTGGCTGCCCTGAAGAACAGAGCAAAGGAAAAGGTGACCTCTGACTGTACAGAAACCTCAACAATTTATATGAACCAGGTATCTTCCCTTGTTTTGCAGTTAGTCTAAAAACCTCTCTCACACACACCCCCCTCTTGCCTTAGGCAGAGCAAAGAAATGACCACACTTTTCTTCAGTAGCTTGAAATAGCCAAACCACTGAGTACAATCCAATCACCTCATCAGCACAGAGCAGGCTCCCTGTTTGCATCCAAATGCTTCCTGTGTGCAAACGCTGTTAGTTCCTTTCACTGCCACTCAGTGTTCCCCCAAACACTTCAGTGTTTACAATGCCTAAGCCATTTATTTTAAAAACAAATCATTTACCCCATGGTGAACATAGTTCTCCCCAAAGAACTGCTTCATCACATGTTTTCCGAAGTCTACGATGTTTTGCAGATGGTGTAGTATTTCCTCTGGAGTCTGGAAGACAGAAGTGTAGTAACTGAACTCCAAAATAATGATAACAACACTCCAGAACACACACACATCCTGGTCAGTGATTTAACAAATAACTTAATTGCTGAACTTGGCAGGTCAGTGCACACTGAAGTCAGACACATCAAACGTGCTAAATTTGTTTCCCTAATGCCACCTCAGGGGCTGGGACAAACCAGAAAAATGATCAGAAAAGATGGTTCTCCTTCGGTTTCAGGAGACAAAGGAGAGAGAAAGTGACAAAGGTGGAACAAGAGGAGACTGCTCAAGACCTACTCTGACCATTATTCTTAAAACAGCTCAGAGACCTCCAGCAGTCCAAGGAGGTGCCCAACAGCTGCAGAGCAGAAGAGGCTTGGAGCGTTACAAAATACATCATGGAGACTGGGAAGAACGGCTGCAAAGACTGAGCCATATTCCAAACCTTGGCATGAACAGGTACAGAACTTGCCATCTGCCCCAAATCCTGCCCCAGTCAGTGAAAAATCTTACTGTAATGTGATATTCTGTAATTTCATAAGGAAAGGTTTTCGGTGAGACAAGATGCCAAAAGCTAGAAAAGAAGCTCCATGAGTACTGGAAGCAGGACAGGGACAACTGCACAGTCAGACTTGGACAGACTCCCACTTGTTAAGGAGGGAGCAAAGGAGCCTTACAGCAACATTATCCCATTCCCAGCACTCCAGCACACTCTGGTTCTCTCCAAGGTATTTTATTGTTACAACAGATAACCTCAAAGCTACTCTGTCCTTTCGTAACACACACACACACAAAAAGCCCTCTTAAAACCTCACAATAAGATTAGGTGGAGGAAAAGAAAGTGCAACACTTGGGTACATGTTAGCAAATCAAAGAGAAAAAACAAGAACAGGAGAAAAAATATATAAACAGAGCAGAGTAAGAGGAAATAAAATACTAGAGGACAACACCCAGACACTGACATAGCCTAGAGAAAGGAGGAAAGACCACATCCAGCACTAATCACAAATGACAACAGCCTCTTCTTTAATGACACAACACAAATGACAAAAGCCCCTTTTTTAACTTACACAAATCCTGAATGGTGAGAAGGAACATTACATCATCTCATCAGTAAGAGAAATCTCAGCTAATTCCCATTTACAGATGGTTCTGACCTGGTTTGCTGACGTAAACAGCATCCACAGGTTTGGGTGTGGTTTGGTTTAACTTATATACACAGACTCTCAGACTGAGAAACAAGAATTTCATTAAAATTTACTGCTGTCACTTTTACTACATGGAAAGACTCACCAGTTAAAAAGATCAATACAACCATAAAATTATAAATCAAGCTTAAAACGTCTTTTAAGAGCAAGTATATTTGATATATCTAAATGAAACAAAAAACAACTAACAGGCTACTTGAGCATCACCTTTTAACATTAACTAAGATGAAAAGCTTTTGAAGGACCCATCATTACTGCCAGCTCACTCACCAAAACTCAAATAGGGTTTATACAATAATCTTTTTTTAATTATTTCATTAAGAAGATCATATACTAAAATAGCAATATGCAATTAAAAGCACTCCATGAGGCTGACACTTGACTTTCTATTCAAGCAATGCAAGTCCTGCAGTTACATTATTGAATATTTTTCAATCATAACAATAAGGTAACAATGCACAATAATATCACCTTGTTCAACTACTGGATTATCTAATCTCAAATTCATAATTAAACAGATAATTAAATGTACAAAGCAGCATCCAGACTTCTTTACCTTTCCCAAAGGAATTAAGCAGAAGAAACTGAGACCTATTTGTTCACATCTGAAATTCAGAGTGTGTATTACTAGAAAATATTTTGCTTGAACTGCTTCCTTCAGCATTGTTTACCTCGGATGACCTGTGACATTATGCACAGACACAGAACACTTCAGAACCTAACTCATTTTGCTTAAGTCAGGAATACAGCTTACTCAAAAAAAAAGAACAAAAAACATTTTCCCTGTCATTCTTGCTATGTGCAAGTTCATCCCAAAACGGATTCTCCAGGACTTGTTTACTGATCTGATGATAAAATATTTATTCTGTTCTGCTCCAAGAAAAGATGGCCCTTTGAAAAAATCAATCACCAGAATAAGTAAATATATTCAAATTACAAAACCTTCTATTTAGAGGGAATTGTGTATCACAAAGTCCACACACTCCCAATGCATGGCAAATGCAAAGCACTGGAGCCAGCTCTCCTCAACATGCAACACTGGAATGTGTATGCCCAGCCTCAGTGCTGTGGTGGGTAACTGAGAAGACGCTTCCTACCTTCCTTCGTGACTCTCTCATACTTTGTCAATTTTTTAAAAACAATTACTAGGCAACAATCTCTTTGAACTTAAAATTTAAAAATTGAAAAACTAAAAAGGAAAAGGGGCAGGCATTCAGTGTTCTGCTTTCTTAAATAAACTGCAACAGACTGACTTTTTATGTAAAGTTGTGGTCTAGTCCTCTCCTGCTATACTAAACATTGAGATAAGCACTGTTTCCTTTCTTGTGGTGCTCTGGACTCATCACTGTTCTTGTTAACACTAAACATTATTATCTTGGGCTGCTACCAAAGCACAAGATACATTTTTGAAATCCTGCCAATGAAAACAGCTCAAAAATCTACTTCAATCATACTTTGGTTTTACCAGACCTTTTTTCAAGTTAAATAGTAGCAGAAAGACCATAAAATAATTTATATATATGCTGTGTTCACTAATTTTGCCTTCCTCTGCTTTAGCAACTTGTCCCTCGCAAAACTGAATGCTTTTCACATTCATCTTCCTGATTTAAAGCGATAAAATGCCCTTTCTAGATGTTTCCTTTACATTCATCCTTGTTTCTTTTTTCCTAAAATCAGGCACACACACCAGCTCTCAGTAGAGCCTCAATGCTTTTTTTATTTCCCTCATCAGAACAATGTGTCACTGTGCCTCACAAAGCCATGGTTCAGGGGCTGCTGGAACTCAAGCCATTCCCTGTATCTCTCAGGTAACACACCCTAAAGACTTCTCTCAAGGTTGAGGAAATGAAAGAATTTGAACCTTGTGCTCTCTTTTCTTATTTTTCTTCCTTGGAACACTGTGTTTATGCTCCACCTTTGGTTTTTGATCATTTTTTATCCCTGTTAAAAGAAATCTAAAGTAACTCACTCCAGTTCCTTCTTGGGCAGGAAACCTTCTTGTGCCATGGAAGAAACTGGGAGATTGTGTCCTGCCACGTTCTTTTTGTAACAGCTAGGGCACTAAATCACTCACTGACAAAGGGTATTCTGTGAACATTTCATGTGTTTGTTCAGATTCTATGGCTTTTTAGCTACTGAACAGGTGGTCAACAGCAGACCTTGACCATGACACCAGTTCTGTGTGGCTCCTGTTCTGTCCCAGCTGGCTACAGCCAAAAAACTCCTTTCTTCCTCAGCATCCCTGTGCTCCCATAGGTGGATATGGAACATTTACTGTGCCACAGCTGAAAGCTCTGCCCTCTGACACACAGCAGCCTCACACCCTGCCCCACACAGAGCTCTTGGTATCAGCACTCACATCATCCCAGTTACATAAGACAACCTCAGATTTCCTCCTGTTGCCAAACCCCCTGAAACACAGGCACATTTCAAAATATCCATTTGTTCTTACTCTGCCAGTCACAGCTCCTTCACAGGTTTCTTGTTTCTCCTCACACTGGCTATTAGTTTACCCGAGGGCATTCAGCAACAGGACAAGTTTAACTCTTACCTTATTCTGGTTGGGGGGGAACTTCAGAAACCGTAGCACCACACAGCGCTGGAGGAAAATAGGAAAGAATAGGGACTCATTAGCATTTATGAACACCACAATTGTCTGATTCCCCAATGTACCTCTCTGAGAAATTAAGGGGAAAAAAAAAACAACAGAAAAGCACATTTTAGATGCTTATTTCACTCAACTTGAAATCAAATACGCCAGCTGAAATCAAACACAGCAAGGTCTGCTGCCAGCTCTGCCATCAGTTTAACGAGACAGCCACTCTGCATTTCCAGTCACCAAGTGCACCAGGGAAATGCTCCCTTAGCTTACAGCACTGCTCTGAAAATCTGGGGAAGCTCATATGGAACCACAAACACCCCCACCCTGCCATTTGTGCACCAAAGCTCCCCAAAAGAGACACAAGGCCCATTTCACTTCCAGTATCAGCAGAGCATTACAAATTATTAAGGAGACACCAGTTACCAGCAGCAGCTACACAGCTGAACTTAACACTAAACTAAACTCTGCTGCTTATAAACTTCTGCAGAGTAAATACCTAACACAGGAACAAATATAGCAGGTTTCCAAATATTTTACCTTAAAACCATAGAAAAACTCACTAATTTTTGTAATTTTTACAATTGTTATCAGTTTTGTAACAATTCAAAAAGCTTGACACGTTACAAATTAAAATCAAAGTCTGACATGGTGTTAAGGCACCTGCAGCCTTAAAAGGCAACACACAGCCCTGCCTCTGGGCTGCCTAAATATCTGATCCTAAAGATACTTACTTCCACTGATGTAGCTCGGCCTATTCAGGTACAATGGGGATGCTAACAACTGGGCACCACAGACGGTAGAGACAAACAGCTGTTTTCCATAGTTATCTCTTAGCCAGTCTGTCTCCATTTGGGCCTTCCCAAGACACCAGAAAGGATTACATCAATTTAAAGCACTACCACAGAAATACATTCAGATTCACTGACAAAGACAATGCAGACAAAATGTCCCAGTTGTACTTCACGTTTATGGAATCCAAGCTTTTTCCCTTCCAAATTATTTGCCATTAAAAAACTTCACATAGCATGACAGCACCAGATCTATTCCATATTTCATAGCTGAAAGCTGTTTCTGCACATGCTGAGGGAGAGAGTTGTAGATATCTTTAATTACTAACATGGAGAGAAAGAGGAAAGAAGCAAAACTAATGGCAATGTGCCATCCAAAACAATAACAAGACCAGGTCCAGGTTCAGACACTGCCACTGAGAGCCAGACAAGGCCCCTTCCAGATCTATAAAGACTCACACCACCATAAATCTCAGCGTTCACACACATCTGGAAAACACTCTCACATAAAAGGATACTTTGCTGTGAATTTGATTTGTCCTGCAAGATGAGTGTCCCAACAGTAAAGGAGATACCACCAGAGTGGTAATTACAGTCACCTGGATTTGACAAGATTCCTGGTGACATTTCCTCTCTCTCTCTCTCATTATGCCCTATACATGAGTAACAGAGCCCAGGCCTGATGAGTCTGTAGCTCTGTGTGTAGTGTGTTATTCTTACAGTGTTTCAACTATTTGGATCTCCTGCTTTAATTATTCATAAGTAAGTGGATCAGTGATGGAGTGATCTGATTATCACTTCTAATCCACTCAGAAACATGATTCTGTACTCTTTCAAGGCTAGTGTAGATATTTATCTTTTAATCAGTTCCCAGCCAAGATTCCAGCCAGTGCTCTGGAAAACTTGATTTGCTCTCACAGGACTCAGGACAGTATTTGTTCATCAGCAAGTCATTTCTGATTTGGCAAAACGACCAAAATTACATATGGCAAAAGAAGAACATGTTGCTGGCCTAAAGATGTCAAAAGGAAACAGCACTGTTCAAACAAAACTTCACAGATGCACTTAAACCAGTCAGCCCAAACTACATTTCAGTAAGACTATTAGATGATAGAGGAAATAAAAAAACCAAACCATCACCAAACAAACAAAAACACACCCAAAAACCAAACCTCAAAAAACCCTCAAAACACTTTTTCCCTATTTTGAGGCGTTTCCAGCTAGATACATCACTTTGTGCGTTTCAACACCAGTTCCACAGCTCCAAGGTTAACCCATCAGATGTCACAGATGACAACTGCTTCAGAAGTATCACCACCAAAAATACTGGCCCACATTTTTCATGCTGTTGCATTTCTGATTCACTTGCTGATTCTTTACTTGGAAATATTGTGGGTGGTTGTTGCCATGAGGTTTTTTGTCAGTTATCTTAAAATGCCTTCAATTTTTTTATATTTACAGATTGAACACGAAATATGTGCCATACTTATCTGCATGCACGAGAATGGCCCAAATTCCAAAGGGAATGGAACTCTGAAGAGGTTGTCACTACTCCTTAGAGCTTTGAGAGTCAGATCAACTAGATCCTAATGCTCCCTACATTTCCTTCTCCATAACCAGTGGAAGGGCTTACAGAGGCACCTGGCACCGCTTCCATCAAGGCACTGGCACCATCAGAGTATTTAGTTAGCTGGATAACAGTCCTAGAGAGATAAAAATATGAAAAAAGCAGGCTGCAAGCAGAAGGGGAAAAAAAAGAAACAGTGCATGGGTGTAGGCAAATGTAACACATAAAACATTAAAAGGCTTAATATCTTTTGATGTAAGATAAGTTAGAAAAATAATGAATTCAAAGGAAGAATTCTCCAGAATTTTTTTTAATCCCTGCATATGTTCAGTCTCCATTTAGTGACAAAAGACTAAAAATAACCAACCCATCAGAACATCACACACTACTGCTCTTACTCTCAAATAAGGAATTTAAGGACAACTCTCACATGAGAGCAGAGCAGCGTGATGGCAGATAACAATGTTCTTAGTGGCTCCAGGCCCAAACTAGGCCTACAACAACAACCATTTCCAATTGTTATGGAAAACTGAAAACAAACACTAGCAACAAGGATACCAAAACTTGGTCTCTGAAAACACATGCAAGCGCTGGGCCGGAGATGATGTAACCAGAGGTGTTCCGGGGCAGCTCGACCCCAAGCTAGAGCGTTTGGAGTCTGCAGCCTGCAGTTTACAGCCCCACCAAGAAAGGCAAACACTTCTTTAGCACCCCATCACCAAACAATTGTTTGGGTTAGAGCAGAACAAAGTTAAGGACTGCCAATAAGGAGAGAGGGAGCTGTGGGAGGAGCTGTGAAAATACTCAAAATCGGTGGCATCAGACCAGCGGGATGTGTACACACACAGCTCTTGTCCTCGTGTGTCCTGGGAAAAAAACAGTGTCCTGGGCTTGGTCCCCAAAAGCTTATCTGTAAGAATTTTTATTCTCCGGAGCAGTTACTACAGCTATTATATTAATCTTACTCAATAAAATCCAAAAAATAAAGTAATCCTTGGTAGCTCGGCCAAAATATGACTGGAATCAATCCAGGTACTTTGGATTAGGCAGTAGAATTATGAAACCAGGATAAAAGCTTACATTTGTTTCTTTACAGCCTGGTGTTTGATAATGACCTTATTCTATGACCTCACTGTCATAAAATGCAGGCTTTCTGAACTGGAGAGTTTTTAGAAGTTAAACACAACTGGGGCAAATCTATAATCTTGATATTCCCCTTCAGGGAACAACCTCGTTTGCATCATGGAGATTTTTTTCAGGTCTCTTGCTACATTAGCAACAAAAATCCAGATAAGAGTTGGTGGTAGTGAAAGAAATAGGAAAAATTAAAATTAGCTCAACTGCGGGTAAAATTGCTTAGATATACAGAAAGATATGTATTTTCCCTCTGTTCTTACCAACCTCTGCTCACCCGGGTTCAAAATAAGTTTCTGTACAAAAATACAAAGAATTAGCCTGTCCAAACACAAAGCCTGGGAAACATCAGCTCCTCCTTTTCCAAATAAGCAGGTTCACGTCATTTGTTATTACTCTATTATTATTCTAAGCAGCACACATTAACTGCTTTTGTCTGGAGGCAAAGCACTACTCTGACGCCTCTCCTTCAGCAACTGGAAAAGATTCTCATCTCGCTGATTCCCAGCTTGGGCTCACATATGCAAGACCGATTGGTAGAGAACAAGACTCTGAGAAGCAACTTTTTAAGTCCCAAAAGGAACTCCACCCCTCTTCCCACACCCATCATCTCCCTCACTCCACAACACCTCATAAATTCTGGCATCTAAAAACTCACCAGTATTTTTGCAGGCCCTATCTGCAATTTTACATGACAAAGTTCCCTACCTGTTGCTTAAAAAGGCACACAATACAGAAACAGAGTAAGAAAACCCATCTTTCTTTTGAAGTTGTGTGTATAAAAGTCACAAGTTTCCAATTATAAACATGGGGTGAAACACTCTCAAAGACTGGTAACAAATTTTCTCTACAAGTCTTACTCTGCTATTTTTTGCAACTAATTTCACACACCAGCCACTGCCAAAGGAGATTAAGATACAAAGTCAAATACTTTTGGAGAAAATAGTGTCTGTAAAGGCTCTGAATTTCTTTGTAACTGGTTACTTAATTCACTGTTATGCTGAACCTGAAGAGCTACCAAGAACTTACCAAACACAGCTCTGAGGATGAACCTACCACTGTGAGTATTCAGTGCTACCTAATCATTGTGGGTTTAAAACAACCTACAGCAATGGCACCTACAGAAAGTACATTCTAATTATTCTAATTTCCAGTCCAAGGGAGGGAGACAAACTGAACACAGTGATATGCAAACACTGATTATTGACAGTTCCAAGGGTACTCAACATGAACTGTGGAATTGTTTAGCTGATATTAAGCTATTCCTGCAGTAGCACACTGCAGCTGCATGCAGTATTTACCAACTAAAAAAATTATTCTGACTTTTTTTATTCCAAATCTACATCCCACAACCCCTTCTATTCCAATTCTAGTTTTAGGGATTTGAACAGAAAACAATGGTTTTCTATTCAGAAAATGCAATTTCTGGGAAGGAGAAAAATGGACAAAGAAGTGTTATCTTTACATCTCAGAAAAGACAGTGACAGGGAGTTTGTCCTTCTGAGAAATGGTGGAACTCTGTGAAAACATGCCCACCACACTGCCCAGGCACTTCAGCCAAAGCTTACCTTCATGATAACTCAACACAAGACATTTTTAAAGGTCTCTTCATCCAGGGTCAGTGTGCTGTGCAACGTGAAGGGTTATGAGAGATGGAAACAAACTAAGTACTAGAAAATTTTGTAGCTTTTGAATTAAATACACTGGTAGTATCATACACAATTGTTTTCCAATGCAGTTTTGTTCTACATAAGGTGGATAAAATCACACAAAACAAAGTGAGGAAAGCTACATTTCCTGCCAGTATGGAGGAAGTTTAGCAATTGCTCACACATAGTGCAAAGAAGTATTCAGAAATAGGAACAATACTCTTTTATTTAGCACAGGAGTCCTTGAAGAACAATGGTTTTATTTCTTAACATGAATAAAGGATTTCTGGCATGGCATCTGGCTTTACACTATTCAATATGGCAAAGCCTTATTTGCAAGCAAACCCCCCACGACACTTGTTTTCTTTAGCACAGAGCTCACAGCTTGCATCAGACTTCAGGTGCTCATTACTTTTTTTTTTCTGCTTGGTTATGATCTTGATTCCCATGAGAGTCAAGCACTACCTCAGGTTTCACTTTATAGTTAAGCTTCTATAACCTTGCAATGCACAGATGGTACCAATTCCAAGAGAATTTAATGATTGCATTCTGCAAGAGTGAGAAGGAAATGTCTGCCCTTCAGCCAAAGCAGCTAACCAGAGCACTTGAAATTATATCAAGTGATACACACACTGGTATGAGGTGGAAACACATACCAGAGAGAGAACAGGATGAACAAACCCATTGATGCCTGGCCCTCAGTGTCCATTAGCACTGTCTGGGTAGCACAGCACATGGCCCTGACGTCCTTGCTGTGAAACAAGGAAAAATGGTCCTTAACATTTAAAAGCATATCAAATACCTAGTCCATCTGTCAAACAGGTGAGTTGTACCAATCAGAACGTAAAAACACATCCTAAGCTTCCTCCCTTTAAGCTGCTCTAAAGCCCCCTCTATCAGCAACACACAATTCCCAGCATCAAGCTGCCAAGTCATCTGATGTTATGCTGGGGAAACCAGGCATTCCAGGAAATTATTAATGGGGGGAGGAAATAAAGAGTCAAAACAGTAAGAGGGATTAGAATTAGGTTAAATAATTAAATGGACAGTTAGAACAAGTGAATAATTCTCAGCATCCAGAACAAGTCAACCAGAAGGCACCTAAGCAAGCCTTGTGCTCATGTAGAATCCAGTGACTCTGTTCCTTCCCAAGTAAAAGCAGGTCGGGGAGGACACTTCAAGGAGGTCAGAACACCTCCTTGACACTTTATGCCATGTCACAGACAAATCCACTGAGGCAAAAGGAACAGCCACTGAAAAGCTGGGAGGAAGGAAGAACCAAAAGAGTGAATAAAGTAGGCTCTTAGACTGAGCACTCCCACACAGCTTTGGGTCAGCCAGGCTGCTTTAGCCAAAGCAACCAACCCACAGCCTCTGTCAGCTGAGGGCAGATACAGGAGCAGCACAGAAAAGGCACAGAAACTCCATCACTGCATTGCAAACACTTGTAACAGACACAAAAGAATTATTTTTTGAGATAATAACTTGATGTCAACTGCAAAAGGAACTCATTCAAGTTTGAGCCAGCACTGAACCCAACCAGAAAAAAAACAGAATCATTTTTAATCAAGGCTAATGACCTCCTGAGCTGGACTGCAAACTGGGATTTGTTTTACATTTTCACTGGATATATCCTTCAGCATTCTCAAAAGTCCCACCAAAAAAAAAAAAAAAAAGACCCAAAGTAGAGTTTGAATTTCCAAAGGAGGCCACCAAAAGACAAGTCTGCTCCAACACTCATTATTAGCAAAAGATAGCACCACTGAAATAAGTATTCTGCAGGGAGGAGAGAGGTGTTGCTGCTGCTGCAGTTAAATGATCACTGTCATATGGGATTAGTGTTAGACCAGAGCTTCTGTCTCTCATCTCCATCCACACACATGCTGTGTTTCCCCACCTGCATCTACAAAACTTAAGGCACTCATATAAGAAAAGTTTTAATTGCTGCCTTTCTGCTGTCTCTCTCTACATTCAGCCCTGCTACCCAGTGCCATCTTCCCTTTCACTTCATGGAAGACACTAAACTGCTTTGCATTCAGAACATCCTTTCAGTGCAGAAACCTGGTAAACACAAGAAAACTTTAAATCTAACTACTGGTACAATATTGAATTGAAATCCTGATACAGAATTAAAATTCCTTGATGCTGATTCAACCTAATAGCTTGGGGGAAGTGTGTGTCAATAAAAAGCTTCACAGCTAATTCACAGAACTGGAAGTACTGTCAACTTTTAATTCTTTGTTTATAGTAAAACCTTTGTAGATTGTACTCAAATAGAGTTAGGTAAATTAGTTATGGCATCAACAGTCACATTGTACCTGTTTAGCCAAAGAACTAAACACAAACAAATACAAAACTTTTTTTCACCCACTGACCATAGATGTGCATCTAAATATCAATTAGCCAAGGTCGATGCAAGGAATCCTACAGTTTAATACAGGTGTCACAAAGGTTCCCAAATTCCAACTCAAACTGGTGGTTGCCCTCTCTTCATAAAAACTTTATTGTTGTTCCCAGCAAGACAGGCACCTCTTCCTTTCTTTTCACTGATGACACACCCCGATCACATACTTGGCTTTTTCAACTGGTTTTCATAGCTGCTTCAGTCAATTTGGGCAGAAGCTCCTCTACTTGTTTGCAACAAGTAAATAAAATGCTAAAAAATCAAAAGCAATGACAACTAAGAAAGAAGGACTATTATCTTTAGTCATCAAGCTGTCTTCCTGTCCTTTTGTCTGAGTAGCAAAAGATGTGCAGGTGTGGGGGCTTTGTTAAACAATGTTTAGAGTTAAACACTGCTGAGATATGCACACACCCAAAAAAAAAAAAAGCTGGAGAATCCAGGTCAAACAAATGCCCTATGAAATTTAAAATTAAAAAAAAAAAATCAAAGAGAAGAGGCAGAAATTCTACAGAATCAAATGATCAAATGCAGAACTTCTCCCTACATTACATGATTGCCAAATCCATCAGAAGCAGGAATCAGCACAGGTAAATACTAGAATCTCATCAAGGAGACAAAAATGTTTAAGTTCAAGTCTTATCATAACTATGCCCTTCCCAATTAGTCAAGTTAAAATTCAAAAATAGAAGTTGCATTTTACTTTTTCTGGTAATATCTTTCTGTAAAAGAACTAAGAGACCAGAATGTGGCCATATTTAATCAGAGCAATATTCAAAGAAGGCCATTATGAATAAACTATTGTATTTACAACGACAGGAACAGCAAAATTTCCCTAATGAAGATTGCTTAACACAGGAATCATCAGCTTGCTCTATATTTCCATGAAATCAAGACATACATAGATATTAACAAAAAAAAAAAAAAAATCAGAACACAACTGAACAGAAAACAGAACACAACTGAAAAAAAATTTGCCTTATAGTCAGGGATCTGGAATTTCTCAGGAACAACTCGGAAGTTTGGTGGGTGTCAGTACTTACACAAACTTCAATAGCACAAAAAAGATTCAGGCAACTCTACCCAGAAAAACAACAGACGAAACAGGCCACACAAGTTTTGGGACATGTACAAAATGACATCATCAGAAAAAGCACCTTAAGAAGATTCTCTCAACAAGACAGCAATTAATGATCAGCATCATCCCTTTCTGCCAAACAAGACCAGAGGAAAGCTGCATAATTAAGTCATTCCAATCAGAAGCTTTCTACTCTTTGAGCAACACCCTTCTGCCTAAACATACAATCCTGTCCTCTCCTCAAGTAAGTTTATTGCAACAGAACTGAACTTGTCATTATTCTTATAAACAAAGCAACCAACAGCCACAGGAAAACTATTTCATAATGCAAAGGCACTATGAGGAACAATTATCTATCCTGATTTGACACAAATCCCCTTCTCATAGAGTTATTTCAAAGTCCCAAACCAAATCCCTCTCCCCTCTATGCAGAAAGTGACTTCCTGCACATGCTTTGCAGCCATCATAATGCAGGTGCCAGCAGAAGCAGCTGCAGACGCAGTGAAAGCAGAGACTGCTGCTAAAACACAAGATCCCATTCTCTCCCTGCACCTCTGCTCACTACAGTCCCCTGTGCAGCCACCACAAGGATTGGGAAGGATGCTTCTAAAGCAGCACTGGACATCCTCCATCTTTACCACAGGTCTTAAAGGGAAAATAAATATCACAGAGATACATTATTTGTTTACTACAGGCACCAGTTTTAAGAATCTTCTGCAAGCTTCATTACCTGGCTTGGCTCCCTCATCCAGACTCCTTAGCTATGCTTCCCTTACCTTCTTCATCACCCCTCCTTTTCCTTTTCCTACTTGTAAGCTCACAGATGCTCTGGAGATGGTTTATGCATCTACTAATTAAGTCCTGTACCAAAACCCAAAGATATCTGCTGGAGCTGCAAACATTCCAAAACGTGAGGTAGATGAACACTAACAATCCAGGCATCTGAAGCCATAAACCACAACCTTTTGCAACAACATGACAAGGTTGTTCTAGACTATCTCACTGAATAAAAACCAAGCTGGAGGAAAAAGCCTCCTATTTTCCACTTCCCCATACTCACCCTGAAATACAAGTTTAATGTTCAAATGTATTTCAAATTAGGCTTTTGGTTACCACAATATCCCAACACACAAGAAGTAAAACAGAGGCCAGGAGAAATGTACACACTTCATGTCACAGAGCAACTACTGCAGACTACAAACACATGAATTTCAACAGCAGAAAGAAATCCAAGTTATTATTCCTAGAGTTGCTTACACTACTTTCTACAAACATCTACTGAAGCCTTTTGAAATGAAGTGTTAAGTGTCCCATAAGAGCAAACAACTGACTGAAGTGCAGAACTCCAAAGGAGGATTTCCAGCTCACTTCTGATCTGCGTTGCAGAAAGACACAACAGCTTACCCGGAGATAACTGCTCTGCAGCAGTTCCTCTGAACCCTCTCTACTGCTCGGGAGGAGTGAGGAGAAGGGAAAGCACTGCTTAGCTCTCTTTTTAAATCTGAAGCCAAATTTGAAGCAGAAGGAGCGACTCTCCACTAAAAACTCTGGGGAAAAGAAACCTCCTTTCTTTCTACCTGGATGGCTGTGATGGTGCTTGGTTGGGGGTTTGTGGAGCTGTATCCTTATCTGTCCTGCAGCACAGATGTCTCACCAACACCTCAGAGTTACCAGCTGTATTTCACACTAGAATCATGAAATAGCAAAATTGTCTGATCATTCTAGCACTTCAGCAGACTGCAAGACTACACAAAGGCCTTTCAACCACAATTCAGTTTCAATTTGAATTAATTCATTCACAGCATCAATAAAAACCAAAAGGAAAAGCTTGACTATCAGAGAAATTTGTACCATAGTTCTTGTACATCTTCTGGAACTTCAGATTCTCCAGAACTGAAACTTTAAAAATTCATGAAAGCAGAAGTTTGAGTGCTCATCAAGCAAGCAAGCACAGAGCTCCAGAGATAACAATGGGAACTGGAAATGCTCGGCAGGCATTCCATCTTTATTCACCAGATCACTGTCTAAATGCTGCCAAACTAAACTTTACAAAACTATCACTGTAAGAAGAGACGCGTTGAGTAGCCCATGCTGTGTCTCAGGATCCTTATCCTGCACTGGAGGGATAAGGAGCAGAGATGCACTTGCAGTGATTTCAGCACACAGTGAGACTCCTGTCACTGTTACATTCTGCAGGATTAATAACCAGCAAGAGGAAAAAACACAGCGAGCACTGACAGCACTTTCATGGAAACAACAGAGCACGTTCCATAGGATGCCAGCATCCCACTGCCAGACAAAGCTTTGTCTGGACGCACTGGCAAAGCGGCTGCGTGTCGCCTGCGTCCAGGGCTTATCAGTCACTGCCAGCAGAGCTGGTTGTTGGGCATGTGACTTTTCCATGACCAACTTTTTAATTTGGTGCTGTACTGGATTAACAATGTGTTACATTCATGTCTTAAAGGGCAACCTACAGGGAATGGAGCAACCCCAGGAATTAAGCAGAGCCTTAAACACAGGAGAGCACCCTGTGATGACACGGGCCTTACAGCCCTTTCTGTCCATCCCCAAGCCAGCCACAGCCCTCACAGGCAGGAATGGGAGTGTCCAGCCAGGCTGCCCACCCCAGCCCACACACCCTGCACTGGAGACATGACCTTGCACAGGGCTGTTATCAGCAATCCAAGGAGCAGTGCAGAGAGCAGGAGTTCAAACACAACACCTCAGACCTCATTTCGTGAGAGGCAAAGCAGCTCAGGCCCTCTTCTCCAAAAGGACAGGGATTCGCTTTTTTGTTCAAGTTTAAAAAACAAAGCTTCTCAAATTTTCCAGAAGCAAGGAAGAGAGGCTTAGACCTAGAGAGGTAGGGAGCAACCTTCTCTCCACATTTCAAAACACCACTACACATCAGAACATGGAAACAACAAGCACATGCACTGTTCCAATCTGGCCTCTCACTTGTATCTGAGCATCCATTCACATCTCTCCCATCACCACCAAGTCCCTATCCCTTCCTCGTGCACTGAAACACAAAAAACATGAACTGGGAAGCTACAGAATGAAGTGAGGACAGTCAAAATGTCTTAGCTGGGCTGCTGATCCGTCCATACAAACCTGAGAATAACTTAACACCAGATCACAAGAACGATGATTAATGGTGCAAGCATATCCTGTTCCTAAGAGGCACAAAGTTACAATTAACATCTAAATAGTATTTATAGGCTTCAAGTTTACCAGACTTTGTCATCAGTAGACACAAAGATCCAAAATGTAAGCTTTACTGTTTCAAAGTTGTCTATAAAGGAAAAATTGTATCTATTTCACTTTCACTCTATCTTAAAAAAGTTTTAGCATCTTGTTAAAAAGATAACTGGCACACTCAGCAGCTATTCTGACTCACTGGCTGACTTCCTGACTTTCCACATCTTTAAAGATAATCACAATTACATCACTAATAATCCATTATTTATCCTGATTCCCGTCATCCAGTGACTGAGTAGTTTCTACACTGCCCTTTTCAAAGTTAAATGTGACAGGAAACAAAATCATACATGTTCTTCCTGCACCAAAAATTCCTTTTAAATAGTATTTGATATAAAGAAAAAGAGGGGGAAAAAAAGCCAGAGCCACAGAAGTGCCCCTACTAAAGTTTGGAGAGCACCACAAGATTTCTAGCATTTTCTCAGGCTTGATATTTGTTAATTTTTAACAACTAATTCATACTTATAACACAGAAAAGAGACATTAAAATAATGCAATATTTTCAGTCATTCATTTAGACATAATTTTTTTAAATTATTCTCAAGATTCAACTCTTATTATAGATCTTTTTCTACAAAAATCCTACATTTCAACATTCTGGCTTTGCTGAGTTTTGATCTATGAATCATCAAGAACATTCTGTGGCAAATCCATACCAGCTTTTAAACTAAAATACAAATACATCTTTAAAGCACAAACACGGCCACAGGCACTTTTTAGAAAATGAATAAACTCCTTCAAGGGGCATGTACCCCAATATATTAAGTAAATAATGCACGTGCAAGGGGGGGCACGAATAAACGGACACAGAGTCTGCTTGATTGGATTCAGCTTCGTTTAATCATTACTGCTTCAAGTGCTGAATCTATTTTACTGGTATTTTTTAATAAAATACACCTCCATACCCTCCCACCCAAAAAAACCCAGACAAATAAAAAGGGGGAAAAAAATCAACAAAACAAAAAACCAGACCAACAGGTACATGGAGAATGGGGATGAAGTGACCGGCGGGGTCACATCACAGCAGCTCCGTGGCAAAGCCAAAAACCTAAATTAGAGTCGGGAGCCCGGCCCAGCACTGCAGCGAGTGCTCAAACCCCTCACAGAGCCAGAGCCGGTGACAAAGGGAAAAACACGCCTTCACCAGCTCGCTTTCTCCTGTCATATCACCCACACCCGGGAATGGTGATAGAAAAGGCGAATTTTTAGCACTTTTCCTCACAGCTCCCATCTCCAGGCGGCAGCTGCCCGGCCATCGGTTGCTCTGCCTCANTGAGGCCGGGCAGCGCCGCCGGGGCAGCGGGACCCCTCAGGCGCCGGCCGGGCAGAACCGGCGGCAGAAAAGCATCATCTGCCTCCAGGAACGGCCGGTCAAAGGAGGGGATGGTCCCGCTCTGCTCTGCCGTGGTCTCACCTTCAGTCCTGTGTGTAGTTTTGGGCACCACACTATTAAAAAAAGGGACTAAGCTGTTAGAGAGCATCCAAAGGAAGCCACGGGGATGCAGAAAGACCGGGAGGGAAAGGCTTATGAGGAGCANCCGCCGGGCCGCCCATCTCACGCGGGCCCGGCTTGGGGCTTCCCCGTACCTGGCAGTGTGAGACAACGAGGCTCTGGTTGCCTTCCCCGTGGTACTTCCATTCATTCTCATCCATCTTCTCCACTTCCATGCCCGGCCCGGGCCGCGCGGAGGGCAGGAGCAGCCGCCGGCCCCGCCGCCTCACGCCGCCACCATC
>VXBC01011396.1:155256-215116 GCA_013399945.1 Ploceus nigricollis
GGGAGACCTCATCTTTATCAGTAACCCACCCAGAGCGGGGTCGGGCACTGAACAGCATCCCCTCGGTCACAGCGCTCAAGGAGAGCTTGGACAGTGCTCTCAGGGACAGGGTGGGATTTTGGGGTGTCCAGGAGCTGGACTCTGATCCCAGTGGGTCCTTCCAGCCCCGTGTGTTCTGCGGTATGGGGTGCCCGTATAACGTGTTCACTGTGTGGAGGATGAGCTCGCAGCAGAGGCTTTGCACATGGTCCAACACCCAAAATAGGGGAGGTTTTGAGCCCTTTGAGATTGCGTTTCACAGAATCAATTAGGCTGGAAAAGACTTCCAAGACCATCAAGCCCAACTGACAACCAGTCACCACCTTTAAACTTGACACTAAGTGCTACATCCAGTCTTTCCTTAAGCACCTCCCAGTCACTCCCAGTGACTCCACCATCCCCCTGGCCAGTCCCTTCCAATGTCTTCTCAGCTGCAGTTTCCAGCTACACTGGTTTGAGTTTTACAGATGTTTTCTCTTGCAGTCAAGTGTCTGTTTAATTAGCCTTGTGCTCCAGTATACCAAGTCATTCAAATACCCAGCGTTAGAAGCAGAAAGATCAGCATCTGTGAAACATTCTTTAAAAATTAAACACTAAGCTGTTTTCCCAAGTATGAATATACACATTTACAATAAATAGAAAACAATCTAAAGATCCAAACTCCCTATCACAAACACAGGATTAAATTCTAGAACCATTAATCTAGTAATTTTTATACTATGAGTTTTGACCGCAAGCAGTGAAACTTACCCTTCAATGACCATTTTAAAACAAGCCCAAAGGGCTCTCTGAAATTCCCCTTCTTTCCTGCTTCCTTACAAGGCTCTTCATGACAGGGGCAAGGCTGACACAAAAGGAGGTAATTAACACTCAGAAGCTTTCCTCTGTATAATGAACATTTGTATAATTTGGATAGTACCCAAACTTGACTCTCTATTGCAGCTTTTCAAAAGAAAGTCAAAGGAAAGTAAATGGTGCCTTTTTTATGGAGAAAGAAGATGCACCTAGAAGGCTGAAAATAAAACTTGCATAAATCTGCAATGAGTCACTGATTTTTTTTTTTTTAATGTGTGTGGTGTAACTTAAACACATCATCCAATTTCACTAAACTTAAAAAAGAGGGGTTAAACAAAATATGTGCTAAAATACTAACTGATAATCACTTTTCCTTTTTTAGCATACTGTACATACCTACATGAAAAAGGAATTCTTGCTCCTTTGACCATTTGATAAAGATTAAAATAACGACAGTGATTTCTTTAAAGTAGGTTTCTGTCATCTGTGTTTGCAAAGTTTCTCTATGGTTTGTTACTAGAAATGCAAATCTAACATACAAGAATTAACCATACTATTCTGACTTTTAAGAGTGTTATAAAGAAGTTTCACTCAGGACTGTAAGACTGTGGTATTTATGATACTATTATTAAAAAATAACTGTACTTCAGGGAAGTAGTATTTGAACACTTATTAGGCTTACACCAAGAAATATGTACGGAAATAATACCAATGTATTGTCTTGCAATGCAAAAATTAATATGTCTCAATTTTAAAAAGAACTCTAGCACAGCATGTTCTTTCATAGTTCTGAAAAATGCACACCTACAGAGTTAAAAATAAAGTGGAGGTTTGAGTGCATGGGTAAACAACACTGAGGACACCAAGTTTTAACATACTCCTTCTCTCCAGCAAGGCACTTCCCTCTCCACCTTTTCTTCCAGCATTCCAAGGTGCAGAGCTACCACTTGGGCAATTTGAGGCAATAGACTGGTGAAACTTAAACCTGGAGGGACAAAAGCCTATTTTAACATATGTTATTTCTCCCTGCATTATCAGGTCTTATTACTCATTCCAGGTATTATCTACAATGTTCTTGGACTGAACTATCAGAAGCTTGGTGCCATTAATGCCATGCAGGTATTGCTTAACTGGAATTCCCCTGTCAGGTGGTGTAACTACAGCTGGTGTGGACATACCTGGATGGGTTTTAATGAGGTGCCTTGAGGTCTGCGAGCACAGAGCTCAGTGACCTGCAAAATCCACCCAGGGATCTCAGCAGATGGCCAGGTATCCTGTGGTATTTCAGTATGTAAATAAATGAATTTAAAACTACAGCAGGAATGCATAATGTAATAGTACCTTCAGTTCTCCAGCCCCCACTTCATCCCCTCAGCAGTTCTTTTTTTGATGTTTGAAGAAGTCAGAAGAGCCCCACAGGCCTGAAATCTCTTTTCCTCAGAGTGCTGTAACTGCATTGTGCTTTATGGCACAATCCCTGTTTCTCTTTGGTATTGGGAAGCCATCAACACTGGACTCTCTCATTTGCCATCTTTTGCAATTTGTAAGTTCACCAGGGAATGAGAGTGAAATTATAAGAACAACCCACAGTTCACATATTCACTCTGAGGAGGAAAAAAAAGTATCAGGCAAGTATTTAATGTTAACATTCTTTCCTATAAAAAGTTCATTAAATCCACATCTGAGAGGAAAAAAAATAGCATTACCTGAGACTCGTGATAAAATTGGGTGCCAATAATACAAAGGTCTTGTAAGCTCATGAGAAGGATTTTTGCTATAATAGGTACATCTTAGTTCTCCGGTTCCTAAAATGAAAGAGGTTACTGTATAAAAGAAAGGATATTTTGTTCTTTATGAAAAGAGTAATCATGACACAAAAGATCCTATCCTGTGACCTAGAAACATCTGCCTGGAGAAATCAGGTTTAAAAATCACAAATTCAAGGCAATGAGTCCAAAAATATTAAATGGACTTGATAATACAACAGTGAAATTGTGCTACAAAATACTATTTGTTTTATGCTACTACACCATTTTCAGTTTCAAAAGATAGAATTCTGTTTAAATAGGATTGAGTTTCATACTTTTATTATACTCAGACCAGCAGAAATGAAATATACTTATGTAACTCACATCATTCAAATGTTCAAGCTTTGTCTTTTTTCTTATATCAGGCTGCACCATGCCACTGTTATTTCTTGAATCCCTGGTTTTTCTACATAATTTCACACACATACTAGAAGTGCAGGAAATTTCATGCTCCAACTGTCATTTCACCATCTCACACTGAATAAGAATCACTGACCCTACAAAGAAAAAAAGATTACAATAGGACTGGAGTATGTCATTTGGTGGCCTTTTTAGAAACCATATGCGGTACTTTGAACCACAGTAAAATATTGTAGAAATAAAGGAAGTCATGGCTTCAGGAATAAGGCTGTAAGTAAGAGGAAAGGTGACTTTATGAGAATAAAGATAAAGCCACATCTATGCTGTTAGCAGATAAGAGCACAAACTCAAACAGATATGGATAAACAAACATTATAACTACCAAGAACTTTAATTGCTGCATACAGTCTGAGAGAGTTATAAAGTTATAGGCACAGCATAAAGAAGAACTCTGTACTGTATATCTAACTCCAAAGAATTTCTAGGACAGACAATATTTTTTACATGTAGACAAGACAATTAAAAAACACTTCCTGTACACAGGAGGCCTGTACATTTATTGAAAAGAAAAACAACTATTTACCAGGGGGACATGACCCAAAACACAAACAAATGAAAAACAGTGTTGTTGTGATTTTTTTTTGACTGGTAAGAGAAAATATATGGAAAAGAAAATATACTGTAGGAGGTCATTAAAGCAAAAAACTATGGTGATATCCTAGTAGCTTTGACAGGGTATTAAGGCAGAAAGGAACAAGACCAACTCCATCTAAGCACCTCCTTAAAGTCTGTTTTTACAGCCTCTAATCTGCAGGCGAGGAAGGAAAGATAAAGGGTTAAAGAGCTTTTAGTTCTTGCCATGTATTAAAGGACATACCAGCAACTAAAAACCAAAATACTCTTTCCATGAAGAGGTGAATGCAGAGCAGTTCTGTAGCCTGGCAGCCACAGGACTTGTGGTGCTTTCAGGCCAGGCCAACACTCCTCAGTGCAGGTACTTGCTGTTAATGTTGCACTGTTTGCTCACCATCAAACACCTCTTGCAACTGCTCCTGTGAAAACACTTTATTGTGTCCTATCACAAATATTCCCCAGCCTTGTGCCTAGCCCTTGGACCTGTTAATGGTTAAAGGACAGCATTCAACTTCTTTTTGACTCAAGTGAACCTGTGTGCACCTCTTTAAACAGGGAAGAGAATGTGTAGATTAATTTGGTTTTCAGCTAAACCACCATCATTTGGCAACACTTCTGTAGGAAACCTTGAAACCTTTCCCATCAGAACTTTTAGTTCACTGAGTACAAAGTCTCCTGAAGATAAATTACTAATTTATGTGTAAATTGGTCACATGTTAACATTTCAGTTTTTACCCAGAAACACCAATCTATAATAGATGGAAAACACCAAACAGCAATATATAGAGTGGTACAGACACACTGAGCATCAGTTTCTTCGTACTTACTGAGAAATTCAGATGTATGTTCCTTGGCACAGCTATCAAATACTTTCAAAGATAGAGATCCTTCAATCCATATGTACTACATTTTATTATTTTATTATTTTTATTAACACTGTAGTGTTAATGATTTTGGAGTGATCTCATTATGCAAATGGCATCATTAAATTTAGTGTTCCACCTGACCAGCTCCCTTGAAGAACCCAATTTACTGGAATTGTCCTGATTGATACCAATAAGCAGAACTGATAAATAGCCAAGAGACACCTTCTCAAATTCTAAGCCTCACATTATCTGTCCTCTCCAATACATGAACACAGATGTAACGCAGTTCCCAAGCAGAGACACCAATATAAACATTATGGTATTTCAAAAGGGTGATCGTCTTCTCCATTCCAAATCTGGCCAGGTATTCCCGTGTCTCTCTCACATCACCCTTGGCACATGGACACCCATGAGTCACCTCAGAGTCACACCCATGAGTCACCTCATTTGATTATTCACCAAATGAATGGTCGCGTTTTCTCTGGTGGGATTTTTCCCAAAATGTTGTTTAGTTGACTCAGCAAAGCAGCGTGAGGCACAGCCACACAAGTCACTGGAGGAGGAATGGGAGCACATCCCACAGCGTCCAGGAGTGCAGGATTTGCCATTCTGCTGCCGGCTCCCTCTCAGCCCACAGCAGGCTGATTATGAAACTGCACTTCGAGCAGCTGCAGAACCTCCTGGCAGGGCAAACACGCGGGGCCCTTCCAAGGAAAAGAGAAAACACAGAAGGAACAGATATCTCTGAGTGTGCTCTGAAAAAGCAGCAGAGAGCACAACAATGAAGAAATGTTTTGGGAGAGAGAATTATGGCTCATTCAGCAGTGCAGGAGCTGTTATTAACAGCGGGGTTTGGGTTTTTTTCTTTCTCCCCCAGAAAAACACATGAATTTGAGTTCTCCCATGCCCTCACTGCTCCATCTACCCAGGCTGTAAAACAGAATTGAAGGGAACTGCACCATCAGAGGATCAGTGATAACACATTCCACTAAACTTTATTGATTTAAAACAGCTATTTCAAAGGTGACAATCTACAACTCTCTTGATTAAGGTGGAATGAAGTGGATACTTAACAAGTGATTATGAGATCTCTGATTGATCATCTGCCAAAAACAAGTGCAATATCCTTTGCAATTAAAAACTTTATGATGGTGTCTCATTTGTCATGACATGTCATTTCTCATATTTGTGCTTTTGTTTCATGTCAGTGGGAATATATATATATGTGTGTGTGTGCACACAGATCTCTCAAGTCAAGCTTTTTAGCAAGGAATTAAATTTAAGATGATTGAGTGAGCATAAATTCTGGATCAAATTCTACACTTATTAAAACAGAATCAGACCCAAAAAGCAGTGAAACCCCCTTCTCACCAAAATCTTGGCACCTTGGAAGGTACAAGTCCATCTGGCATGAATTTCTAGATTAAAAAGATATACCTTGATGATCCACTTGATAGCTAGTTCTGAACCTAAGAATCTGTGACATTGTGTTACAGTGGGGAAAAAAAAAAAAAAGGCAGGGGGAGGCACTTCCATTTACCAAATCATCCCTGGAGACAGGCATTTAATTGCAGTTACAGGTTTCCAGGGGTTTACAGTGTTGCAAAAGAGATAAAACAGGAAACAGCCTCATCTGCTGGTTTAAGGAGACACTATCAGGTGCATTATTTAATTTTCCTCTCCATGTACATCTCCTGGATCTCATAGAACAAAATTTATAGGATTGCAATTTGGGGTTGTTTGTTTTTCAGTAGCAAAGCCATTTGCACACACTCATATGATTGGGAGATCCCAGGTAACCCAGTGAAAGGAGCAGCTCTGAATCTCCTTTCTGGCTCCTAGTTGTTAATAAAGACAGACACATCTAAAGAGATTGCTCAAAAGCTTCCCATTATTTAAGTTTCTTGTAATTGTACTGAAGTTCCACAGTGTTCCTAAATCAGCTATTCCATGGCACTATTTGTTTCAAACAGAAATGTTTGATGGACATTCTTGCTCTTGAGTTTTTTTCCTTTGTTTAAAAAGTTAATTTAAAAAAAAAACCTTCTGAAATAAAATTATTGAAAAATATGTTGATTTCTCTTATTAAACTTTTTTTATAAAAAGCTTTAGCATTGAAACAAAAATTAAATTAGTGGGAAACAGTATGGGATAGCAGGTCACCCTGAGCTTAAGGATCTATTTTTTGGCTGTCTTTTTAGTCTCAATGCACCAGAAGAGGTTCAAAGTCAATGGAAAATAACAAAAGGAAAAACTTAAAATAGGAGTGAGGATTACAGATGTAAAAGCTGCAGTCAAAAAGTAGAAGAAAAGAAGACAGAAGCAAATAATACAAGAAAGGTGCAGAATATCAAAGGTCCTAAGCCTGAGCTGTTATTTTTTTAAGCAAATTTCATTTCAGAGTTTAGTCCTAGAACATAACTTATCATGATGTGAAAATTATACCATAACTATTCTTTATCAAGGACACAGCACTAAACCAAAATTGCATAAAGAGGCTTTAGAGGAGATTAGATTCACATAGACTCCAAGGGACAAAATGCCATTTCAGAATAACCCACGTTATCTGCGAAAATCTGGCTGACCCAAAATTGCTCATAGCAATTACTCAAAGAAGGAGCAGCCTAACCAAAACTTACCTGTTCTCTGTATAGTTATACATTTATACATATTAACCTTCCTGGACAACTCAGCACCCCTGAGAGGTGGAAAAAAAAATATTTATTAGATGATCCTTGTACAAGGATCACTCTATGATCATTCAGACTAAGGGACAAACATACAGATTTTATCCTCTAAACTTTTAGCCTTCCCCTAAATGCATTTTCTTCCATTCTGTGAGCATTTCCCAAGGGCTCTTCTGAATTTTGAGAAAATTTCCCTTTTATTTCTCATCACATCCATCTCATGCCCCCACTCCCCTCAGCTGCCTACAGGCCTCATTTTACCACTCTGGGCTCTTCCCACAGCGGGTATTTTGCAGGATGTTTTGGTGGAATGCCAAATAATCCTGCTCGTGCATTATCTCTTTACTGAGACAAGAGATCATTGGAACACTGAGACAGAGCAAAGACCTCACTGGAAAAAAAAACCCCACACATAAAGAGCTTGATCTATCAGGAATTTCCCTTTACCAGCAGTAGATTTGGGAAGTGAGGCTTTATTTCATAACCAGAGATGCTGCATTTTATTTCTATAAATAAGAGCTATAATTTCCTTCCTGCTGGAGCATTTTTGCTGTACTATGTTCTACCAGGACAGCTGTAGCTTAGAGGTTTTTGGTTATCCCTGTACATAGATAAGCTTTACAAGAGCTTGATGATAGTCACAAGATCCTCAAATAGGCACACCCATATACATGATAGGAATAAAGTGAAATGATAGCAAACTTTCACAAGCATCATACTGTCCTTTTGAACCATGGTGCATGATATAAAGGGAATTGTCCTTTCTTGCTATCAAAGTTTCAGGCCCACTCCATCACATTATTGCCAACTTAAAATACCCATTTGATTTCACATGTATTTTAGTTTTTAACTCTTGCAGAAACAAACTAGAATATTTGGTTTTAACAAATATTTACCTTTAGCAAAAGTAACCACTCTTGCCACCAATTTCCTAAAGGAATCATTCCAAACAAGATGTCTAAAGTAAAGGGAGTGTTACTGATAAGTCATTTCAATTAAAACAAATGCACAGGAACCCTTTTATATGAATGGGAAGTTTATATAATACATGAGAGAAAGAACACTGACCTACTGCTTTATTTGGTTTTATATAGAGATGGCCACAAAGGCACCAAGTGGACATAAAAACATGAAAAATAGTCTCTTTTCAAAAAGTATAAACAAAGATGCAAATAGCAGGTCCATAAATGAACCACGAGGGTAGAAAAAAAATTCCCCCAAGACTCTTAATCATTAAAAAGCTCAGCCTCATCTTTTATAAATAGGGCATCTACCTTTAGATTTGGCATACAAGGTTTTCAGTTTCTCTGTTTTTCCGCAGCACAGTGAAAGGTTTGTCAGAACACAGGACTACAGCCTGTAAATGGTAACCTGCCTTTCACAGTGTCTCTTGGGTGACAGGTGTCCCATTCCTCTGAAACAGGGAAAACACTCAACAGCTCCTGGAAAACGCTGGTGGAATGAGGTGAGAGCCATCACTGATGTGGCACAGGTAGGAAAGAAGAATATTGGAAAGAAGTAGAGAACAGTTTGGCTGCATCCACGTGAATCCCATTGTGAAAATAGTGCTTACAAATTTAGGGGGAACAGAAGGAAGGATAAACAACACCCAGTGATTTTCAAAAAAAAAGAAACAAATGCCAGTTAAAGACATCAGCATGCACTCAGGGAAAAGGGTTAAAAATTGCAAGTTAGGCATGAAACAGGAAACAACAGTATAAATGAAGAATACTTACTGGTGTCACAGTTTAACAATATATTTTAGAGCTACTATTTCATTGGCAGTTTTAAACAAGAATAAAACTAGCTGTAAATAGGCATAAAGCTGAGATGCTGAAAATGGAACTCCAGCTTTGTCTTATTATGCACCTGAAGCAGTGGCAATTATTTGTCACAGGCACATGTTAAACATTTAGTTTACAAGCAGTTACCCACACCAGGAGATAGGTTACAAAAAGAACAATAAGCCAGCACTGTCGCCCCCAAAAAAATCAAATCTTCTGAAATATTGAAGTAACCACCAAAGGAAAAAACTGCTGTAAAATTGCAAGTGTTCTAAAACTGATTAGCAGAAAGTATATGGAAAAAAAAAAAGATGCAAGTAGTATTTAAGATCCTGTCTGATATGCTGAATATCTTACAGGTAAGTTTTTCCAAAAGCATAATTGTTTGCTCCCACATAGTTAACACAGCTGACACCAGATCTCAGTATTCCCAACTACAGGTCCCTGTGAAGTGACAGAGGGACAGATAATTCTCTTTGTAGAAGGAGATCCCAGGCCATTTAAAATACTGGTGCCAGTCAGAACAGACTACAAAAGGCTCATTACAATATAGTGTTACACTGGCCAGTCTGGCACAAAAACAGGAGCTGTAATAAGCATGGAAAGAAATGCCTCATGGAAGCACTGGATTCACCTGCCCTTTTTATCCAGTGCTGGTTACTGTCCCAATTCATTGTCAAGATGTGATGTCTGCTAATAAACAAACATTCATTTCTCTCAGTTTCATGTTGATGCAAACTTTTGACAATTTAATGAGAAAAGATTATGTGAAAGACAGATTCTGAAAGGGAAGCAGGGAAGGGGAAAGGACAAGCCCTGGTATGTGCTTTTCTGCTGATTTCTAGTCACAAACTGAGACAGCCCCCTCTGGATCACAGCTAAAATGAAGCCCTTTGGGGATGTTCAATGTCCAGTGTTTTAGAACACATTTAGAAAAAGAATTGGTATTAAAGGTCTGTGGAAAGAAAAGGAAATATTTTAGAAGTCACACACACAGCTTCCCTGAATACACCATCAAGCCATATGGTGTACACATACATTTGTGACACAACATAGATAAATTATTTTCCTTTTTGCTGAGGTGACTCACAGAACAGCTCAGGTTTCAGCTACTATTAAATCTTCATTTGATTCTTCAGCAATTGGAAGCAGCACCATGAATCTAACACAGGGCTCAATTAAACAGTGCAAGTGCCTCAAGTGTTCATCCAGCCCTGAGCCAAAAGGCTTTTAATGCTAAACACAGGAGTTCCACTGACTCCTACAGAAGCAACAACTTAAAAAGTGTAGCACTGAGACATTGAAAAAGGCCTGTCAGAGACATTAGCTAAACATCAGTGAAAAGACTAATGACAAAATCAAGTGTTGCATAAATATCACAGTTCATGACTCTGAATTAATTTTGTTCAGCAAAACCTCCATCCATCAAAATACCTAATTCCACATCAAATGTTCAGCACTTCTACTAAATTTAAAGTACGTATTTAATTACTCTTAACTGATGACTTAGCATGCACATGTCAATTCAAAAATTAGCTCACAAGTCACATCAAAATATCCAATGGTTTCAGTATCAGCCTATCACACCATGATGCAAAAAGAACAAAACAACCCCCTCCCAGCACATTTGTGGATCTTTTTCCTATCTACAGGAAAAATTCATTTCCAAAACTCTTGCATCATCTCTTCACATACAGTCAGGAGAGATGTGACCTCTGGTATATACAGAAAAAACCCAGCACACTTCCCAGAAGAGAGGATTTGTATGAGTAATACATTATTTTGAGCCCTAAATAATACATTATCTCATCATACACATTATGAGAATTCTGTTCCCATTTATTCTTGACAATCCAAATTCACAGAGTGAGATAAGATGAGTCTAAGGGGTCAGCTTTTGTAGTAATCCATTCCAAGAATATATAAAAGCCAAAGCACTGTAGGAGTTTACATTCTTTTCCATCACGCCTGCATGTGTCTTTATGCAAATTTAACCCTCAGGTTGCACATTTGCAACAGAAACATTCACAGAAGGTTGTTTTGATGCTGATGATGCTGTATAAATAATATGTAGGGGACTACTGCAAAGAGTCAACTGCATATTTGTACCATAGATATGTACAGTTATTGAAGTAGAATTTCATCTAAAAAATGCAGAACACTAGGAATTCTCATTAGTATTTTAATCACCTATATGCAGCATGCAAAATAAAGTTTAGGTGTTGTAGGTAATGTAATTTGTAAATATTTGTAAATAACAGGCAAGTTCCTTTCCCCCCCTCAGAGTCCCGGTGGAGGAAAGCAAATTCCCTGGTGGCACTCAGTGTAAAATGAAGGAAGTTTAGTAGTTTGAGGATAGAACAATCTTACTTCTATCTAGCATTCTCTTCTGAGTGCCCAGCAGTGCTGCAGCAACCAGGGCCCAGACAGATCATGAATTATTTTCTTTTTCCTCAGTTTCTTGTGTGTTTGTTCATTTTTCCATTCATGTAGCAGAAAATCCTGGGAGTTACACAAGTAATGTCAGTCATCTGAGGCCAAAGTCACTAACTGATCATTGAAATTATCAATTTAAGCCCAGTTTGCATGACTGGGCTCTTGCCTTATCCTAAACATCATCCTGCAGGCACAACAGCTGTACAGTAAAAACTGCTTTATCAAGTTCACTGCACTCACTACTACTCAGCTACAAATAATTTGATAAGAATTTATCCTCTAAAAAGTTCATATTGAAATGTGCTGCATCACAGCATCTACAAAGACTGAATTTACTTTTATATATGCATTTTTCTTTTAAAAATGTGGTTTGTTTCAGAGATGAACTTTCATACTTGGCATATCTCCAGGATTATGAACTTATTTCTCTAAGATGGGTATTTATTTAGCATTAGAGGTTTGCTTGAAACATTATCAAATATTTTTCTGATTTAATATTTTTTCTTCCTACTCTGTTTTGAAGTTATTTTATCAAGAGAGATATTTGCAGCTTTGTCTTTCAGTGACTTAAGACTGATTTGCTGTTTAGTTTAGCTGAACTGACATTTATTTTATTTTTCAGCTTTTATTTCTTTGGATTTTTAAGAACCACTGTGAAAAATAACTGATATTATATAACAGCTAACAAGGCTATGCAAATATTACCATCAATAATCCAGAGCCCAGTAGTTTAAAGCAATGATAATACCAAGGTGGCCACAAATCACAATTTAATTTGCCCCCTCATTGCCTCCTGACATTTTCTAGACATTGATAGCCCTGCTGATCGCAAACAAGGGGCGACTGAATCTTCCAAACAGATGAAAGATCCTTCCATGCAACTCCATCTCAAAATACATTGCCCAAAGTTACCCAAATTACAACCTAAAATCAGCAGTTTACTTCTCAGTGAAAATTTTACATAGCCTTCTAACAGAAAGCAAAATATCACTTGTTATTACTGGAATAAATTCACTCCCCAGCAAGAAAACCATGAAAATAAGTAAGTCTATTACTCCTATAGTTTATATATTACTAAGAGTGACTCTGGAACCATAATTTTAACCATAAAAATAATTCCTAAAAAGTATCAACCTTATTAGCCAGGAACCAGCACACCTCTATTACCCAAGAATACAAATCTTCCCAACTGTGCCATGGCAATGTGGATCAGCCTGGAGAATCACACACAGCCAAAGCGATGCCTGAGTGCTGCTACACTGAGACAACGTGAGGCAGAAGGTAAAATTAAATCCAAATTCTGAGTCATAATTAAAGAAAACCAAGGTGAAAGAGAAAAAAGCCAACATACACAAATTATTGTGAAGTTGAAAAAAATCTGAAGGAAGCTAAAAATGTGAGAGGAAAATCCATGGCTCAAATAGCTAAGAAAAAAGGTCTTTACCTTTATGTAACTGGTTAAGATACATCAGCACTTAAATGAATTCTAGTTCTGAAAAGAGGAAGATGGCAAAATTACTAAAGTGGTCAGCAAAAAGCTGGGAGTGATCAGTAAACGTTGCCTACGTGTATTTGGTAATGTGGATAACTTTGTACTGCATGAAGATAATGAAATAATGGAAATATACTTATGACTAGACCAGCTAATAGAAAAATAATAAATTTCAGGGTTTCATAAGGAAACACATAATTATCAAGTCTAGAAAACGCCCAAGAGAACTGCCTTAGGATATCAGTGGGACCTCAATGTCTATTTCCAGTGCATGTGGGAACAGATAGAAAATTTCTCTAGAGTAAGTGTCCCAATGTAAAAAAATTAACAACTAATAACTGCAGGAGACTTACAAGACTTTTAATCACAGATTAAATGTAAAAAGGATGTTAATTTATCAGGCATTAATTCACTTCATAATAAGTGTATAATTCAAAGGAGAACAACATCATTAATGCAAATCAACCCAGCTGTACAGAAAGCTACTAAACAAACCTGGGATTTGTCCTTTGCGTGAGCAATCACAAACTCATTATTTAGTTTTTTTACCAGGCACTTCACCTAAAACATGTGGCATTCTAGACAAAATAACAGTGAAGAACGCATTATAGGAATGAAAAATGAGCTAAGTGAAAGACCTCATCATTTTAGCAATTCTGTCAGGATTTCTGCATTATTCTCAGTGAAGTGCAGCTCACAGCACAGTCAGTGCTGGTGAGCAGCAAATCGTGGTGGGAACGGAGTGATCCGGATCAGTTGGTTCACTGCACACCTTCCCTGGGAACACATTCTCAGGCACATATTAAAAATGGAACAAGTGTTGGCAGAAAGCGTGTATGTAAATCCCAGTTAAAAGAAAATCAAACTTTAAAAGCTTGATCTTTTTAAATCCTTTAAATATGAAAAACAGGTTTAATTTGATGGCAATATAAAGTGCTGCACACTGAAAAAGCCTTTTATCATGAGGATAAGGAAATAAGGACCAGTGGTTAGAAACTAAACCTAAACATCCAAAATTTCGTATTTTAATTCACCTAGCTCTAAACGTAATAGAGCCTGAAACAAGTACAGACAATTCCCTTATCTCTTGAAGTTCTCATAGCAAAACCATTCATCCCTGTGCTCTTAGGTCCAACTATCAAGTCAGGGGGGTGATACATAATAGTTGCAGTACAGAAATGGTCAAGCTGTATAAACTAGCAGGACCTTCTGTCTCAGGTGGATTTTACTACTCAGACAAATGTAATTAATTTGGCAGGAAGGCAATATTTTGGAGAAACAGGCAAATGCACGATTTTTACCCCCTTTTTCAGCTTTAGTTATCCAACAGTTAACCCCTCCTCATCCAAAGAAGCATGTACTGATTCTTCTCCATGTATTTTTACTGCTTCAAGGAGGTCAACATGCACTAATCCTTCCTGCAGAATTCAAACCAGTCTTTTCTAAGTCACGACTGATGAGATGTGGTCAGTCTTGTGTGACAAATATGCCATTTTAAAGATGTTAAGATTTTGCCTTGTTTGTTGCAACAGCAGAACACAAAACTTAGCACCTTTCAGGGAAAACACAAAATTGACTTTCTTTACCTCCTCCAAATAACTGCCTCCCTGGCTTACAACCAAGCAGCCTATTCCCCTAGAACAGCTTTTGTGCTGCCAGTACATCTTTGACATTTTCTAAAGCAATGGAATGCAGTTCTAGACGGCACAGATATCACAGGGTATTTACTTGCAGCTCAAGTGTTTTCCTTGCTTCAGTGGGTTTTGTTCAACTCCCCCAGTGTCCCCCACTTGTTTGTTGGCAGAGTGACTTCAACTCTATGCCAGTAGCTTAAATACATGAAACCTAACTTGCATTAAATTGCCCATTCAATGATAGACATCAAACCTACAGAGAGCACAGGATCCTGGAGAGGTGGTATTATATAACATCTGAAACATCCCATTGCTAGGGAAGGATTAATAAAAGCAGCAGAATCCATCATGGCTGGATTAACCCAGGCTCTTCTCTGCTCATACATGGGCAGACACCAGGCAAGAACAGAACATCAGAACATTGAAGAACCTGCTGTACCCTCCTTCACCTCAAACCACACCCAGCAGCTGGAAATCATCCTGCTGTGGAAAACCTCCTGTTAAGCTAAAGACTTCATACCTATCTTTTCCAGTGGGCTGGTAACATAATGTGCAGCAAGGCCAATTACCTTTCAAATGAAATTTAATCAAAGAAAGCATCTCACCCTTAGCAGATTTAAAGTTATTCTGTTCAATTACTGACAAATGTGTCAAATACATCCTTTAGAGGTCCCAAGGAAATAGGATTACCCGCACTGAATATTCATCAGAGAGGAAAAGGAAAGTGTTACTACCTCCTCAAGAGAGTAAAACAACATCATGAAAACTGATTTCCAATCTTATCTAATAAAAAGGCAATTTGCCACCAGACCTTTAACACCCATTTGTTAAAGTAACTCAGAAACTTATTTATTGGAGTGATAGACTAGAAACACACAATCAATTTTTACACAGTTTTAATTACTAAGAAAATGGCACTACACATTTCCCCCAGATTAAACAAATACCACTAGACAAGCCTGCCTCCAAGATAATAAGCAAACAGCAAAAAGTAAGCCACAGCTTTTTCTAAGGCAAACAAAGAAAAAACCTCTTTGTGAGCTGGAGTTCTGCCCTTTCCAGTTTGCCCAGACTTGCCCCTTCCCTCGCTGTGTGTTCTACCATGGTATTGACATAGCCCAAGGAGGGTTTTTTTGCTGACATACTCACACCAGACAAAGCTCCCTTTCATCAAGTGTTCAGCTGTGCTCCAACACCAGGCTACAGAAATCAGCAATGCCAGGCAGCCTTCTATGGCTGAATTAGAAACCACTGCTTCTCAGAATAGGAATCACAATATCTGTAAATTAAATCCTTTACTGGGATATCAACACTAAGAGTATCCACATAAACCAGCAACACAGAGTTCTGTTATTACATCAAATCTACTGTATTTGATACCTTCACTAAAACTTGTACCCAACTAGTATTAGAGACCCTGACAAAAATAAGGAACTCAAAACCAGAAACAGCAGGATTTACCTTCCAGAAAAGCCAAGGTAGTTACAGCATTGATGATCATTTTCACTCGAGCTTCCTACATGGTGCAAGTTGCAGTGTTAAACCCAAACTCCATTTCCTTATAAACTCAAGCTTTTTTTTCTGCAATAGATCAAATATTAGAAGAGTACTTTTGCTCTCATTCAGTACCAAAAAACCCACCCAGCCCTCCACAGATTATTCAGCTGAAGACAGGCAGCCAGCAAGCTTTCCCAAAACTGAGTGTTTTGTTGTGATCTGAAATAAAGATGGATTTTCACTGCTACACCTCTTTAACTACAAAGCTTTCTGCAATTATTAGAAATAGACAGAATAAGCTTTAAGAACAATGTTAAAAGCCTGGGGAAAAAACCAAACCAAACAAAAAAACCCAAACAAAAAAGCACACCACCAAAAGAA
This sequence comes from Ploceus nigricollis, assembly GCA_013399945.1. NCBI lineage: Eukaryota > Metazoa > Chordata > Aves > Passeriformes > Ploceidae > Ploceus > Ploceus nigricollis. The sequence goes on from VXBC01011396.1 coordinate 171,669, forward strand.
GTCAGAAGGATTTTAAGCAAGTCTTTATTTTTCTACTCCCATAACCAGAAATAACAAGACAACTAATTCCCCACTTCTCTTTGCTAAAATATTGGGGTGTGATGGAACCCAGCCCTCAAATAAATGCATGCTTTGAAAAAGGAAAAATAAAGAGTTATTTCTGTGGTTTGTGCCTCACAGTCAAACTTGAATGACCCTGAGAGAAATCTGTGCAGACAAATCACTGGAAAGATTTATGTTAGATCTGTTTCCCACTCCTGTTTGTGTTATTGCTCTGCAAATTGCAGATTTTTTTTTTTTAGCAAGTACTAATTTTGACTAAAACCCATCATAAAGAGTGCTACAATATTGCTTTTTATTACAAATACAAAAAACTTTTTCAAAAATATAAATGTGTAAAACAATCCACCAACTGTACAGTGCATTTACAGGACACAACCCAGAAAGGAACATGCAGTGTAAAGAACTCTTTATACATTTAGCCCTTGGCCACAGAGAACTTGGCAGTACTACCACGACTTTAATGACTATAGGGTGAAAAAAAAAAATTAAAAACAAAAAGAGCTCAGCTACATCTAACTTTACCATGAGGTTGGGATACATACAACATCGCACAGGGAAGAGTTGCTTTTAACTAGAAACCGTCATCATGTTGTAACTCTTGGAAGGGCTGGATCTGCCAATTCTCCACTCCTCCTTGCAGCTGGTCCTGCTCTCCAGCTGTTTGGCCGCCTTCCCCCCGGCCTGGGGGCTTTCGTACAGCACACAGATAGACCCATCCTCACCTATGCGATAGGACACATCGAAGGGGTCGACCCACAGCGTTAATTCGCTGGGTAAGAGCTGGAAGAGCCTCTCGTGGCTCAGTCCGATCATCCCCGCCGCCTTTCCTATCAAGGGGTCCATCTTATGGTTGATCCTGATGCAGCGGTAGCCGGAGCCCTTGGAGGGCACCAGGGGGAACCAGTGGTGCTTGTAGTGCTCTGCGGGAGGGAACAAAGAGGAGCTTCTGCGCGGGGCTGCGCTCTGCCGGACCCCGCGGGGTGCGGGAGGGATGGAGGGGAGGGATGGAGGGGATGGAAAGAGTGGACCCCCCCCCNATCGCCAGCGCCGTTATCCTGCCTTGTTCCCTTTTGCCTCTCTTTTCTCAGGATCCAATACAAGCACAGACTAAACCCCTGCCTCCATCTCAGACATACAGCTCCGAGGTCGTCACTGACGTGCGGGTTTTCCTTTCCTTTCCTTTCAAACTCTTGACATTTGCCCAAAACCCAGACTACTCCTCTCCTAACCGACTCTCAGGTCTGGATCAAGATGCTATTTTATTATAACAAATTTTCCCGAAGTCTCATTTGCATTTCAGTACCTCATACTTTAGGAATTAAGCAAAAAAAAAAAAAAAAAATTAATCTCTGCTGGTACCTAGACTGATTAATTCATCCACTTCAATTTTGATTTATTCAGTGTTTTGAGAATCAGAACACAAAACACATCACATCAATCTTCATTGAAATAAGGGACAAAGAAACAACACTTGCATTGGAGTTATGGAACTATTGCTAGCATTTAGAATAAACATACCATTAGCAGCACTAAGAACTGTCCAAATCCACACAAAAGTTATTAAACTTAATGCTTAATTATGCTAAAGAGCTCCCCCCCCTCCACAATGTGTGCACCCAAATGAATAAATACACAAATTCCCTGTTATCCCAGTGATTTTACTCTTAAGTCAGTAAAACAAGATACTGCTAAAGCCAGGACAGACATTAAGTGCCCTGGCTTTAACTTGCTAGTGAGAAACTAAAATAATGGTAAGAGTAGAAAGCAAATGAATGGTAGCTGAAAGTATTGCAAGAGTCAAATGGTAATGCTAAAACTGCTTACATGGATTGAGGTCTGACACCTGGATCCATTAGTCCTAAGTGGAATATTCAAATGGAACAAGAAATTATGGCTATAAAAATCAAAAGATGCCATAGTTGTCAGGCAGCACTAAACTCACACTTTGGTTTCTTGTGGTCTCCCCAGGGAGTTACAGATTTAAGATTCAATGTAAGCAATACACAGAAAAATGAGAAACCAGCAGATATGTAACTGTGCTACTTTCATCCCCCTGCCCAAAAATGGTTCTATGAGCAGCTGTATTTAAAGCAAATTCTACATGTCAGACTTACTCTGTTGTTATTCTAATCCTCTGCAAGTCATTTTCTCTTTAGCAGGAGCACCTGGAGTAGAGGAAAACAAAGTCAGTATCTTGGTTTATCTTGTTAAAAATAAAGTTTATGCAAGTGTTCTACCATTCTGTTTTTCTTCAACTTCAGCTAGAGGAAGAGGAGAAAGTAAAACTGAAGTTATACCACTCAAACAATATACTATTATTTAAAAGGAGTAATAATAAAAAATAGTAATACTAGCACAATCCTATTGATTTATTAAACAACAACAAAAAAATCCCAAACAAACAACAAAAAAACCAAATAAAACCCACCCAGAATTAAGAGCAAGTAATGTCTAAATCCAGTTCCTTTTAGATTACTTAAATTAAGCTCTCAATACATGTCTCTACAAACATAAGCAGCAGAAACAGAGCACTAGAAATTGCCAGGAGAGGTTTTAAACTAAACAAGCAATTTTGGTTTAACTCCATCTCCTCAAAGCATCTCTCTCTAAACATAAAGAGATAAAACCATTCTTAAAAGCAAGAAGAAACTTTTCTTTACAGCAAGACTACAAAGACAAATGTTATGTTACCATTCCCACCAGAGGGAGAAAAGCAACAATTCCAAACATAAATAATAGTACCTTCAGTGTTTCGAGCATCAAACCCATTCACAATTTCCCCAGTTTAGCACATAATTGATAAAATAACTTCTTGGAGAAACAAAATAAAACTTTTAAGCAGCACCTCAAAACTAAAGTGCTACAAGTGTAGCTGCCCCCTGGGACTGCCCCTTTTGTGTGCCCCTGAGCTGAGCAGATGCAGCTGTTCCCACCTGGAACATTCCATTGGGATCACCTGCTGCCACCTTAGCACAGCTGGGAACAATGACCCACAGGGCTTTCTTTGGGCTGTACGGGCTCCTCACAGGCTGCTCGTGCAGTGCAGGATAAAGAAAATTACCCTCTAGTGATAATCGAATTTCCCTGCATGTAATGGGCAATAGGGAAATGAACAAGAAAAATCAGAATTCTCTAACAGAATTGGAAATATGTCACACTAACACAGTGGTTTTCACTTAAAAGACCATCAAGGTATTTGTAAACTGATTTGTAGAAATGAAAATAATTTGTAACTCAGTTTTAAAATGTGCTGCAAGACTATGGTCTAGTCTCCTCTTAAAAGGTTTATCAACATAGCTGTAGCCTCACACCCACCGGAGTTATACAGAGCTGGAAACTCTATTTTTCACTCCACATTTAAAAGTGGGCCAAATATGATTACAAAAGCAGGTTAACACCAGTAATTTAACAGTGGGGGTTTAGCACAGGACTTTTGCAAATATTGCACTTCCCTGACACATTCAGAGGTCCCAGTTTACCGAGGGCAGTCGTGTCTGTGGCCGGCAGTGCCACGGCCGCACGGGACGGGTCACAGCCGCCCTCCAGCTGCGGTGTGACGCCATTGTGCCCGGGATGAAGCCAGGTGTGACATCAGCGGGACAACTCTCACCGTGACGTCACCGCCCAGTCTGATGTCATCGCCCGAAAGCCTGACGTCAGCGCCTTCCCCTCACACCGCTGCGAGGACGCTCCTTCCCGCTTCCCTCCCTCCCAATCAGCGAGGCGCTTACGGGTCGGCAGTCCGCGGCCAATCGCAGAGCCGCTTACAGCCGGCTCTGAAGCCGCCGCCACGCCATTGGCTGTGCGGGGAGAGCTGCCCGGCGGTGATTGGCGGGAGGCGCGGCGCGCGGGGGGAGCGTGGCCGCGGCGGCCCCGCGGNCGGCGCTGCGGAACGTCCTCCCCCCACACAAGCGCCCCAAGAGCGCCGTGACCGGGATCGTGGACCCCTTCGGGGACAGTGATGACTTCACGGCGGACGACCTGGAGCAGATCGACATCCTGGCCTCGCAGGCGCTGTCTCAGGATCCGCCCGCGGGACACGCATGGGGAGCCTCGGAGCTGCCCCGGAGCGGGCGGCAAGGTCGGTGTGTCCCGGCGGCTGCCTCTCACTGCCTCGCTGCTTCGAAAGGGTTTGGTGTCCCTTTAGGATCCACAGAATGGCCTGGGTTGGCAAGGACCTCAAAGCTCATCCAGTGACACCCCCTGCCATGGGCAGGGACCCCTTCCACTGTCCCAGGCTGCTCCAAGCCCCATCCAGCCTGGCCTTGGACACTGCCAGGGATCCAGGGGCAGCCGCAGCTTCTCTGGGCACCCTGTGCCAGGGCCTCACCTCCCTCACAGGAAATAATTTCTTCCTAATATCTAACCTAAATCTCCGTCAGCGTGAAGCCCCTCCCTCTTGTTCTGTCACTACAGGCTCTTGTAAATAGGCTTGCTCCATCTTTCTTGTAAGTTCCCTTAAGGGAATTAATTGCTCCTGCCTGTTCCCCTGGCCACCAGCACCCCACGGTGGTACCCCGGTGTCAGAGGGATGGTTGGCATTCAGAGGAATAACGAGAACAACAATCCCAGCAGGAACATTACATTGATCTCACAGCCCCAGGAGCCCGTGCCTGGGGTGTGTGTGGTAATGCCAGCCTGGGACAAGGGTGCTGCATGTTAAACCTGCCAAATAAAAAAACCGACTTTCCTAAACTTTCAACATGCTTTAGGTATCATATTCTAGTAGCATGTTGGCTTTCAGATTTTTTTTCCCCTCTTAATTTCCACTAATAAACACATAGCATGCCTTGTATTAACAGCTGACTTTCAGGTTTACTTTGAAAGAAATGAAAGCAGGGGCTTCTTCATAATGAACCATAGAGAGCTTAAATAACCTAAGTATGTTTTAGCAACCCTGACATCTGTCACCTCTCCAGGTGAGTAAGTTTTCAGTGAACCCTCGTTTGTGCATTCACTAAGGTTATCTCAGAAGAAATACTTGCTTTTGCTGTGGGTCATCTTGCTGGTTTAAGATATGAGATGATCTTTAAGGTCCCTTTCAACCCAAACCATTCTGTAATTAGAAATTTGAAGGGGCAGGGGTTCTTCTGTTATTAGAATTGATGCACAAGCACTAGCAAAGTTCCTGTGGTGGCTAGATGAGGCAGTTCACCTGTTTGTAATGACAGTAAAATACTAAGATATTCAGATGTATGCAATGACAAGTAACAAAACCTTGGTGTTGAGTCACCAGTGATGCACATTCATAATCTGTGCTTCAGATTTTGGCTTTCCCCTGCAGCAGGAAGCAGAGCAGAAGATGGTCTGATGAGAGATGCATTCCAGTTTGAAGTGCTGCAGACACAGCATGAAGAAGTAAAACAGAAGGTTGGCAATATCCTCCCTTCTCCTCTAAATATCACATTTTTGATAGGAACAGCTGAAAGGTGGGAAAAATCCAGTCCCAAGCATTTAATTCTAATCAAGGTGATCTAATCTTTGTAATCCAGGGGTGTGTTAAAATCATTGTACTAGAAACAGCTCTAGTAATACTAAAGAGTGAGAGCAATATTTTATTTCTTGGTCATTTCAGATTAGCAAATGCTAATTTTCCAGTTTTATTTGTTCCCTATCAAATAATTTCTCTGCCCTGTCAGCCAGAGTTGTTTTGTCAGCTGAAAAGGTTTGAGAAAGTGATCTGACTTTCAAGTGATTTTATGTTACTTTACCTTCTGGTGGTCATTTTTGGAAAGATACTGTTTCCCTTTCTCCATTCCCTGTATCTGTCCCAGCTCTATTATACCCACCTTTATCAGGGAATCTCCTACCTGTATACCGTATAAAATCATAATTTTACAGTTGTAGAGAAGTGTCTTTCTGATCTTTTCTTCTTGCTTTTCTGAGTAACTTCTTTATTATCCCCAAAGTCTTGTCTCTGAGTGGTAGTGGCTGCTCAGGAAGTATTAGAGACTCAGTGTTATGAAGATTCTGTCTGGAGGTGGTACCTTGTCTTAGAGTCCTTGTTGGCTGTCCTGATGGATGTAGTAGTATAATTAAATTATCACTGTTATCATCCAAGCAATGAATAAATTATTGATGTGTGTGACTAGAACACTTTTTAAAAAAAAAAACCAAAACATAATTGCAGAGAAGGGGAACGAGAGGGATGATGTCATTTTAAATTATGTTAAAGAGAACAGTAGCTGAGCCTGATTTAATTAGAGAAAGATTAGAGGCAACATGTAGAATTTCTGAGCTGGGTTACCAGGAGCATTTTTCTCCCTAGAAATTACAAATACACCTAATTTTCAACCACATACTGATGCAAATACATACTTTTGGCTATATCCATCCTTTAATGTAACCCCTCTGTTTGCAGCTGAAAGAAATGCAGGATGAAATTCTCACTAAAAATGGAGAAATTAAAATTCTGCGTGACTCAATGCAGCAGATGGAATATGCTATGGAAGAACAGAAAAAATCATACCTGCTACTGGAACAGCAAAAATCAGAGATTTTAAGTGAAAAAGAAAAAGAGTTCTCCAGAAAGGTTTGTAAATCTGTCAGTTACCTGCAGATCACTTGTAGATGCTGATTTATGACTTAATAATGTCACAGACCATTTAGTCAAAGGAACAACATTTGTGTGAAATTTCCACAATGCTTGCTTTTATTTTCTTACCTAGAAGAAAACATTTGTAAGAACTTGTTGAGGGTTTTCCCCTGCCAAAACAAAGGAGTGAAATTCAGGTGGTAGAGGTTTTCATTTACTTATTGCTTTTTTGAAGCCATCCTGAGAACATTGCAATTGGAATGTATGTTAGAGTGGGAAAAGGTGACAGAACATGCTTTGTGGCTCTGATCAGATTGCTTTTCTTGTTGCAGTCATCTCTGTGCAAGCCCTGAAGAGGACAGTGGCTGCTTTTGCCCAGTTGGCTCTGCAGCCTCTCTGGAGCCATACTCTATGTGGCACTTGCTCTGTCTTAGCCACTCATAAAAGCTTCTTGCCTGAACTCCTGGCACTTGGTTCTCAGATAATGTTAGTTGGACTAACATTCCTAAAAATGGAGATCTTAGAGTTCTCTGGTAACTCAGTTGCTCTGCAGTTGCACCACTTCTGAACTGGGAACAGTAAACCTGTCCTGAACTCCTCTTTCAGTTACAGTCCTTGCAATCCGAGCTGCAGTTCAAGGACGCAGAAATGAATGAATTAAGAACACGACTTCAGAACTGTGAGAGAAACAAACCCCTTTCTCAGACAGTTCCAACAACAAGGTAGGGGGGTTGGAAAAGGAATTTGTGTTCATTTTTGTAATACATGTGTTTAAAATTTTGGAGAGGTTTTCTTTCTTCATGTGACTCTTAGCCCTGTTGTCTTTAAAAAAATACAGCAAAAAAGTCTGATGACATCTATGAAATTTGCTCAAAAAGAGCCTTCCTTGTATCTGTGACAGAAATTCAAAGAGTGTATAGTGAAGTATCTCTAAAACATCAAACATTGCAAAGAAATTAGATTGTTGTTTAATAAAATAATTACAAAAGAAATACTGATTTGTCTTTTTATCTTAGCCCTAAAAAGAATCTTGTGGTACAAGTGAAATCAGAAGGATGTTCTCCACAGCCAGAAAGAAGATCTTTTCCTACAAAGGAATCCTTCAATGCTGAAATGTCCACTAGGCCATCGTGTTCTTCAGGAAATTTGATGGCCCTGACTACTTCAATCAAAGAAGGTAAACCCACGTACAGCTTGCAACATTTTTAGCTACGTGTGAACATTCTACATTAGAGAAGTATTTTGTGAGTGAACAGTTGCAGTCAGTTCACAGTTATTTATTTTGGTTTTGGTTAGTTTTTTTTCCACTTTATACCAACTGGAGTTAAATAACCATGAATGAAATTTGCATGAAGATCATTTTAATTCTTACCTCAGTACCAGATGCCAAGGTGGCAATGATGAAGTGGCCAGTGTCTGCAATAAAAAACTTCATTGTGCGATGAACTAAAACATCCAAATTGTTGATCTGTCTTTTCTCACTGCATAAAGAATAGGAAATAATTTGCCTATTTCTTGGTCTGCTAGTCAGGTAATGCATGTTTTGTATTCTTGTTCTAGCGTTTTGGGGATTGGATTTTAAAGGGTACATATTTAGCCATATTGAAAGAAGCAACAGAAACAATGTACTCATTTCCTCTTTTATATGTAGGGCAGTAATTCTCACAAAATTCTATCTTGAAATTAATTGAGTAAACCTCAGGAAATTAATATCTGCATATATTTGAAGATTGCTATAATATGAAACAAAAGTAGTGGTTTTTTAATAGCAATGGGAAATAATAAATGTAAGAAATGTGAATATCATCAACTAATCCTTACTTGAAGAGTCATGAAAAATCTGAGATGTTGCTGTCAGTTACAATGTTCATTCTAAAAATATGGGCAGTAGGAACTCCAGGAAAAAGAAAAATGCAGTAGTCTGAAAGCATTAGTATTGTTGTTGTTTGTTATGGTAACAACACTCAATATGCCTATTTGTTTGAAAAAATACATTTGTTTACTTTTTTTCTGAACTCTACAAGGCTTTTGGCCTTGGTTTGCTTGGGAATTGTGACATATAGAGATTATTAAAAGATTATTTAACACTGTGGCTTTGTGCACAGGATGGGTGCAGATCTGTGTTCTCCCAACCCCTGTTTGTTTCAGACAGGAAGATAACCCATCCTGAAGTTTCATACCTGAAGCAGCACAAAGCAACAGGAAAAAATGGTTCCTACAACTCTGTCCCCAAACGAAATACACAAGGTAATATCATTCTGGTAATGCAGAAATAAAACCAGGGAAAATGTACCTTTAAAAAAACCCAAAACATTATAAAGCATTTTCAACAGTCAGCTCCAAGAATTCTTTAGGGTACTATCTTAGTTTCAGTTGGCAGTGGAATTGCATCACATAATTTCAGTGTCTGGAGTAGAAAATGGAGGGCAAGTCACCAGAACAGCTGGGGTATGTGATCACTTGGCTCAAGCTGTTTTGCAAATATGGGATCATAATTAAAATACCTCTAAATATAACTTGGTTTATATTTATATATCTTAAATTAATTTTTCTGAAAATCATCCTCCTGTTAAGAAAGAAGATTCATAATGAAAAAAACATTTTGAGGTTGCAAGCACTCTCACAATAAGGCTGATCTTCTGAAATACTGATTTTTTTTGTTGTTGATGATGGCAAATCTACGCCAAAGAAAATTCTGTATCCTTCCAGGTTCTATCTTGCTGAATGCACTGATGAAGCAGCCCATTGTCCCCGGGTCACTTCTAGGTTTCTGCCACCTTCTCAGTAGCAACTCTGAGCCTCTACCTGGAGCTGTGTTGCCACCCAACTCTTCGGATACGTAAGTTTTATTTTCTTTGTTAAACTGTGTCTGCCATGTTCAGCACAGTGGCGTTCTCTGTACTAAGAAACACTTGGTCATGCAGGACAGCTCATTCCTTGTGGTGAATCGTGCTCTGCTTAGGACATTTAGTGCAAAATTTGGAACATCATTCTGTATCTTTGACTATCACAGATACTAAACACTGGAACATCACTAAAAAATAATTAGGTTAATTATCTGTTAGGGGAAGGCACAGAACTAAACACAGGAGTAGCTGTTAGCAGCTTGCATTGCAATGAGGGAAGCACAGAAACATGATCATGAGTTAAGGGGGAAGAAAATGCTGAAAATATGATCAAAAATTTGTTTTTATATCTTCAAAATATAAACTGTGTTCAGTTGGTGTGCAACTTTCCAAGACATATTTATATTTCCTGGTAAAGCATTTTAAATATGAAGATTGATATGAATTATAATAGTTTTTCACTTTACAGAATTAAGACTGTAGCTTCTGAAATACCTTTACTTTTCAGATAGGTTGTTTTATTAGTAATGAAACCTAGGATGCTTTGAAATGGCTCTTCTGTGCAAGCACCAAGGAGAAGGATAATGTTTTCCCCCCTTTTTTTCCTATTTTGGAAACAGACATCTCTTAGTACTCTGGCCTTTCTATTATTCAATTCATAATATGGATAACTCAGATTTCAAGTCTGTTCTCTGCCTTGTCTTGTGAAGCATTTCCCTTTTACTTTTATTTGGACAGGAAGCCCACACAACTCCCCAGCAGCAGGACAACTCAAGAAGGAATTGCTCCTCTTGTATCCCTGCAAGAAGCTCAAAAACTGGCAATAACAGGACTGAACTTGATTGCTCTGGATGAAGGATTATCTGAGGGAAACCCAGCAGAAGGCCAGGGAGGGCTCCTGCCCCTCAGACAGAGCAGGATCCAAGGTGCTGTGCATCTCCTGCCCTTGGTGGAGCACCACATTGGTGCCTTCTGCCGAGCAGAGCAGCTCGGGGACACACCAGGGAATGGCACTTGTGGGACCCATCCAGCTGCTGCTTCCAGAGCCAGCACAAACACGGGGTCAGGCAAGGAGGACTTCAGGTTGTCCCTTGAAGAAACTACTCTTGTGTCACTGGGGATCCTTTATTATTTGGTGTTCTACAGCTGGGATGTTGTCCACACATTGCTTTCTGCTGAAATGGAAAACAGTTCTGCTGCTGGAGATGAACAGGTTTCCAAGATGGACAAAAATGTGTTGTGTGACAATCAGTGTGACAATAAAGAAGAAAGCAGGACACAAGGAGGGCTGCCTGCTCCACAGGATCCTCCTAATACTGATGGAGCTCAACATTCTTTGTTTAAAAAGCTGCTTCAGATTTTAGCTTTTTCTGCTGCAAGGGGTTCCCAGACTGACAATATCCTGAGCCAAAGCCTTAAGGTTCTGGTAAAATTAGCTGAAAATTCAACTATGGACTTGTTAATAAAGTAAGTCAGTCATAGCTTTAAAATTATTTCAGAGTCTGCTGTTTAGCACTTTTCATTCTCTGTTAAAACTCATCTGGGCAGCTTCCACTAGAAGTTGTGCTGTGTATGAGAGAAATCACATCTCAGATCATATTTGAGAAGCAGCTGAGGATCTTTCTACTGCCTTTGCTGTTAATGAGTATAATAATCATCCCTGATCAGTAACAAGGTTTGCTGATGATGTTCATATGAAGCAGATGCTGTTCCTCATTGAAAGTGAAGAAGCTTTGTAACATTCGTTTTGGGGTTTTTGTGATTGCTGGGAGGTGCATAAGGAAGGAAAGCACAGGATCTCATTCTGGCAGGTAAAACTGCCAGTGTGAATTGCAGAGTGACTGCCAAAGTGACAATGTTTTCCAGCATACTTTGTATTTGTGACAGATAATTTGAGATTGGGTATGTTCTGAATAGCTTAAAAGGCACAAATTATGATACTGTCTACAAAAAACAGTGTATTTTCTACTCGTAAGTGCACTTCCCTTTTCTAACGAAGTTTTGTTTTGAAGTTTCCAGCACTTACTGAGCAGCCAGGTGCTGCAGCGCTGTCTGCGGCCCGAGACCCCTCTGCCTGCTGTGCTTCTCACTGTGAGACTCCTGGGTGCTCTTGCTCAGCACCACCTGCTGGTTGCTCAGCTCTGTTCTCATTCAGGTAAAAGACTGCAGAAGACAGAACTGTTACCATGACTAACAGTAATGCAAACAGACCTTGCTCCAAGGTGCTGAAACCCCAGAAGGCCAAAAGCCTGCTATGTTACCTGAAAACTGGTTTTCTACTTCTGATTTGGAGAGTATTTGTCTTGTGGTATCTGTCTACAAGCACTTCTTTTGATAGCCATTTTAAAATCACTTTCTAGATTGTGTATTTAAGGTTGATGAGGAAAAAGGGGCTTTTGAGGAGTTTTGAAGTTAAGTTTATCTGTGCTCATGGCACTGCTCAGAGATTCCAATACTCAGCATGACAAATGATCTCTGTTCATTTCCTTATGAATAAACCAGGACAGGATTACCACAAAGGCACATACAAGGTTTAGGGATACCAATTTCCTCAGCACTGCTGAAGATGTGGGAAGTAAAACAAGAAGCTGAGCCTGTACCTTGAGCCCTAGGATAGAACTCAAAATGTTTTCTTGCCTGATAGAATTTTTGTCATGAACAAGTGGCTGGTTGGAAAAAGAACAAAGTTCTCTCTGTTTCAGACACCTGCCTTCTCCTTGCACTCTACATGTACATAACATCAAGACCAGATAAACCAGCATCTGAAATGCTTTGGCTTCAGCTGGAGCAAGAGGTAACCACAGCTGAGTGTCCATGTGCTCTTTCCTTCTCCTTCCAGCTGGGGGAGCAGGAGGAGCAGGATAGTGCACAAATTGTCTGAAAACAAAGTTCTTTCCCTAGATGAAATACAGAACTGCAAGTATGGGCTTGCAGTAAGGGATTACATTGATTTTTGAAAGGACCTGCTTGAAACTGAATCAATAACTATCCTTGAAGAGACCATTGGTCATGATAGCCTTTCAAGTCACTGAAAAAACTAAGGAAGATCCTAGGATGGCTGCAGATGTTCAGCACTAAGCTTTATTTTGCTTTTAGAGCAATAGAAGAGTAAAAAGAAGCAAGATTTGAATTTCATTTTGATTGTATTTATTACATTTAAAAGGCAATCTGTAGTAATTTAGGATTTATATTCCTTGCAATGAATGGAAATGCCACCTTGCTGTTTAAGTCATGGTTATATATAGAAAGAATAGCTTTTAAACCTAATTTGTGTTGTTTGTACAGACAGAAGTGACAACAGACTTGTTTGAGGTTCTATGTGCTCTACTTCCCTCATTTTAAAGAATTTTGAACCCTTTCCATTACCCCCACCTGCACTGTTATATTATGTGTAAACACATTATTTGTATGCAGTGAATTAAAGGCCACTGACCTTGTAAGCTTTGCTCATCAGAAAGTTGAGAAGGTTTCTGTGCAAAGCAAACTCTATCTATGAAGTATTACAGGGAAAAAAACTTGTACAACTTTGAGGGTAAAAGACAGCTGTTAGGAGAAAAAAATCCCCCAAGGCTATTTGAAACTAGCAATGAATTATAAATTAGCCCTCACTCTGACATAGCCTGTGTTTGTAACAGACAGTGAGGCTCCTGACACGCTGCGTGTGGTGCTCCAGACCAGCAGTTTTATTTCCTGGCAGAGACTGTCAGTGTTACCTTGAGGTATGTTCACCACACTCCCCCAGTTTAACCTGCTGACAAGTTCCAAGTACTCAACGCTGAAATTGCTTTTTGCCCCTTTTGTTTTTGCTCTAGAGAAAGAGAAGTGTCCTGTACTTTAGAGGATGCCACCTTCTAGGAAGCTCGCTTTGGCTTGCTAGAAAATACCCTGAAATTTGAAAGTTTGAAGAGATTAAGCAGTAAAGTTCATATTGAAATAAGTCTTCTGCTCCTATATTTTTGCTTTGTGTATTGAGGCACTGTTTTTCCTCTTGCAGGTGGTTAAGGCACTAATTGTGATGTTGCACAGACAGTGGATGAAGATTAGATCTGAGACCAGCTTGTGTGCACATAGGGAACAAGTTATTCAGTTTTTACGGGATGCTGTTTTACTCTTGCACAGCCTGTCTCAGAAAGATAAACTGTTCCATGAACACTGTTTGGAAGTTCTCCATCAATACGACCAAGCCATGCCAGGCATAAGAGACATTCTCAAAAAGACTCAAAAACTGAGTGCCTCTGAAGGTAAAAATCAGTCAAATGTAGGCTTTTTTCCACGTTGCAGAAATAAAAATTTCACTTCTGTCACTTTTCTCTTTTAACAAGTACCACAGCTGGTTGTTGCTCAGACCTCTAGAGGCAGTTTAGATTGGATATTAGGAAGAAATTCTTCCCTGTGAGGGTGGGGAGGCCCTGGCACAGGGTGCCTAGAGAAGCTGTGGCTGCCCTGTTCCTGGAAGTGTCCAAGGCCAGGTTGGATGGGGCTTGGAGCAACCTGGGATAGTAGAATGTGTCCCTAAAAAAGGCATTAAAGAAAAGATGGGGAGAAGTTTGTGTGACAAAACACAAAGCTAAAGACCTGTTTGCATGGAACCTTCAAAAATTTTATTTGCTGTAGTCTTCTACCATCAGTATGTTCTAAAATGCAGATACCAGCTATAATTATACTATATGAAGCAGGAAAAAAATCATTCTCTGAAACATTATTATTTTTTGTTGCAGAGCTGATTTTGGATGAATTGTATCCTCCTGAGCCAGAAGACCAAGGAACAGACTCCAGCTAGCCAACAGCAAGGATCTCTGTCCTTCCTCATCTGAATCATCATTGCCAATGTAAATGTGAACTTCGAATCATCCTTTTAAGTGATAATCTTGGGTTGCACTCAAACACAGCACAACTAAGACACATTTCTTTGTTGTAATTTTTTCAGTGCTATCTAAATGTAGCTGAAAGCAAAGGAATTTTGATGAGAGTGATACTGCTGTGCAAACCACTCAATGGCTTATGACTGGTTCTGGTTATGAATTCCATCCTGTGTGAAACCGCTGTGAATGGAATGGAAATTTCTCTCTATTCTCCATTTTACTGTGACTACAGATGAATTTATGGAGCTGAATGTGCCAAGGTGTTTGTCATCACTGCATTCATATGAAAGCCTTTTGAACACACTTGTGTCTTTTGTAGCTGTACCACTTCCTTGTGTGACTTCCAGAATTTTCATATTGCTGATATTAGTAAACAGGTTATGGTGATTTAAAAAACCCTTCTAGAAATAACTTATATAGAAATAACTCTAGACAATAACTTCTAGAAATAATTCATGACAGGGCTTTGAATTTCTTGCTGGGGATTGGTCACCTGAGCTCACTCAATTTCATCCATCTGCTGGAAGTGTAATTACTGAGATGCCAAAAGAAACAATACTAGAACTTACATTATACAATTCCCCTTAAAAAAGATGATACTGTTGAGGGTTGCATCCTAGGGAATAGAAGGATGTTTAAATGTGTGCAGAATGACTGGGATTTTTGGTCATGATGAAGATCAAGGAGCCTCTCATTCCTAGGATTCAGCACCAAAGGCTGGAGCAAGAGCTGCGAAGTGTGCATGACCTTCACTCACTGTCACACTGGGCTGCAAGTCATCAGCTGAGCCTCAGACCCTAACAAGGGAAGTGAGTTATTAAAATGAGCCCACAGGTCTGTGTGTTTAGATGGGAGAGCTCTTTTCCATTTTCAACAGGGACTTGGTTAAGAACAAGCCTGGATCCAGGAACCAGGAGGACAAGAGATTGTACAACAGAGTGGGAAGGAAGCCTTTGGAAAATTGGGAGACGTTCTGTTCTCTGGTCATGCCCAAAGAGGCTGTGACCTGCCCTGCAGCAAAGAGCCCACTCCAGTGTGCTCAGAAAGCTCCTGGCTTGGCTCTTGCTTTGGAAGAGAACTTTCCTAGGAATGCCTGTGCAGGAAGAACTGGGATAATAATCCAGCACCTCCAGAGGGCCAAAGCTCCTTCTTCCCCCAGCCTGGGCTCAGCCTCCTCCTCTCTGAGCAGCAGCTGCACCAGGCAGGGCCAGATCATTTCTGTGAAACACAAGCTGCCAACTGCTCCTCTCAGTAACAGGTTTCAAGTCCCTTGTAGCATCTGGAAAACTGCCATGTTCCTGCTGAAATGCACCAAGGAAGGATGCACAGGCACAGAGCAGCTAAGCCTTCCAAGTCTGTGTGTGCTTGGAACCCTGGAACTGTCACCAGGCCCTGGACAAGACAAGCTGCAGATATTGGTGTGACAAAAAACATTTCACTTGTCCATGTAAGATAAATAAATAAGCAAATAAAGCAACCCAAAAAAAAAAAAAAAAAGGAGGAAAAACAACCAGCGAATAACATTTCCTGGGTTTCAGGATTAGAGAGAAGACCTGGAGAGTGCATGTAAAAGCCCTTTCCTTCCTCAAAACTCAAATAAACATTAAGATAATTCCTTAAGAACAGCCCAATGAGCAGGAGCTGTAGTAAAGCAATATCTGGCTGTGAGCCTGCTGTGAGGGGCAACCTTAGAGCTGTCCTAACAAAGATATGACAGTCACAGTACCTCAGATATCCCAAAATGCAGTGATCATCAGTTTTCAACCGTTCTCACCACTTAATTTCTCTAAACAATTGGAGTTTATAAAGATAAGAGACATTTAACCCATCTGGGTGAACAGACCAAATGAACTGTTAAGAACTTGGACAAAAAACAGTTCCCTAAGGAATCCCAAACTGCTGGAGCAATCCAGTTATAAAAAGTTGTTAAAAAAAATTCCCAGCTTCATCTAAAGGGTGTGTTTATGGCAACGTGGAGGAAGGGAGAAGTGGATTATTGCTAAACTTTATATAAACAGAAGAGTTATCTGTGGAAAAAACTGGTAGGAAAACTCCTAACTGTTCCCTCCTGGCTCTGCATCCCTTCCCATCCACCCCCTCTAACAGACAACACCCAAACATGTACATTTACATTCTCATTTTCTCCCAGCTCTAGATTTTAAAGCAGTACAACCTAGGCTCCATACACCGAACAGATCCAAACCTTTCCCTCACAGGAATCACACTAACATTGTGTTATTGTGAAATTAAACCACAGCTTTTAAAATTGAAGGCATTGTCTGTTCACATTCCTAAGGAAAAATGAGGCTGTACTCCTAAAAAGGCAGAAAAGAAATATATTTACAGAACCACCATAATTATTTAAGACATTTACAGTCATCAACCTTGTCAGGATTATTTTAAGATTATGCTGACCTTCAGCAATTTTCCCTTTTCACTTTCTCCTGAATTTTTTCTCAGGATTAAAAAGATCCAATCATGTATGCAACAGCTCATCATCCCTGATCATCAGTTCTTCACTCCCTGAAGAACTCCCACCATAGCAGCTTTTCCACAGCCAGTTTGCATTTCCCCACCATGTTACAGATAAGCTGTGCCTCTGTGTTAACTGAGAAAAGCAATTTACTCTGGCATCCAGCACAGGCACAAGCCTGAACAATGAAGTAGTGAGCAAAGTAAAGCCACTGGGCATGTTCTACACATGATTATCACATTCCTCAGCAGCAGCCACCCATCTGCTTCCTTGCCCTCGGGGATGGCAACCAGGGTTTCCCCTTGGCTGAAAGCTGAGCTCACCAGAGCTGCTCTTTCCTGCTCAATGAAACCTTGCACAATTCTACACCTTGCATTATCATTGACTTGGTGAGGTTGGAAGGGGCCTCTGCAGCTCATCCAGCCCCCAACTGAAACAAACTCCCACAGAGAAGCCAAACAACTGCTTTGTGTCATGTTAGGCCCAAAAGCCCAAGCTGACATAGGTGATGAAGGCAAATACAAAATACCTCGTCCTGTAGCACACAACATCCCTGACCTGAGTTGGGTTTATTCATATTAATCCCACAAGTGAGCTACTGCTTAAAAGCCTGTGCTAAACAATTAGAACGAAGTCATCCTAACCACTGAATGTTTTTGTTACAGTCTGCAATATTATTTATGGCTATAATTGCCAAATGGTTACAATTAGGATCAAATTGCAGCAGTTCTGCCTGCACAGACTGTTATCTGCTGTGAATGTAACAGCAAATGCAAACTTCCTGTGTAAATTGTTAAAAAATGTACATTGTTGATTGTAATTTAGCAGACTGATAAGAAAAGTGATCTGTGAGCTCTACAAAGATCTACAAACCCATTGTGGCTTAAGTTTATCAAAGTGCTTCCAAGAGCAAGGGCCAACACCTTCACACCTGAAGTGTGACTGCCAGCACTGCTGAGCCTGGACTAATTTGAAAACTTAGTCCTAAAGCTTGACAGTGCAAGTTGCTCAAAGGCTAACCTGCTTTTGAAAATATCCAGAGGAAATTGCAACTTTATTTTCATGTATGGTAGGAATGTAATAACCAATGTCTGTAAAGTGTCCTAACAGAGGTAACACAAACAGTAATGTTTTAATCTATGCATTAATCATGTTGTAGGTTGGTGTTTTGAGAATGAACAATTTGTTTTGCTAAAGAACCTTCTTTACAGCACAGCTGAGCTGCAACCCCTGTCCAACAGTCTGAGAATGACATCCTTCCTGATTCCAGGGGCAAGGTACCATCAGAGAGTGAACCACAAACCCATTGCAGGAACAAGAAGTGTTAGAATGAAAAGGCTGCAGTAGCTGGTTTAAAAGTTATTTTGAGTGCAGTAAGGAAAATGGGATATCAGAGGTTATTTTATAATGGCTAACTGGCTCTGAGGGGGGCTGCCTTTGCAGAGGACACAATTCCATCAGTGCAGAAGCCTGAGCTCTTGAAAGGATGAAGTAACATTTTCTTCAGCTTTCTCTCACCTCTGACAGGTTTAACTCGTGCATGTTTTTCCCCTCCTATATGACTCACTGAAAACTATAAATATGACCAGGTTCCTGTGGTACAGGCTGCAAAACAACTAGATATGGTCAAATAATAACCAGAGATAAAAACAGACCCCAAACAACTGGCTAAAGCAAATCTGTGAGTTATTACAAGTGCTGAGATACGATACTGAGTTTCCATACTTGGAAAAAATAAAACAGGCAAGAATTGCTTGTTTGGCAATAATTGAAGTTTTTCCCTCCTGTGTGTCCAGCTCTTCCTACACAACCCTGCCATGAGTTTTAAATGCATGCCAAGTTTAGTTCTGGAAAAAATTCACACTACCATAGACATCAGCTGATTAAACACTATGAAAACATAACCAGCAATATTCCTCACCTAACCCTGGGCTCCCAGCTTTTCAGTTCAGCAGTTTGCTTTCCTATATGACTATTTACTGCAATAAAGGGTGAAAGGTACCTTTGAAACCCTGTGTGTTCCTTAAGGGAATCTGCAGGTTTTAATAAAACCCAGGTTCTGCTCTCCTCAGTCCTGTGTGCAGAGAGGGGAAGGCACACAGCTTTCCTCTGAGCATTTCTCTGCATGTCACTTTTCAAACTCAGCCATACTGGACAGGTACATCTGCTAAAAGTCACGGGAAAAGAGGAACAGATGAACTAAAAAACAGTGCCAACAAAATCACCACAAATAACTGCAATTTCCTGGTGTCATTTCTAGCCCAAATATTAATTATATGTTTTCTAGATTTAGGTTTTTAGGAGCATGCATTTTGTCTGCTGCCCCCAGTCAACTAAGAGAAAATGTGAAATAAAACTGGAAGTGAAATTATTTATGTTGCACCTCCAACACATTATCAGCCTGCAGCTGAGACTCCAACAAAATCAAGGAGTAACACTACAAAACTACCCAATTATTATGTGCTTTTGATTGGGTGTTAGTGGGGTTTTTAAAAATTTCTGTTTCTCCCTTTGTTTTTCTTTTAAATGCTACATTAGAACATAGCTGGCAATTCAAGGTAACAATGCTGATACACTAAACAATTCACTGCTGCCTGGTGTCATATAAAGAATACTCTTGACCTGCCCAAATAAAATATTTTCAAGTGAAAGATTAATGAGTCAGGGGTGTGAATACAACCTTTCTAAAGCATTTTTATCAAAACTATAAAATACACAAACACTTTAGGAAAAACATTTTCAGACAGAGTAGAAAGCATCACTTACCTAATTTTGAATTGGTCTAGTTGATGAATGAGGCACAATACTTAACACACAAGTCTAAAGAGGTTGAGAAGATATTTTTAATGAAATTACAGACTTCCTTAGAATCAATCCTTTTGGACTTGCTTGGCAGCAGCCTGTCAGAGGATCATTCGGTAGCTTACACTTTCCTTGCTTTATGTTGTGACCTGTAATTTTGGTTAGGCTTCAGTCTCCACCACCAAAAGTGATATTCATGATACAAGGTAACCTGAAGGACACTCAGTAACACGAGCTGTCAAACACATGAAGGAAAATGTAGCTTTGCAGATACACCCCTAAATACTCAAAATGAGGCTAAGAAAACCAAGTTGACAGAATGTACTTCAAACACTGAATTTATTACAAAGGTGCATAGAGTTTATGCCATTTGGTTTGAATACTTATGTTTGACCTACAAACAACATACAAAGCGAGGTTACAGTATGTAACAAAAGCAACAATGATTGTCTAGTAAATTCAATATTCTACTGTCTTTAATTTCACAAAACATTTCTGAAACAAAGGCACTTACAGAATTAAAAAAAAAAAAAATGTATCACCATTTAAAGTCTTAGCTCCCTCCCCACTCCCTAGAGCACTGTGGAGAACAAGTGTGACGTGAAGGCAACAGCTGCTGGGACTGACACATCAGCAGTGCTTAAACTGAAAACTTATGGCTCATCTCCATCTTTTCTGTAACCATCCCATTCTTGTCAGTATTTGAAAACAGGCTTCAACAAGGCTGCCGGGCAAGAACCAAATAAAATCTGGTCCTACACCTCATTGTTAATGATGATTAATGCACTAATAATAATAAATTAATCATAATCTGATTAATTGTGAGCTGGACCATTTTCTCTTCTTTCAATAAGTTTTGTAATTGAATTAGTAATAGCACTGCTAAGGCAGCTCCTTGTACATTAATGACTGATCTCTTCACTTGTACATAGCCATCATTTGCACATGCCCACTGATGGAAAGGTGTCAATTTTCAGGCTCCTTAACCCTACCCCTCATCTCCCACCACCACACACACAGCAGTAGCAATTCAGGACTGTTTGTTCTGTACAACTTCCACCCCAAAACCTCCTATTTGGGAATGTCTGTTATTGCTGCCTCCTTACTTTCCTCCCATCTCCTCAGGGATGATGACTGAGCCATCCTGCCATGAAACTGCAGATTTCCCTCTAACAACCCAAACACGACACTGTGACTGCCACAAGCTGCTCCCTTTGTCACATCAGGTGGGGGACAGGAAGAGCAGGACACAGCAACAACCTCAGGAAGCCCCACACTGGATCCTGTACCTGTGCTTTCCCTGGCCTGGCTCCACACAGGCTAACAAAGGTGCTGGAACAATCTCTGCCCTCTTTCTCCATGAATAAACAGCAGGGGTAGGATCTGTAACACAGGATTTATTTCTGCAGTTACTCAGTGCTCTCTCACAGAAACATTCCGGATTTCTAAGGCAATACTTCCTCCTCCACACAGGAGACACTATCCTTTTTTGGTGGGTCCCATGTAACATCTGACAGTGTAATGAAGTTTTGCCCAATTCCTCAGCTGACAAGACAGGCAGAGGAGGAACACACAGACACAGGATACATGGATACATGCTCTGTAAGTGCCTCTTGGCACCATATCATGCTGTTAACTTCAACACTCAGAGAGGTGTAACAGAGGGGCATAGGTTGTCATGAACCCCAATGTAAAAACTTTCAACAAGGTTCTTCTGAAATGCCCTGAAACCTTTCTTAAAAAAAGAATCTGAATAATTCAGAAATAGACTCAAAAAATCAGGAAAAGGAACAAGGCTGCCTTTGACAGCAGCAATTTCCATCCACTCTGTGAGGTAAAACAATGCACCAAACAATAATATACCCCAAATGTAGAATCACAGGACAAATGGCTCAATAGCCTCTTTAAAAAAGTAAAATCAGTGTAAAAGATATGTTAAAATTATTCCACCAATTATGTCACAGTGATACATGCAAATAACTACATAGTTCTATGAGGATTAACAACAAATTGCATTTCCATGTTGGAAAAGACAGAATTGTTGAGAACAGTGCAAAAACCCCCCACCTTATTTGTGTGAGCAATGAAAGATTCATAAAGCCTAAAGCCCCAGCAGTGTTAACAGTCATGAGGATGTCTCAAGATGTTTCATGACTGAAAGCATTACCTTCTTAAAAATGCATTACCTGGCTGTGACCAAATCCTTCCTTTGCCTGACTTCTCATTCTCTGCTCAGCTTTATGGGAATGTTGAAGACAAAAAGGGAGGCTTAATGCCCACTGTGGCCCCTCACCCTGCACATTGTTACTCCAATGCAGACTGGATTTATAAAGATCTGTAATTCTTAGGTTCCTGCCACCTACAGTTCCCACTAGAGACAGTGGAAAAACCCCGAGCATTTGAAAACCCCAATCTTCTGCTGACATCCCATCCCTCCTGTAAAAGAATTCCTTCTCTGTGATGAGGCAGGACTGAATGCTGCCAAGGTACCTCTGCTTAATGTGTCATTAAGGGGCTGATTTTAATTCCAAACTCATCAACAACAGATAGCTGAAGTAAGCTTGTCCAATACTAACTGAACAAGAAATACTCATCCAATAATTTTTATGAAGAATTTTCAGGGTTTCAGCTTTTGATCTATTTGGTCCTTTAAGTGGCAGAGAGTCTGTTGATTTCTAGCTATAACACCTAATGGAGGTATAGTTTATAAACTTTAAAACTGGGACAGAAAACAAGGAGATAACCAACTCATGCTATTTAGAACTAGGTCAAAGGCAATTAAACATGGTTTACTACCCCTTACCAAAGGTAATTTGTTGCAAAAAAGGAAAATTCTCTTTTGAATGATAAATGAAATGTATTAAATGGTAGCTTACCTAACAATAGTAGCTTCAAAACAGGCAGAACTTACATAACATGTATCAGGTAGTTTCTTAAGAGATTAAGTTTTTACATTTTAATACTGTGCAAAAGATTGCTACAGCTTTGGGTATTTGACAATGCTCATATTAGACCATTCCTCTCAAAATTATTGCACAGCAAATTGTATTGTGGTTCTGTATTTCTGAAACACTCTTTCTTCCCGCTTCTCTCATTGTATCTAGAGCAAAATCTCTTTTTTGTATTTGCTTGAGGTATAAATTAACTTCTGCAAGAAAAATACTCCTTCCTTGGAGCATTAAAAAAACAAGAAGATACTGAATTAATTTTCATTCTACTTAAACAAAAGATTGTTGTCTTCCAGAAAAATATAGTACAGGTGCATGGTGTAAACAGAACAAATGATATTTTGAAAAGTTTTGTATGCAGAAGCACAGTAGAAGAGCTTTTCAATAGGTGGACTTCTGAGCATCCATGTAAGCAGGGTTGTAAGGGGGCTGGGTGGGGTAAGGGGCTCCAGCACCAGCTGCAAAAGCAAAACACAAGAAAAAACAGATTTGTAAAATGTACATTCTGAACTCCATATAAAATGGCAATTTCTGTTTTGAGCACACAGTTAAGAGGTTCAACTTAGCCAGTATCCTAATTGGATTTGAAAACATCTGCATTTCAGAAGTAAGAGCACAAAAACTTTTGTTCTTGTTGGCTTTGGGGCTTTTTTGATGCTGAGTGTACATGAGCAGCTTTAGGGGAAAACCTAGTCTAAAAAAAAGGAACAGATGTGCCTCAAAAAAAAGAGCCAGTGGAAGTAAGGGGTGCACATACAAGAGTATATACCTGATAGTGTGCTGAGAAAAAAAAACACTGGTAAAAGGACTAGAGAAATCATCTTAGGATTCCTTCAGGGAAAATGTTTTCCTGTGAAGTGTCAAAAAATTAATTAAGGAAGTAAAATAGAAGGGAAAAAATATCCCACCACTACTGAGCACATAAAAGAGTTTGACTTATATACAAGATGTGCATCCCTTGGAAAAGATCCTTATTTTCTACTGTTCTGAGAAAAGCTGCTCTCAAGTGGAATCTCCATTTCCAGCTCTGTCAAAGAGCACAAGCTTGTTCAAGGAGCACCTGATCAGATCCCTGCAAAGTGCAAGTGTGGTTATCTTCTTCTGATCTTGTAAAGTGAGCGGGTTTAGCTCCTGTGTGGCAGAGCAGGTATTCTCCCTGGCCTGTGACCTAATTAACAGCCTATTCCTTGGTTAACAGGCAGGAGAAATGAAGGAAAGAACTCTCACTGTGAGGCATTTTCAGCTGCCAGCACGGAAGGTGCTTTGGTATGTTCCCAGAAAAAAAGAAACCAAAAAACCCAAAACAACTGTTTTAAAACGAACAAACCAGCAACAGCCTGAGAAACCAGAGAGCAGGAGAAATGAAATGACTAATTTATTGGCTCCCTCATATGAAAAAGATGAAGCCAAAGCACTTTGGCATAATCCTGTAAAACCCACAGCTTCTTTGGCATTTTTAACAGAAAAACAGAGTCAACAGTCCTGCCAAGTCAGTGTTTTCACATGTGGGGCTGGTTTGCACATTATTAATGTACAATTTCTAACTGTTTGCAAATCTTTCACACCATGAAAAGCCATTTTATATTCAAGTTGTCCTGGAAGTTACTTTCTAAGAGCATTATCTACTAGTCAGGACTATACTTTGTTACTTAAAAGGATGACCAGTGAGGTTTGTAAGAGAACTTGAAGATCCTACAGGTAAAAGACTAGTTTTGGCCTCCTTGAGCAATCTGGAGCCAATTGTTCAGAGAACAGCTATTACCAGCAGAAGTGGGAATTAGTCATTGCAACAATAAGGCTGCATGAAAACAATGCTGTGAAAGAAGGAAAGCTGAAGAAAAAAAGATTCTGATAATTGTAACTGCAAGTTGTCAACAGACTTCTCCTTCTAATCCCTTTGTCATGGGCAGGGACACCTTCCATGAGACCAGGTTGTTCAGAGCTCCATCCACTTCTAAAGATGTGTCCATAGCTTCTCTGGCCAACTTGTGCCAGGGCCTCGCAAACCTCACAGTAAACAATTTTTTCCTAATAACTAATCTAATAACTAATAAGTAGTTTATATATATATATATATATATAAAATAATAACTAATCTAAACTTGCTGTCCTTTAGTTTAAATCCATTCCCCCTTGTCCTGTCACTACATGGTCTTATAAAATAGAGCTCGCAGATATTAATTAGAAAGGGAATGTGGAAACATCCAACTCATGTATACATATATATGTATGTATGTATGTTAATTGACTTTGATTTTAATATTNACTTCTCCTTCTAATCCCTTTGTCATGGGCAGGGACACCTTCCATGAGACCAGGTTGTTCAGAGCTCCATCCACTTCTAAAGATGTGTCCATAGCTTCTCTGGCCAACTTGTGCCAGGGCCTCGCAAACCTCACAGTAAACAATTTTTTCCTAATAACTAATCTAATAACTAATAAGTAGTTTATATATATCTATATATATATAAAATAATAACTAATCTAAACTTGCTGTCCTTTAGTTTAAATCCATTCCCCCTTGTCCTGTCACTACATGCTCTTATAAAATAGAGCTCGCAGATATTAATTAGAAAGGGAATGTGGAAACATCCAACTCATGTATACATATATATGTATGTATGTATGTTAATTGACTTTGATTTTAATATTAAATGTCAGCTGAATTAGTAAAACGTTCTACTGGATCTGCTGACAGTCCCACACATTGCCAAACTTTGCCAGTACAGCTCCAGCTCACACCTCCTCTGGCAATGCTTAACACAGAAACAGTGAAGGGAAATTTCCACCAGGGTGAATAGCAGCATCCACCGTAACTTGAGTCTTACAAAATTTGTTTACATTTGTATTAACATAGCCATAGAAAATAATAAATGTAAACAACATAAGATTTTCTCCAGAGCAGCTGTCTCTTAGCTGTTCAGGAGATGAAGAAGCACTTGGTGCTGCCTTACCTGTCACAGTTTCATGGTAAGCTGGGGGTCCCGCTGGCTGCGTGGGGTAAGGGGGAGGGTACTGTGCAGGGTACGGAGCCACCGGCATCCCCGGCTGGGGCTGCACAGCCACGGGCTGGTAGCCTTGATATCCTTGATATGGAGCTGCTGGGTAGTTGGGTGGCACTGCTGGTTGCTGGGGATAGGCAGAGTGAACCACTGTTGTGGTGGCAGTGGTGGTCACCACAGCTACAGGCAAGGAAAAGGAACGTGGTTAGTGCTGGTGGTCCCTAAACAAAAACCCCAAACAACTCCCAGACCCCCCACATGGTGGGATGGAAGAGAACTTCTAAGTGCTCAGAAAATATTCCAAAACATCCCTCTGCAACTTCACATTCTGAAGCTGCTTAAATGCTTATTTTTAATATTTAGCTATCGCACCTTCTGAGCAGAGTATTTTCATCTCTTATAGGAACACAATTTTACAGGAGGGATTAAAAAAAATCCTCTTCAAAGATGTGAAAAAGAAAATAAATTTAGAGCTACTTACGCCGTGGTCTTCGACATGCTTTGTACAGACAGCAACAGGAACAGGTGAGGCACAGAATAATAGTAACGACAATCACTGCAAAAACAGTAACTCCAATGGCAATAAGGGTTCCAAGACTGCAAGACAGAGACCAACAGAATTGGTAAGAATCACTCCCTAACCAAACTTGCAGCAAACACATTGCCTCCACCTCCAATATTTCAGTACTTATTGGACTAAGAAACAACTGTGCAAGGCAGTGCTGCAGGAGGTCAGGTCTGATAAGCCAGGGGAAGCTGAACCACCCCTGAACAAGGGGTCTTTGGTCCCTCTCATTTTAGTCTGTGACTGTTGTTCTAGTGTGAACACACAGGTTCAGAGCATGCCCACAATGAAGCACCCCACCTGTCAGGGTGACAGCAAGTTCTTCCCACATTCCCTAAGACCTCCCAATCCCAAACTCAAGACAATCTCAGCCCTGAACAGATTCTTGGCAGGTTCCTTGGCCTCTGTAAACAGGCATTTTGGAATCCATGTTTCACACAGTTAGGAAGAACTGAAATCCTGACTTTTCTGCAACAGCAAGTATGCCAGGCTACATTATGGGATACAGAAACACTGCCTAAAACTCCCAAATTTATTATGGGAAGACCAGAGATTACAACAGCTCTGACTTCTGTGATGAGCACCAAATGATGGAGGCAGACAAAACCAGTTACCTCTCAAAGCTTTAAAAGTTCTATTTACCACACAAGGGAGAAAAGGTTATCAGAGCAAAGCCAGTGACAATTCCCTTTAAAGTGCTAAATGAAATGATCTGTTTCCTACTGTCTGAAATCAATAAAGCCCATCTTCCATGGAAGCCAAAGTCTCCAGCACTCATTTCTTAGAAAACACACCATGCATCAGTTTTGGGAACAATTGCAGGAAGTCAGTTTTAAAGAACAACCAGCTTTAAAATAATGACCAGAGAGCCAGTTTCGCATCCATCCTGTTTTTTTGTTCGTTGGTAGAGATTTTGGCTATAGAGCTCTCTTTGGTTTTTTCCCCCGCTCAGTTTCCTGTTAACAGCTTTAAACAAAAAAAATCTCCACAGTATCCAGCAATTTCCACTTGGCTACCAAACACCCACCAAATGTGAAAATTGCATTTGAGTATCAGTGACACTGGAAGGTTAAATCACTGACAAAAAGAATTGCAAAATGCTTTACCCCTAGCCCAAATTTAAAAGGCCTCACCTCAGTGACCTTCAGAGCAACTTAACCCTTAGTAAGCTGAGCACTGACAAATAAAAAAGGCTCAATTTAAAATGCATTCTTTCCCCTTAAGAGAGGTTGCATAAATTTTATTCTGTTTCTGCAAAAGCCAGAAGAAAAAGCTTGAGTCAAATCTCTTTCAAAACAATGATTTTACGAAACTGTAACTGTATCTGACTTGAGCACTGATTTTGTGAAGCACTAAATACAGCACTATGGATACATCCATGAAGTACTGAATGGGATACAGGAAGCAGGAACTGCTGCAGCCTCCTGAAGTCACAGGAACCACGTCAGAAATACTGCCAGGAAAATAAATGGATTACTGCAGCACAACCACAGGATGTAAAGGTGAAAATAATGTGTTGAGGAACACATGCATGTTTTGCCCCATTTATTTGCACAGAACATTTTTGAGATGCTGACCTAAACACACACTCCTAAACACCCAGCTTTTAAGTGCCCTCTCATCCTCATGAGCACTAGCTTCACTTCAGCACAGTAAGTTCACAGCCAGGTCACCACCATCCAAAAAATCCCATTTCTTTCAAGCCTGGTGTAAAAAGCAAAATACAAATGTGATTTCAAGAGAAGAAGAAAAGAGAGAGAACTGCACTCAATGGCTTCGTACACTAAATTACCCATCCTGATTCAAATGTTCTCAGGAAACAGCAAGAACACCTGTGACAAACAACAGACACCTTCAGAAACTGCAGGACAAGAAATGTCAACTGCAATTTCTGATACTTGTGGAGCAGCCAACAGCTTTTTCTTTCCTCTTGTTTCCATTTCTGGACCAAGCCTGAAAGAGCTCTCTCACTAGGGAAGCTGAAATTACTTCCATTATACACAGTTATACAGAAACAAAGTAAAGAAGTCTTCTAGGTTCTTCCAGTAAAGGAAAAATCCCTTTTTTCTAGTGAACTTTGCTAAGGAAAGAAATTCTTGTGTCAAGGAAAGAGATTAGGGCTGACAAAGACAACTAAAATTCTTCACTTGTACAGACAATAAACTTTTTAGAACTTTAGCAAAGGCTGGGCAGAATCAAAGATACCAGAAAAATTTATATAAAGTGGAGAAATATTTACTCATCGTAAATTACCAAGCACAGCAGAAAACTGGTACAGCCCCCTTATCTTTCACAACTAAACTAATTTCTGATATGAGGAGAGAAAACAGCACAAGCCCATCTACAGCCAAGCTGATGGCCATCAACAGATAAAAACACTGACCATGGGCTCCATTTGTTTGTTCTTAATAGTTTTCTGTTCAATGAAGCAGGTATCTCCTATTTGCTACCTCTAATAAGGAACGCAACAAAAGCAAAGCTAAAAAACCAACACACTATGTCCTCATCTTCACCAAGTTGTTAGAGACACCCTGTGCATTTGCATCACTTGTGTCCTTGGCAAAATGACACAACCAAGACACAAGGACATTTTGCACCCATCTTTTGAAGAGTTAAATGGAGACACATCTTTGAAGTGCAGGTGTGTCAGGTGTACACGTTAGAGTTCTGTGTTTGTGTGTGCAAACACTGTGATCCATTCCTACCCACTGAAACACTGTCTGATTGCTGCAGATCAAAATTAAAAGCTTTCAGAGACAACCCAGCAAGTAAAATAACAGAGAGGAGTTAGCTCTTCTCACAGTTCTTTAAGGAGTGTAACAAGTGATTACTGGCAAGCATTTTTATCACCTACTTCACAGCAGATAATTTTCCTGCCAGTGCTTGGGCTCATGCAGGCTAATGTCTTCGAACAGCACGAAGTAGGGAGACATTTACAGAAAAAACAGTAAGTGCTGTGAACGTGTAATTCATGTCATCAACACTCTCTTTCAATACTGGAGTTCTTAAAAAAGAATTTTTTTTCTAAGTATTTTTATTGACAGTCAAAACCAGCAATACTCTTTTGGAATTTTTGCATGGTCAGTCATTACCTTACTGTAATAATGTCTTTTTTACTGCCCAAGGAGTACTGACCTGAGCACTTCTTGAGCATTTAAGTGACACCCCACTACTGAAAAAGGTGCAGGAAGGCTGCCACTAAGGGATGATACCGATGTGCAGTCAGAATGGTGCTCAACATACATTACTCGGTGAACCTTCTAACCTTCAGGAGACAACACATTCCAGGCACTGTATAAAGACTCTCTTGCAGTGTGCTAACTCCCTTCTTAGACAAAAATTGCTTCATCTGATTGCTTTCACCTGGTGAATCTGCCTAAAGGGCTCTAAAATATTTGGAAAGAGCCATATTCACATTAAATGATAATTTAATTACCGTTAGCATTGTACATAAATGAAAAAGAACAAACATGAGGGACTGTTGCTTACAAGTTCTTCCCCTGAATGGTTAACCATGAGAAAACAAAAGCTAACCAAAACCAAAAGCACACCTGACCCCTACGTTCTGCAAACAGACGTCAGAGTGCAGAAATCAGGGTGGCCACAGCACCAGCTCGGAGTGCTCTGCTGGCATCAGTCACAATTCAGGTTTCCAAACTCCCACATTACATATACCATAGTCTAAATAAAGCACAGTTATAAACAGCTTGAGCTCATTCACTGACATTTCCTGCTTCCTTCTCTTCACAGAAAAGCAAACTTTTGCCAATGATTTAATAAAAAACAAAATCAAACCTAACTGCAGTTTTACTGCAGCAATGACAAACTGCAACTTCTCATCAAATGTACGGGAAAGCAAATATGGAGAGATTTACTCCACTTAGTAAAAATGGACCTGTGCCCTTTTCTACCACCACCTCTAAAGCTGTCTAATTATTCAAAATATCTATCAGCTCACATAAAGGGAGTTACTAGCCTATTTTACCCCTTTCAGGACTGAATGAGATGCAATGGACATCTTAAAATGTGAGAACCAAGACCAGGATCTAAATAATACTATTTGTAGAAGTTAATTCTCAAGGCAGTTGTTCATATTGGAGATGTCAATCTTGAACAGTCAAATGGAAAAAAAATGTAGAGCTTATTTAAAGCCTTTTCAAATATCAAAGTTTAAATTCCAACAATGTATTTTTAACTCTTCTTAACAGTTTGAATCACTTAAGTCAGTGACATTTTGTAAGCTGATACAAAGGAAGTTTTCAAATATCTATGCCTTCATGTGAGTAGGACACATTAAAAATTCTGTCTTAAAACAGAAAAAAGTATCCAAATGAACAATAAGACCACCTAGTTATGAAAAATTAGTTTAAGCAGTCTTTTTATTGTGCAAGTTTTAATCTATTCCAAGATTTGTTCCATGCTTTGAGAAACACATTGGCAACGCTCTTTTCAAAAGCACTGCTGCTTTTAAAAACAAACATTTACAAATAGTGAGTTATGACTGTAACACGGGGTGGTCTGCAAAGACTTCAAAAGATAATTTAGGCCATTCCTAAAAGTAAAATAAAAAAATGAGCATATGCATGTCATTCCTTACTGCTCCAGAAAAGGATCCAGTTCCCAGAAATGTGATGGAATGGTAAACATCCACGTTTGCCCTGACTCAGGTGTAGGGCATGACCAAACAAGTCCCCAGAGAGCAATGCTCAACCAACATTTTAGTCACATACAATGCCACATACTGCCTGTGAAGTTTAGCAGGAAAATAATAATTTTTCTTTAAAAAAAAAAGCAATATGAATTCCCAAGAGCCTTTCAGAGGGATTAGCTTTTACAACTTTACTAGCAACACACTTCCTCAGTTTAATGTTTTAACATAAAAATTCAAAACATAAGAACCCCTTTCCTAAAGATCAAACGAAAAAAATTTACTATTACTCAGAAAACAAACTCACAGGAAAACATTAGCATGATTTTAACACTTGCAAGAGGGACCAGCCTAATTTAGCACAGCCAGGAGCTTCAGCACAAGCAGACAATCAGAATATACACCACAGTTAAGCCTCCTAGTCCAGGTGCAATCACAGTAATTGCTGGTGCAGCCTTGGCCACCTCCCCAGAACAGGATCTCTACACGATCAGGAAGTTTCCAAGTGATTCTTGTGGTAGGTGACAGGCAGCCTAAGACTCAGACTGAGCAGCATGGTTTCAACTTCGCAAAATCTTGGTTGTTTCATCAGACTGGCAGGTTTAAGTAACTGCAAAGTCATTTTAGAGCTCTGCAATGCAGTGAAGTGTGGATTGGAATTGTGATGTCTGGTGTTTCAGACAAATGTTAACTCAATTAGCACTTCAGAGTGTCTCTCCTGGGGTTCTGCCCAGGTACAGTCCCTCAATGTTGTGAAAAGGGTTTCACTTTATTTTGACTAACCCCTCAGAGAGGCAGCAGCTCAAGCCATCATTAACTACAAACTGCTCTAGCAGGGACACAGATTAAATAAAAACCCCTAAAACTCAGCACTACTTTCCATAATTCTTTCTGGGTACTCCCAAAAGGAGAGTTTGCAAGAGGAGCCCCAGCAAAGCAACCCCTTTGTTTACCTGCAGTATAAACAGCCCTGAGCTGCATCCCCAGAGCCCACAGTTGAGCACAGCCCAAGGACCCAGCTAGAACAACAATAATGCCATGGGAAGCAAGAAACTCTGCAACTGCCAGAGTGCTATAGAAAAAGAAAAGGCAACAGTCTTACGGGAGGAAGTTTGCTAAATATGTGCTGAATGGAGCCTTTAGCTGTTTGTTCAAATAGGAATCTGATGTGGATTACTTTAAGCCCAAAATAACAAACTTCAGTTTTATACATAAAGACCTACTGGAAATAAAGCTAACTACTATTTTTTAATATTGTATTTACATTTTTTTAATTCTCCATTTTTTTAAAATAACATGTTTAGCACAACGCGTTCTTAAGCAGCCTTTATGAGAAAGTGGCGGGGAGGGAACTTCCTGGAGTTTGTGGTCTTACTCAGACATCTGACATCCTGATCCAAGAGGTTATTATGGAATATGTATACAAGCATCTCTTCTTGGTCCTTAAAGAGTGCACTTGTACTAAATATGTCTATTTATATAAATCCTTTTGTAATACATACTAAAAATACAATTTTCCGGTGAAGTTTGCCAGGAAATCTATTATTGTACACTTTGTAGAAAACAGAGAGTAATTGCAATAAGTAACTGATGCATTAAAACATGCACATAAGGGGAAAAGTCAAGGCTGCATTGAGAAAGACTGAAGTCTTTCATCAGCAGTGCAAGAATTAATACTGCAGCTTCATGCAGGCCCCCAGATAATTTTCATTCCACTGGACCCTCAGCATACACACTGTCCTTAAACACAATTAAAGGCATTTGCTTCTGCACATGGTAAATAAATTTTAAACGTTCCTTTAGCGGCAAAAAGAGAATGTAGAATGATTAGAGATATTTAAGGCAAACAGCATGAGTCAGTTCCCTTCCTACCACCCACTTCAAGGACACAGGATGTTACCCCCACACCCAAATTCAAATTTGGCAATAGGAAGGATTTTTCTTAGATGGTTAACTGAATTAACAGAACAAGTTTAACTGAAAAACACCCAAACAAAACAAAAAACAACTAAGTGCTACCAAAAAATTTCCCCACAAAAAGTGCAATATTATTAATTTGCTACTGCCAGTACCATACTAATTCTAGAAACAGATTTAAACAACAAATTAGAAACTAACTTGGCCAAAGAGTTAAAGTATTTTTTTTCTGGGCAAATTGAAACCTGGTGTATGACTTGCCAAACACACTGGAACTGCAGTAAAAAGAAGTTTGGACTAGGTTACACCCACTTGCTTTGCCTGCCTTATAACCCAGCCTTTATAGGAAACACACCTTTTTCTTTACCCACATTACTCATGTATCATCACATACATAAAATTTCCAAATACTGTGTTCAGGCAGGAGCAAAGTTTGAATTACATAATTTAATTATCCTGTACTCTATGAACTGACATCCTGTCCCTCATTCCCCTTCTCTCCTGGAATATTATTCATCCAGCACAACAAGGATCATCAAGGAAAATCTAACACTGTACAAACAAGAACAGACCACTGCAGCAGAGGTCACATCTGGCCAACCACTACTTCTTTTAAATGGCATTGATTATCAACAAGACCTTCACCAAAAGAGTCACAAAAGTGACTTTGATGACTAGCTCCTTTCACAACCTAAAAAAAAGGGAGGTTTTTAAGTTTACTTCTCAGTGGAATTGAGAGCCAGAGATCATGCTAATAAAAACAGAGGTGTATCACATCAAAAATGAATGGTATAAAATGTTTTGAATACAAAGATTTTGTCAAAAGGCCAGTCTCTACACAACTGGTAATTTCCTGAAATTAAACTAATTTGTTGATTTCACAGAGGACCTACAGCTGCAGTCTTAAAAGGCTGGGCAACTTGAGGGTATTCTCCTCCTCCCATAATGTATCTATAAACACAATCTGTGGCAAACATACCCAGCTACACCACAGGCCATGGCTATTTCATGGCAGCATATGAAAAAGCAGAGTTGGAGCTACCTTTGGAACTCACGTGCTCAAGTTTTTACAGATCCTAATAAATAGTCATGATCTTTTAAACATGTTTTTAAAGGATTCTCTGTTTCTTGGGCTATAGGATCCCTCTCTGAGGGCTACTCTACCTGCAACCTCTCTCCAGAGTCAGCTTGTATGTTAAAAATTTACTGTTTTCAGAGTTACACAGAGGCACAGCAAAACCCACAGCTAGAGGGGACACTCTACCCTGGCAGGTACCTACAGTCAATGAAGGACACAGCCACAGGAAAATTAACTCCTGAACAAAATCCAAGTGATCAATCTCGCTGTGTGTTTGTATGCTCATGTTGTTTGTTGCTGTCACACAGCCCTCTGTGGCCAGCAGGGCACGCTAACCCAGCCATGCACATCTGCCTCTTACACCAGGGCAGCATTTTTCAACCTTTCCTTCCTGCCTAGTTTCTCAGGAAACGAAACCTAAGTGCCTAGAGCAGCAGAGACCACAACTCCTAACTCTCTGCCACCTTCAAGCAGATTCTTCACCAAGAACACAGTGAACACAAAACCAAATGCAATGTAAATTACCACTCCTAATTGTGCAAGCTGAAGTTTACTCTTCAGGCTAGTAAAAAGCATAAAACATTTCTTTAAATAGTTTCAAATTCAATCTCAGTTGTTTCCAGGCAAAAAGCTTACATTCCTTGGTGAGATTAGCCTGTACTTGAACACGAGCCTCACAGAATGGGCTGTATGCAGTTTAACTCATTTATTACAGAAAATATCAAGGACCAGCACTGGAAAAGAAATCCTCTGCTCATTAAACAGTGACTGCTTACATTTCTAGAAGCTTTTTTTGAATTTTCATGGAGTCTTCCCTCTGGAAACATTCCACACCCACCTGGACACATTCCTGTGTAACCTGCTCCAGGTGACGCTGCCTTGGAGGGGGCTTGGACTAGATGATCTCCAGAGGTTCCTTCCAACCCTAACAATTCTGTGATTCTGTGATTATCTTCATTATTTACTTTCTTACCACTGGCAACCTATTACAGATCCTGGAGTATCCAAATATACCAGAACGTGTAAACTGGAGTCCCTGACAGTGATAGCAGGGGAGGAGAAACAGGGCATAGTTCAATATCACAGTTATTTCTGACCTTGTCTGTGAAGAAAATATGGGCTTGAAAATATCTAAACCAGACAAAGAAAATCAGGATAATCATATCTTTCACTGTTAGAAATATGCTGGTTTTGCCAGGTTAGCCTGCAGATGCCACATTTCAACCAGGCATGGATTTTCTCTGTATCACAAAAGGACAAGGAAGCCACAAGACAACACATGGCTCAAACCCCAAATGAGCACATCCCCATCCAACAAGGCTGGTCTGTCTCTGCTGGCCAAAGCTTCCCAGGAAAATGGACATTCTGCCTCCCCCTTCTCCTAAGGAGGAACAGCCTTGCCTCAAGCATTACTGTACCTGTTACACAATCTGCTGAAACTTACAGGCAGAAATTAATTCAGAAACAGAGCCAAATTAACTGTGTACGCAGACAATGTGAAGTTTTGTTTCCAATTAGAAAGCCCAGTATCAGCTGCTCCAACTACATTATTTTCTTCTGTAACTCTGATACAGATATTCTGAATTGCTCCACCTCCTTAAACACTCAAATATTTCACAATTAGTTGAATTGTGGATATGAGTAATCTAATTTCCTTTTCCAGTAAGGGTCACTATTGGAAAATTGGCATACCAAGGCTAAGTAATCACATTACCAATGAAAATAATAACAAGTTCTGTCCTGGTGAATCAGTGCTCTGCTTTTTGCAGAGTTTTTTAAAATAAGAATACTACATACAGCAGAATGAAAAGGGGAAACCAACTAAATTAACCTTACTACTCACAATCCATCTTTGAAACCCGAGTAAAGCAGGGGAAAACTCAGTAATCCCATTAAAATGGGGGGAAAAAAAGTCCTGAAACACCTTCCAGTAGTAAACCTTTGCCACAACGCATTCACTAGTAGCAGAAATTGAAGAAATCTCTTACGGTCAAGGAAAAATGGTGACAAATTTATCAAGTTCAGCAGTATGAAACCTATGCCTACACCCTGACCTAAAAGCTCCACATGATCTTTAAGGACTGATCAACAAAGTAAAAGGCCTGAATCTGAGTTAACCTTGACTTTTATATTTTTTCTAGAATACTTACATTTGCTTCCAAATGCAGCATTCTGGGAAGCAAAATGCTTTCAAGTACTTAGAAGTGCATTATTAACACACTCCAATGGAGTGTAATTTATTGTCTTTAAAATGTCCGAAGATTATAGTGTTATGACTTCTTGCAATGTGAAATACACTTAAAAGGATTGCCCAAAATGCATGCCTGCCTCAACAGCACCTGATACTCAATATAAATACTGAAAGACATTAATATCAAAGGATGATACTAAAAAGAAACCTACTGAAAATTGGTGCTTTGCTCGCACTTCTGCAGAAGACCTCAGAATAAATGCAGCAAAAAGGCAAAAGTACAAGCAAACTAGAAATTGCTCAGCCAGGCAACACAACAAAGAACAAACATTCCACCAGTAGCCCTTCCCTAACCCTGTCCTTAGAATTAGGGTGTAATTGTGGCAGGATTTCCAAGCAGGGAGAAGAAACACCCAGACCACAGAGTCCAGTGGCAAGTCCACAGGTAGTTTGTAACTCGCCCTCAGAAAGGGGAAGTTCTCTTAAAAAGACAGGATTTGTGAGCAGTGTGCCAGGGTGGTAACTCAACCTAGAAATCAGCCTGATGCAAGAATGGAGAACTAAACACTTTCTGACCCATAATGCCAGGAAATCATCACCTCCTTCTCAAGGGCAGTGTCAAAGGTAATATTTGCAACTCCTAAGAAAGAACAGGGCACTAAAGGAAGTTGCCCTTTCTGCTTCCTGTCATGTTACAAACTGTTCAAAGAGAATGCTCATCTTATTGGAGATACAAAGAAATATTCTGACATCAGCCCTTCTCTCTACACAGTGAAGAATTAAACTAACATAGTCATCAAGAAATAAGGCAAAACCTGCCTTTTAAAAGAAATTGGCACCAAGAGAGGGTGGAGTATACCTTGCAGGCAAGGAAGCAGGACAACTCTTCCAGAAGGAATTCAGCTTACTACTTGGTTAAAAAAGCATAGAAACTTCAACATACACAACACAAAACCCCGGGCGCTGTCTGTAACTAAACAAAATCCTATTTGGTGTCCCACTGGCTGCAGTCACAGACGGTGCCACTCACTGCAATTCCCAGTATTGAAACACCCTAAATGGGACAGCTCAGTCATAAGTCATTTTGGAAAGTTCTGAGATGTGGTTTTCCTCCAGAGTCATATCTGGGTGGCTTTTCAAGGACAGTATTCCTGTGAGTAATTACCACCTTTCTAATAAAATTGCCTAACAAGAAGGTAAGTTTGATGTTAAGTCTAGGCCTTTGCACAACACTAATTTTTTAAAGCTGCAATGTAATTGAAAAGGAAAAGATAAGTCACTCATCTTCTCAAGCTGAGACATCCACGGTCCTCTTTTTAAACATTCCACAGCTGAAAACAAAGATAATTAAAACAATTTAACTGCTCCTTCCTAAATGCTTTTTTCTGTCATTTACAAAGAGCAAGCCCTGACTTCAAGATAAGGCTCATGCCTGCTGTACTGGAACCACACATCTGAAGACAGAAGATCAGCCTAGCTGAGAACAGGCATCCCTCCTCCAAAATATTTGTTACATTAAATCCTCCTTGTCGAAGACACCTCGCCAAAAGAGACCACGGTTCCAAGACAACCACATACCCCATTCACACCACCACGCCAGTGCCTATTGCCTTTAGCGTGGCTCCTTCCTCCCCCGCAGGTACAGATGTGCCTGGACTTACACAGCTCGGGGGCTCCGCCTGGCCGTGCCGGGGAGGGCGCACGCCCCCGACCCCCGCCCGCCGCCCCCGGGGGCGATGCCGCTCGCACAGCCCCACTCCGCCGGAGGTTCCAGGAAGGCCGGGCGGGTTCCCCCTGCAGCTGTCGGGGTTCCCCCGGGGCTGTGGGGTCCCGTCCCGAGCCCCCCGAGCCCCGCTGCTTACCCCATGCTCGCCGCCGCCGCTCGCCCCGCGCCCGCAGCCCGGCCCCGCGCACGTCACGGCGCCCGCACCGCCCCTTAAAGGGGAGCCCCAGCGCCGCTGCCGCGATCCCGATCGCCCAAACCTACGCAGAGACCTCCATCAGCCAGAGCTCAGCGTCACCGAGCGCAGCTCGGGCGTCCCCAGCATAGGAAGGACACGGAAGTGTTGGAGCGAGTCCAGGGAAAGGCACGATGTTGATAAGAGGCCTGGAGCACCTCCCCTAAGGAGACAGGCTGGGCGAGCTGGGGCTGGTCAGCCTGGAGAAGAGAAGGTTGTGTGGACACCTCCCAGCACTTTCCAGTGTCTGAAGGAGCTACAGGGAACCGGAGAGGGGCTCTTTGTCAGGAACTGGAGTGACAGGACAGGGAGTAATGGCTACAAATTGAAAGAGAGGAAATTTAAGTATGCTATTAGGAATAAAGTTTTTACTGTGAGGGTGGTGATGCACTAGAACAGGTTGCCAATGGAAGCTGTGGATGCCCCAGTTCTGATAGTGTTCAAGGCCAGGCTGGATGGGCCTTCAGTAAGTGGGAAGTGTGTCCCTGGCCATGGCAGGGGGAGGCTGGGAACAGATCATCCTTAATGTCCATTCCAGCCCTGTAATATTCTGTGATTAATCCCTGCCCTCTCTTCATCATCTTCTGCACGGTGAAAAACTGATACATTTTTACAGCAGGACTCCTGTCATCACCAATATAGGCTTAAAGAAATTTACTTCTTCCCAAGATTGAAACAGATGGAGAAATATTGATAGAAACTAGCTGCAAAAGATGCTAGAACACCAAGGAGATACTTCAAACAAAAACAGATTTTCTTCCAGAGCCACTATGGATTTTCTAAGAGTACAAAGCACAGAAAAATGGCCATAAACTAAAACAGAGGATGTTCCACCTCATCATGAGGAAGAACTTCTATATGTTAAGAATGGCAGAGTACTGGAAGAGGCCGCCCAGGGAGTGTGTGGGGTCTCCCCTCTGGAGACATTCAAGTCACACCTGGACACATTCCTGTGTCATCTGCTCCACGTGACCCTGCCTTAGCAGAAGAGTCGGACTGGATCTCCAGAGGTCCCTTCCAACCCCAGCTGTTCTGTGACTATGTGCTAATGCTTCAACCTCCTGTTCAGCAGGGAGGATGCAGATTATTATATACAGAGACTGTTATGGTCTAAATAGCAACATCCAGTTTCTTCCTCATGTCTCTCCTTCCAACACACACACAGATTTTGAGTGCTCCACACTCTTAACACACAAATTAGTATTTCTATTTTTGTATTATAGCAGCACAGAATCATGGAATTGTTTAGGCTGGAAAAGATCTTTAAGATCACCGAGTCCAGCTGTTAACCCAGCATTGCCAGGTCCACATTACACATTACACAGGTCCTGATTACACAATGAAGAATCTCTACACAAATCCCATTTTAAAAGCTTGCATGGCTTACCTGGGGTCAGAAGGAAAATCATCAGGATCCTGAAAAATCTCAGAGTCAGAGATCCTGTAACAGGAGAATTCATCTCAAAAAAATTGGATTTATTACTTATTCAAGTTACCTAGCTAAGTTTCAAGTGCTTATGAAAGGCAACATACACTAAGAGGAGAGATTCTTTTTGTTGCCTGTGGCACTAAAAGTATTGATTTGACAATAGCCTGACAGCATTGTTCCAAGGCAGTTTTGCAAAATCCAAAAACAAACAGACCATACATACATTTGGAGCAGCTGTA
The DNA here is from genome assembly GCA_013399945.1 of Ploceus nigricollis. Classification (NCBI taxonomy): domain Eukaryota; kingdom Metazoa; phylum Chordata; class Aves; order Passeriformes; family Ploceidae; genus Ploceus; species Ploceus nigricollis. Next base: position 211,224 of record VXBC01011396.1, read on the forward strand.
GATAAATGCATTTACTGCATTAGCCCTAAGTAACTAAAGTTAGTCAGTGATTAACAACAAAAATCAACAAATACAGCTTTTTACTAAGCTCACCTTCACCATTAACTAAGCTTAGTTTCACCCAGATATGCTCTGACACAGGCATCCCTGCTTTGGGGAGGAGAGAGGAGCAAGCACAGCAATTTGTCCACCAAGTGGGGCCATATTCTCATCCCCTACATGAGGAAAACCAAACGCCAGTTTTATGAGGGTTTCTGTTACCTTCAGTCAAACTGAACCAAAGGCAGAACAGAAGTGTGACATTTCAGTGTCACTCCCTCCTCTACCTGGCTAAAGGATCTCTGGCAGTCTTTGCTCCCACACGACCACTGCACATCATCATGGCCTCCAAGGAGCAGATCTGTACATTGAACAAGACCTCTTATGCCTGGGTAAAGGGGAGTGATGCTTGCTTTCCCTGCAGGGATGTGGGTGCTCTTCTGTGCTTCACAGAGACAACATCAAGCAAGCGGCTCAGCTAAGTTTGCGCTCAACCAGCCTCATTCATTCTCCACAGCAAACCTGGCAATCTTCCACATTATCCACTCTGTGACTACAGTAATAACTCCACAACAAGTGGTTCTAGAGTGTGTCCTCTCTGCTCCTTTGGGATGCCTTTCACTTGGTAACAGTCTCCATCTGGAGCAGGTATCAGTGGTACCTATCTGGTGTCCTTGAGCATCCTAAAGTGTGAAGTTAAGCTTTCAATAACAAGGACTTTCCACATGATATAGTGATACTGACAACGACACTCATTTTAACAAACATCAATGCATATTGTATCAAGCCTTGAAGCCCTCCCACAAAAGTAAAAAAAAAAGCAAATTAAAGCTTCATCCCAACCAATTAGTGGATGTGAGTTGCCTCATTTCCTTGGTGATCTTCTTTAGAGCTTCCAGAGGGTCTTCTGCATCAGAAGGCCTTCAGAAAAATGAAATAGAGTGTAAGTATTTGAAAATTATCAAGAAGACACACTTCAGTTCATGCATTAATTTATCCAGCTCATTGTTCCCTTTCTACAGGTAAGTAACAAGCATTAATGTTGATCCCAGATAGAGCCTGACAGAGATCCAGAACAAAAGGTCCTTCAGAAGATTTAACCATTAAACTGTGTGTTTTTGTCATTTGATGACAGAATTGTAATGTGTTGTACACATTCAGTTTGCCTCATAATTTTCATTAAGCTGATTGCACTGGAATTTTTGTTCATCAAATTTTAGGAATACATTAGAGCAGCAGTATCGATCCAGACAAGACCCACAGCAGAAATCAGGACAGGATTGTGCAAGTTGTACTTCGCCAAAATAACCAGTATATGCCTGACAATCCTCACCCAGAACTGAGAAGAGTTACAAACCAATAGTTAGTAAGTAAAGGAATAATCATACAAAGTCTTTTTCTCATCCCAACCAGATCACCTAAGTTAACATTTAAATATGCTGAAAGTACTTGGGTCAGGTCTTACAAACCAAGTATTTCCTTTTGTATATAGCAAGGGCAAATACTTACTTCTTACAGAGAGTAGCACATTTTCATCAAGCACCTCTAGCAAAATGTTCACACACACATAAGCACTAAATTGCATGAAAATATGAGATGCTGGTATTACTTTCTTCACTATATCTGATAGTAGCTACCAAATTACTGTAAAGACTCAAAGAGCAACATGAATTACCAAAAAGGTTAAAAATACCAAAAGGCCCTAAAATCAGTTAGAATAAAATGTTAAATTTTCCTAGAGATTTGACTTGATGGAAAAGATGCAACATCACTGCATTCACTGTAGGTTTGGATTTCCGTGCAACTTGGTTGTTTGTACCTGTTGCTTTGTTTACTTCACAGAAAATCCTAATCCTGATATAATCCATTGCAGAAAACAGAGATATCATGCAACAGATTCTTAGAACTAAAATCAGTCCAGTAGCATTCCCACTGCAAGCATCACCTGGTGCAGCTCCAGTGGTAATCAGTGGGGATGTTCATGCACCAGGACGGCTCTGTTAGGGAACATCCCACACTTTTCAGAACTGCATTCCTTAAGAGACTGGCTGTTTTCTCTGTCTTTGTCCTCCCAAGCCCGAGTAACTGCACCATAAGAACAGCATATTAAAAGTTTTTAACTGCCACAAAGAAGTACTTCCCAACGCTTAAGCAAAAATCATTTCCCAAGAAGGGTATCACTTCATTTTTCAGTGACAAATGCTGCAGCCAGCTGGTTTCTATTCGTCATTTTCCTTCCTGTCAAGATATAGCCTGATATCTTGCTCTTAAACCACACTCCATCCAAAAAACCCAAAATCCTTAGGTGTAGTTGTTCAGAGAAAGCAAACAAAAAGCATCAAAGACAATATTTAAACTGACTTTAACATCTGAAAATTCAGTCTTCACTCTATGGCATCAAGAAATACCTGAATACTGTTGCCTGGAATAAAACACAAAATTTTTCCAAACAGTGTGAAAATGATAATATAAATGCGAGTCTTTAATTGACAGCCTTAATGGTGCACAATCTGGTGATATGCACACACAACACAGTATTTCGACAATTTTTATAAGGTTGATTAGTATACCTATCAAATATTGTCCAGTTAGAAGAGCAGTTGGTTAGGTAATTTCCCCCTGGGTTCTGCCCCACTGGAGCCCCCCCCAGTTCTTTTTTACCCTACACTTTACTGTGTCTACGATATAAGCTGCAAAACAAAGTGCTCTTGCTAGACTAAAGGCAAGACTANTTTTCCAAACAGTGTGAAAATGATAATATAAATGCAAGTCTTTAATTGACAGCCTTAATGGTGCACAATATGGTGATATGCACACACAACACAGTATTTCTACAATTTTTATAAGGTTGATTAGTATACCTATCAAATATTGTCCAGTTAGAAGAGCAGTTGGTTAGGTAATTTCCCCCTGGGTTCTGCCCCACTGGCGCCCCCCCCAGTTCTTTTTTACCCTACACTTTACTGTGTCTACGATATAAGCTGCAAAACAAAGTGCTCTTGCTAGACTAAAGGCAAGACTAAACAGAATTTCAAGAATATATTAGTAAGGGTTTCACAAACTATGAAGGAGGACAGGAAAAGTACGAGAAGTTAGAACTTTGTATTAACAGCCTACAACGTTACAAAATACATGAAAAATATATAAAAAGCTAAATATATTTAGGCATCACAGCCAACGATAAAAAGAAAAACAAAAATCTTCTAAGGATTTAAACATGGAGGTTCATTAAACAGTAACAAAAAGGAACTTCTGTACCCACAGCACAGTACTTTTTACAGCTTTACATATGCTTACCCATGATCCATCAAATTTTTCTTCTGCAGACACCTAATGCCACCTGACTCCTCCCTCCTTCCTCTATCCCTAACAAGGAAATGACAGGTAGCTAAACCAATTCCAAAACACTTTGTGAAATTACACAGCAAGGCAACCAACAAAATTCCTCCCTTCATCTCACAACTGAACTACTGCAGCACAATAAAGTAACAAGGAAAACCAAAAGCCTAGGCCAGTTCTCAGGTGGCTGAGCTGAGCCAACAGGGCCGAGCACACCAGAGAAGAATTTGGTGCCTCTATTTTGTTCCTCTCTTCGTCCATCAGCTGTGGCACCCATGAGACTCTTCCTCAACTGACTGAATTCTCCAGCTCATCAACTGATGGCACTTTCTTCCTCAGCTGGTCTTCTGATGGTTTAATTATTTGAATCACCTGAGAATAGGTACAGTCCGCACCCAACCCAACACAATCCAGTTACTGAGGGGTATCTCCTATCCTGGAGGGCATCAGCGTGATGATTTCACACCATCAGTACCACACAAAACCTTTAAAGACTGACCAAATTCCATCTCAAG
>VXBC01011396.1:221299-321893 GCA_013399945.1 Ploceus nigricollis
TCTTGGATCCACACGGGCCCAGAGGTGCTGGAGTGTCTGACATTTTCTGGATCTGAGGAGACAAAAGAGGACCCTGATGGTAGCTGGCTGGTGGTGCTGGGGCTGCTGGAGTTGGGTGCCAGCAAGCTGTAGGGGTGGTGAGGCCCTGGCACAAGTTGCCCAGAGAAGCTGTGACTGCTCCATCCCTGGAAGTGTTCAAGGCCAGACTGGATGTGGTTTGGAGCAACCTCGTCTCGTGGGAGGTGTCCCTGCCCATGGCAGGGAGGTGGAATTAGATTATTTTTCAGGTTCCTTACAGCCCAAATAATTCTGTGAATCTATGTTCCTATCTTGAAAGTGTCAGATGCTCCAGTCCATGCTCCCTGGGCCCATGTGGATCCAAGACTGCTCCTGTTATGAATAAAACAAGTTGTCCATTTTTAAAAGTTATAGAGTGAATAAGTTAAACTCATTGTTAACAGTTTATTCCCTAATTACCTGTCATTCTTTAATTATCTGTTGTTAATTACCTGCTGTTAATAGTTAAAGAATCCCCCTTCATCGGGTATGGCCTCCGCTGCTCCCCAAACTGGTGCCGAGTAACACTCCAGGGAAATATGCAAATTAAGGGACATGCAGGATTATCCAACAAAAGACCCCAGAAAAGACAAGCCAACCTCAAATTTAAAGAACTGAGTGACTGGTCATCCCGGCAGAGAGCCCTCCTACTCCATCGGTGATTTTTAGAGATCACTGTGACCTAACCAGAACTAGACCAGAGTGAGGACCCCAGACAATGAGCCAACAGGAGTCTTCCCAGGCATGTCTGTGAGGATAGAAGGCCCAGCTCTGCTGTGAAGTACAGCTGTTCACCTCCTCCTCTGTGTCGTCGAAGGGAGTAGCGGCGGTGTGCGTGACCCCTCGGGCCCCCACCTGAGCTGATTTGTTAATAAAGGCATTAAAAAGGAGCAGGTCTCCTTGCCCATTCATTTCAGTTGGGGGCTTGTCCAGGATAGCCACACCTGAAGAGGATGCCAGGACTGGGATGGCTGCTCACCCTGGACCTCCAGGACAGCTGGCTATCTGGACCAGAGAAGATCAGCCTGGGACCTGCGATGCAGAGGAGCACTGGACGGATGGGTGAGAAAGTCCGGTGGCAGGAGTAGGAGGCGAGCGAGTGGCGTGTGAGTGAGACGAGGGCCGGCAGCTTGGACCCTTGGAGCAAATGAGGACCCCTTAGTACTGCGGTTTCGGATTCCCACGAGGGGGCCAGCCGGGAATGGGGGGAAGCGAGTGGAACTGGTGAGTGAGGCGTCTCCTAGGGGGTAAAGAGGGTCCCCCTCTCTGGGCATGCGGGGGATAGCCCGGAGTGAGTAGCACGCATCAGGGCTAGGTCTCCCTTGGTAAGACCATTGAGGTCTAGGTAGCTCCGGGTGTGTGGAGTGCCTAGGCATAGGGTGAGTCACATGCATCACGGGGTGCCCCCAGGCACTGCCGGCACCAACCGCCCGCGAGGGTCCCAGCTTCCAGGACCGGGCCAGATGTGCCGTAGGTAGTGTGCTGCTGCCGCCTTAGAGAGGAGACCGTAAACCCATGGCCCAAGAGCACTGCGGTGGGGAGTCAGCGCTGGGGGCAAGGCAGGCACTACACACACCCACACACCTCCCTTTTGTCTAGGCTGTTCTGCTGGGGAGGGGTAGTCAAGCCGTACCGGTGGGTGGCGAAAGGGGGTCGGGCCCCGCTTGNGGGTTGATCCCAGTCACTGGGACGGGATACCCCTGGGTAACCCGCAGAGGGTCTTGGAGCCTTTCTACCTCTGCGTAAAGAAGCCAGAAAGGAACGGATATGGTATTAGAGCAGGACAGTCTAGCCCGGGGTTTGGACTCGTGGTCCAGCCTGGCAGGAGGCTAGGCGTGGAAGGTCCTGGTGCCTGGCGAGAGGACTCTAATACTAGGGACCCCGTCGTGCGTCGAAAAGGGTGCTCAAAGTCTCAAAGGAGGTGAGGCACGGGGGTACACTTAGGGGGTCGGGTCACTAGGACAGATCCTTGGCAGAGGCGGAGCCAGGGGTGCTGCTGCTGAAGCCATAAAGGGTGTGAATGTAGTGTGATTACCCGGGTAAGAGAGAGTGTGAGTGAACCCTATCCTTTCCCCCCCCATATTCTCTAGTGTGAAAGTGGAAGTGAGATAGTGGAAGTCAGCAAGGAACCAAATTCATCTGTAGAGCCAGTTCAGGAAACCTTCAAAGATCTCTGCCCTGATGATGATCAAAAGGAAGAGAATGATAATAAGAAGGCAGAGACAAGCAGTGAAGTTATCAAAAAAGAAATTGATTTAGACTTAAAACCAAGAGGAGAAGGAAGAAGATGATGGCAACATATGCTCACAGGTTAAAACCGCACTCAGATACACTCTGGGATTCATCACAATTTGTGCAGTTCTTCTGTTAATTGATGCTTTTGTTCCTTTGGATATTCCCAACAAGAAGAATTCCACTGAGTGGGAGAAAGTGAAGCTCTTGTTTGAAGAATTTGGAAGTAGTCATGGCTTGACTGCACTTTTCTTTTCCATTAGTTCCTTGACTGTGATTGGAATGTTGGCAGCTATCACTTACACAGTCTGGGCTGATGCTAATGTTTCAAGGCAAATTGAAGACACTGTACTTGATGGATATTACACTCCGTACTCGATCATTCTGTTCTGTGTCTTTCTGTGGATTCCCTTTGTCTATTTCTATTGTGAGGAAGAAGAAGTGAGTTCCTTGCTGAGAGTCCATACCAACTTGAACCCTAATTGTGTTAACCTCTCCCAACTGATTCCTTGTCAAGGAGATGAAAAAGTGTATTGGATGGCCCAGAATACTGCCACTTTTAGGCAACGACTCCTGGGAGGGTGCCCTGTAGGAGAAACCTGGCTGTGTTTTGAGTGAGATACTACTCAGGCAGGTCTGGTAGACTTAGTCAAAGAAAAAGAGATAGTGAAAACAATAAAAGAACAAGATGATTGGGAAATACCCTGAGGTAAAAAGTTATTCATAGACCTAGTAGAAAGAATTAGCCATGAACTGAATATAACCAATTTTTGGGTCTGTGGAAACATGCAGATGACTGAAATTTGGCTGTGGGAAGGGATTAGCCTAAGACCATTAGAAATTTTAAAATGGATGCAGAATAACCCAGAATCTAGTGTCCTCAAGGCGAGAGGGGAAGAACAATGGAATTTAAAAGCAAGGATAATAGGAGAAGAATGTATTTCAAGAAAGGGAAAAGGGTACAATACACAAGTAGGAAGAATGGCTTGCAAAAGGTATTTAACAGTAAAGAATTCTGTTACCCGGTGGATCCCGAGAGATCCGAATAAATTTTAGTCAGTAGAAAAAAAAAGGGAACAAGTGCACATACAATCAGGCATATGCACTCCATGAATGTGCTGAAAAAAGAACAAACCCCTTTTGGGGAATAAAAGAAATTTCCAAATATTGGGAATGGCCAGCCGAGACTAATAATACCTTTTGGGAAGCCCCCAAACACCTGTTTTGATCTGTGGTACTACAGCATACACTAAGTTACCAGGAGACTGGTCTGGGAGCTGCACAATTAGAATTATAAAACCAGCCTTCTTTCTATTATCCAAGGAATCCAGATCAAGTCTGGGAGTCCCTATATATGATTTGAGGAAAGTCAGACGAAGGAAAAGATTCGCTATTGAGATGGGGGGGATCCAAAGTTGGAATAGTGAGGTTTGGACCCCAAGAAAAATCATTGAAACTTACGGCCTGGCTACTTGGGCTCAGGATGGGTCTTGGGAATACCAGACCCCGATTCATATGTTAAATAAGATCATTAAGCTTCAAACCGTACTAGAAATGATATCCAATCAGACATCTTTGTCCCTCGGTCATATTAATGATCAACAAACCCAAACTAGAACAGTAATCTACCAAATTAGATTAGCAGTAGACTATCTGCTTGCAGACGAAGGGAGCAGCGGCGGTGTGCGTGACCCCTCGGGCCCCCACCCAGAGCTGATTTCTTAATAAGGAATTAAAAAGGAGCAGGTCTCCTTGCCTATTCATTTCGGCTCCCATTTGCAATGCTTGACCCAGAATCCCCACAGCCAAGCTGGACACCACCACAGGACCTGCTGTGGACCATCCTCCAGTACTGGCCCTGATCCCACTCCACAGGCACCATAAAGTGCACTGAGAGGCTCCACGCTCATGTGTCGGCTTCCTCCTCCTCCTCTCTCTCCAAGGGTAGCGTGCGGGGTCTGGGCCAGAAGGTCGTTGTCTCCCTGGGAGTCGGCAGCACCTGCCCTGGCCTCCCTCGTGCGGGCTGGCCTTGGCCGCTTGCCCACCTCCACGGCCGAGAGCTTCGCGTCTCAGCGGCCCCGACCGTGCTCCGTTTCCTCGAGAGAAGTTCACACAAGCAGCGGGGGGGCTCTGCCGCCGGTCCTNGTCCTTCCGGGTTTGGGGGTGTCTGTGCTTGCAGAGGAGTGCCGCCCGGTTTAGGGGCTGTCTCTGGCTTATGGGGCGCCGCTGGGCTGCGGGGTGAGCCCGGCTTTGGGGCAGGTTCCTGAGGGTGAGCACGGCAGTGCTGCCCGGTGGTTGTGGGTTGGGGGTGCCGGCAGGTTGGGGTGCCACGGGGACCCACGCCCGGGATGAAGGCAGGGCAGTTTTGTGATCCGTGTCGGGCTGTGCTGTTTCCCTTTGCCTGCTGCGAGTCTCAGGGCTTGGCCGGCAGCTGCCAGACAAAGTTGTGTTGGCCGGCCTGGCTTCTCGGCCTCCTCGCCTGCCTCGAGTCGCCTCCACTTCAGCTCTGGCTGCTCCTGTGTTGTGTGTTCTGCCCTGCTGCTGGAAGCTGCTTGCTTTTGCCAAGAGAAGGGAGTTCAGCCCGGGGCCAGGCTCAGAGCAGGGCATCTTTGCTTCTGTGAATTGCACATGGGGCAGATGTGTGTCCCCCTGCTGTGCCCTTTCTCAGACCTGTTGAAAGCAACATCTGCTCCAACTGAGCAAACACCCTGGCACTGCAGCAGTGCCAACACTGCATCTCATATGGTGCCAGTGTGGCGGTGCTGCATGCTGTGCTTTGGGCATTCAGGCTGTTTTGGCAGCGCTGGTTTCCAGACTGGCTGCCTTTTAGGAGAGCCATGGGCACTCCTGACTGCCCTCGGGTGTTTTTAACTTGTTCTGACAGAGGTGAAATCATGTCATGTGTTGAGTACTTTTAGGATAGTACACATTGTGCTGTCTGCTCTGCTTTGGTAGTAAACGATGAGTTTCTCATTATTGTTTTATCTCTTGTTTTGAGTTCCTGACGCATCATTCGGGGCCTTTGATCCAGGCTGGTTTTTGCTTTGTTCCCACTATTTAGCTCAGCAGTGCTGCAGGAGGGAAGCCAGGCAGTGTTGCTCCACTGCTGAGTGCTGGGGTGGTCCTGAGGAAAGGGGTTTTAGGAAACCCTTTCCCAAATCTAGCTGAAGCTCATGTGATTTTGAGTTGCTGTGGCACTTGTGTCACTTGGCACTCCTTTTCTGGAGTCACTAACTTTTCTTGGGTTCACCTTAGTTTCTGCTCTGCATGAGATTGCCAACAAGCATTTAATTCCTGCAGCCTTTGCTCCTGTTGCATCTTCCTGTTGCTCTGTGTGTCATAAAGTGCTTTGACAGATGGATGTCCAGGGAGGGTCTTCCAGTGAGGGTTGGCTATTGGAACAGTTGGAAGCAGGAGAGGGGTATAACCTAACATTTGGAAGCTGGATGGAATTAGCCACTTGAATGTATTTTTTTTGTCCTTGCACGTGTCAGCTCTGATAGCATTCTAGTGATCCCAGGAAGGTTCCTGAATCTGTAGTCTCGTGGTAGATTTTCACTTGTAAACACTATTGTATATTACCTGTCTCTGCTTTTGTCCCTGTGACTCTGACAGCTGGGTCTTTCGCTTTGTAGTCAGTGGCATTCTATTGTAGTCCAGTCCATCTGCATTTGTCTCATTCCTTTTTCCTCTCTCTTTGTTTTGGGTAGTGGAATAATCTAAACACCTGCTAAACAGAAGATTAACCAGGCACATGTTGCTGTCCTAAAGAATACAGAGCGGGAGAGCAAGGCAGAAGTGTTTGTCAGGACATGAGCAGCAGCGCGGCACGGTTCCCAATCTCAGCAGTGTTTGGCAGTGGTGGTGGCTGTGGCCCTGTGCTGGCTCAGTGCTTCTGGTCCAGGCTTGGTGTGAAGGTTGCCTCTGTTTCTGGCTTGGTTGTGCCTGTGCCTTTGTTTGGAGTGGGGTTTATGTGGCTGTCTGGAGTGTGGCTTAATGGTTTGTGTGCTTTGGGAAGGTTTTGAGCTGTTGGACAGCAGTGGGACTGAGAGCAGTGTCAGCAGTTAGTTGCTCTGGGGCTCTTGTGTAATGTCATTAGGACATGCAAGGACTGTGACTATTTTTTGGCTTATCCCTGTTGTTTAATTCAGGTAAACCAACCTCCAAGAAAGGGAGAAGTCTAAAGGCAGCATCCTCTCAGAAGGTTTTGTTCTAGGCGTCTGTCCATCTTATGTCTGCTCTGGAAGTGGTGCCTGTGAAGAATGACGTCGAGAGGTGCTGGGACTGCTTTCTCAAGGAAGAATTACAGGCTGAGCACTGAGCCAGAGAAGTCCAAGGTCACAGGTAGGGTCCTGTACTTGCCTTGTGAAAACAGGAGCAGTGTGGATCCAGGGAGCATCCCTTGTCTTGCTTGAGATCAGCTGCCTTCCAGTTGCAGTTACCTTGGTAGTTTGAGGTGTAGGGGGGCTGAAGCTGAGTAAATCCTCAAAGTGAGATGAGATTTTGTATGGGACATTCCTGCAGTACTAATGACTCCAGAAACTCAGGTCACAGAGCCTTTTCTTCAGCATGCAGCCCTGCTTCATAAGGCTGGAGAATGTTTTGTTGCCTGCCTGCCATCTGATTTGAGACTCATCTGATTTAGGGAGTTCCCCTTCCAGGATGAACAGCTTGTCAAATTCTCAAATGAATCCTTTTCTGGGAAATTCTGCTACCTGCCAGGCAGTCTGGTTTTTTTCTTGGTGTCACCAATCCAGCACAAGTGTGCTTATGAGACCACAAATCTGGCATTTGAGGGCACTGTTGCACTCAGAAACAAGGATTGCTGCATCAGTGTGACACTAAGGCTTGTTTAGTGGAGGCGAGGCACACATCATTAAAGACGGTTCTGGGTTACACGAGGTGAACTGCTCCTGCAGTCTTTCCATCTCAGCATCTTTTATGCGGCTAAGAGACATCCTGAATATGAATAGGACATCAGGAATTGCAGTAGTGTTAAGATTTTTTTTTTTTTTTAATGAAATTGGATTCCTACTTTCAGCTTTTGGAGTTACTTTAGCACAGCAGGAAGTAGCACAACAGGATTCCTGAGGATGCACTTCCACCTGTGTGTAGCGATTTATAGGCTCCCAGTTGCTGTGACAGAGCAGCTCAAATTGGAAAGAATCTTTTTTGGGGAGATGCACCCAATAATGTTGGACTCTGGTTCTGCTAGTGAGGACAGTAAGGTGATGAATGACTGCTTGAAGTTGCATTTTCCGTTGTGTTGATCAGCAAACATGAACATAATTTACCCATAGTTACCAGTTTCTTGCTTGTACATGAAATTCATGTTTGAGTTTACCCCAGACTCTCTAAGCTTATTTCCTTTGTATTTCTCCCAAGGGATTGTGAACAGCAGGCTGCTGAATGATTATCTGCATCGAGTCTTTACCAGTGCTGATGGGAACCAGCCTGCAGCTGCTTACAGGTATCAGACTTCTCACTGCCCAGGTGGCAAGCGATGCCACCTCCAGATAAACAGCTCTGTATGAAAGGAAAGATCTTTTAGTGCCACACAGTGATCTTTGTTAAAAACACAGCAGCTCCATGTTACAGAAACAGCTCTGAGGTCTGCTCTTTTAATGGCTTTTTCAAACTGCAGGGCTTGTGAGGAAGGATTCTTTTTTGCATGAAAAATCCCATATACCACCTCACTAGGCAATATTTTTGAAATAAGTAGGCATTCACCTGATTGTTCCTGTTCCCCCTTTGCTTGTAAGGAAGTGCAAAATGTACATGTGTCAGGTGCAGGAATTAAAAATAGTGCCCTGTAAACTAAAGGCAAGACTGTTACTGATCCATGCAATACCATACATTTTCCAGGCTGTGGAAGTGCTGATACTTTTATTAGGAGTCACCAAAGGAAGAGAAACACAAAATTCCTGTTTAGTGACTGCTTTTTTCCTATTTATTTTCAGTTCTCCTTCACCTTTTATCCCAGAAACTTGTAGTGTTGGATGAAAAGAATTCCTCTTGCATCTCTTTTGCCAGAGGCGAGTCAGACAGGTTCAGGGCAGGTAGGAGTGTGGCAGAGTAAGGCAGGCCTGTGGCTCCTGTTGGTTGGCAGTGCTGCAGCATGGCTGGGGTCACATTCCATGGGCTATACTTAGGACTGCTAGCTCCAAGTGAGCTCAGAGCTGCTATAAATAGTTCTTGGCCCTCTGGCTCTTGGTGAGCTGGGGTGATGGTGCGGGGGAGGCAAAGTGGGTCATGTTACTTTACCACAAGCTCTCCTGCCAGAAAGCCTTGGAACACTCCATCTGCCTGAGCATTTTGGTTTTCAATATTTCTGATTTCTTTGTCTGGTGATTAATGGCTTGAATGCACAGAACTGATAGTTTGTTGGACTGGTCTCTCTTTTTTCCTGCCTTCCACCCTTTTTCCCTGGACGTGGCTACTTGGTAGAAAGCCCAGTAGCAATCAAAGAGGTCTTGGAAATAACATTGGCCATATGAGAGCAACTTTTATGGTATGACATCTTGCCTTCAGAGGCCTGAATTCCTTATAGAGGAGCTCACTGCAGACATCTCTCTGCCTGTCTCATGCTCTTCCACTCTCCTTCCACAACTCCTCCTCCATGCCAGTGCTGATTAAGCAGCTTTTCTGAAGCCACCCTTCTCATGCCAACCAAAACTGATTCTTTGATTTCGCTTCTGTGCATCTTCACATCCATCAGGCTTTCACAGTGTCTTTCACCAGTCTTAGGGAAATCCCTAGTCCTGGAGAAGTGAGAAGTTGTTTCCCAGATGGCTTTGGAAATGGGAAGCAGGGATAGGAAGAGCTAGTGGTTCTCACTAGTAAAAGGCTAGTTGTGCAAGGATCAGCTAAGTAAACTATCCTTGAAAGGAGAGAACCAAGGAAGGGCAGTAAGTTCTTTAGAACAGTGGCCCAAAGGGATGCATAAGAGAATTTTCAGTATGAAAACAAAATGGTTTTAGCTGTTTTCACAGAGAGAGGATAGCCTGACCTTTGTCTGAGCTGCTACAGCTGCTGCTGTGGTCCTCTCTCTTCTTTTGTATTGCAAAATACTTTGGGGAAAAAACGAATCCCAACTTAGGCCATGTTTGTATGATGCTGACTGCAGCAAAGTTGTGTCCATAGTTATTGATAGTACAGCTGGTTTCTTGCTGCCTGCTACAACGATTTTCTTACTGCCACAAAACACTCCTGAGCAGACTGAAGACTGTAAGATTCTTTGTTAACTACTTGGCTTGTTTGTGCTGTGTTTGGTCCTTCCTTCATTCATCGTCCCAACACAATGGGCAGCAAATTACTTAGATTCATGACATGAAACAGATCAACAGAACTTCATGGTTCATGTTTCAGCACAGGACACAGGTCTGGGCTGCAACTCTTGAAATATTGGAGACAAAGTTTTTTGTCAGAGCTCCTGTGTGTTTATTCCCTAGGAAGCACCTGACGTTCCAGAACCTGCAGGAGCACCTTGAGCGATTGCTGGCAGAGGAGAATGGCTCTGAAGACAGCAGAGGTAGGAGATACTGCCTGTCCAATTTGTGCTTCTTGCTTGTGCTACTTAATTGGGAAGGACAAGTTATATCATGAAAGGCATTTCCCTGAGTGAGCACTGTTGTGCCTCCCTGTGCTCTAATTTATTGTGCTTTTAAATCCTGCCTGTAAGGGGCTCGTCAGCCAGCCTTGCAGCAGGTTTGTTTGCAGATGGAGGCAGATTTCCAGGCTAAAATGTCTGGAAAAGCAGTTTTGGGGGTATTTTACTGATAATGATAGGCAGAGCCATTGCTTTGACCAGGAGTGTGCAGTGCTATTGTGAGTGAGAGATGCAGGGGCTTGTTGACAATTATTACATGCTGGTCTCCACTGCAAGTATTCACTTTGGCCCTCAGACTGTACCCTGTGTTCTAACTAGCATTGTTTGTTTCTCTGAATGAATCAGGATGTGGCAAGATACAACCTTGCTCCTCTCCTAGAAAGGCAGATTTTTCTTGCTGGCTGCAATCAAAATGTGACATGTTGGCCAAACATTTGGCACAGAGTTTAGCCTTTGAATTTTGTCAAAGTAAAATTTTCAGGTGATGTGGAAAACTTAATGTGTCCTGAATGCTGCATAGCTGAGTCACTGTGAAGACTTCCTTTTAAATCTCTCTTCTTTTCTGAGTTTCTCAGGGTTTAACATAGGCAACACTGTCCTAATCTTCCTCCCCTGTAGCAGAATCCAGGTGCTGTTACAGTCTGGCTGGAGGTACTCAGTGGGTGAACTGTTAAATTCTGCACAGCTCTGCCCAACAGGTTTTCTGCAACTCTTGTTTCAGATCAGGTAGCAGAGGGCCGGCTTGGTCCCTCCACTGTGGTATTGGACCACACTAGCGGCTTTGAGGGGCTCCTGCTGGTCGATGATGACTTACTTGGGGTGAGTGTGTTGCTGGACACAGCAGAAAATGGTTTTGTGGGACTAAAAGCACTTGGGGCTTCTTGGTTTGTTCTTTGTAATAGATCCCTGTCAGTGGCTTTGTAGCGTGTGTAAATGGAGTCTGCCCTGAAAGCTGCAGGATCCTGGAGGAAATGAGCTCTCCTGGGAAAAAGTCTAACAGTACCACTAAGTGTCAGCAAGGCCTGAGTGGGGCTGTGAGGAAGTGAAAGGATTACCCTGGCCCAGGGGTTCACTTGGCTAAGCAGCCAGCTTTCCTGTCCCTCCCTCCAGCAGGCTGCCTCTTCCTTCTGGTCTTCTTAAAAGGCTAGAAAGAGGCTAAAGCTTTCTAAACCTCTAAAGAGGTTTTCCTTTCTCCTTTGTTTCTACTAATTACCTGCTTGCTTCTTAGCTGATGTTCCCTGTGCAAAAAGTCAGCTGAAAGAATCCACTGGAATTTAACTCTTTCCTACTTCAGTAATTTCTGCACTCCTTTCACCCCTTCACTGAGCAAGCACATCCCCTGCTCTTGAGCTGATTCTCTTCTTAATCTATGCCTGCTTTTTAGCCTCTAACAAATCAGGCTGCCCTGGTCTCCCTTTTCCCTTTAACCACCTGCTGTAGGTTGCTTTGGCTGTACCTAGAATTGACCCACAGAATGGATTGGACTGGCTTGTCTGTGAATTCCTTGTTCCTGGTTTCATTTCCTCTTCATGGTCTGTCCCAAGATAGCAAGAGTCAGGATTTAACACGGTTCAGTTTCTAGGCAGCATGTTACCTGCCAACCCTGGCCTTTGGTCTGGACACCTTGGATCTATAGTTTTGTTCTAACTTGTCCAGCATTCATATATCTTTCCCATATCATCATCGCTTTTGTATACACTTTTGTGCCAATTCACTGGGAACCTGTCTGTCAGCATGTTGTCCTTGTACTGCTGCCATGCTGGGTGCTTCACTGGGGTTTATCAAGTACAGATGGGCTGTGAGAGGGACCTGAATGATTCCCTGGGGCCAGTTGGCTCCAAATACAGCTGCTGGGGTGGGGAAGATTCCCTTCTTGTCCCTATACTGTCCTTGTGAATCGGTCTCCATCTTGCTTTGATTTTGAGCGCCAGGACAGAGGGAATGGGAAGGACTGAACAAGCCTCTCTTTTTGTCTGACATTAAAATATCTTTTGTTTGTTGGTCCAGGTGATTGGCCATAGTAACTTTGGGTCCATCAGGGCCACGACGTGTGTGTATAAAGGTAAGGAGATAAACCAGTGCTGCTTTGAGAAAAGACCCTGGGAGGAGTGTATGGGGCGTTAGACAACTGGAGAGCTCAGGAAATCTTGAATATGTTCCAGATCTTGAGCACCCTCTTCCCCAGTTCATTCACTGAACTTCTCCAGGGAATGAGAAGGATGGGCAATTGTGTGATGCCAGAGTAAAGGGGTGGGAGGGGAATCCTGGGGATGTCCTGAACCTCCTTTGTGTGCCACATGTATTTCTGTGGGAGCAGTGTCAGGTTCAGCTTCTCTAACAACAAGCCAGGGGACAAGAATTCACCATGTGGCATCTCTTTCTCTTTTTCTTTCAGGGAAATGGATTTATGAGGTGCTCATCTCCTCCCAGGGACTCATGCAGATTGGCTGGTGTACTCTCAACTGCAGATTTAATCAGGAGGTAGTATAGCTACTCTGGGGGATGTTCCTCCACTGCTTTTTTGGTCAGTGTAGAGCATTGCATTGGTGCTGTGCCCTGCTGGCATTCACACCAGAAATGCCATACACACACACAAAATGCCAGGCCTGCTATTTTAAGAGTCTTTGCAAGACTCTCTGGTCTGTGTCCGCAGAATGGTGCTCAGTGAGAAAGCCTGTGTTTGGGGGGGGGGGGTGTTTTGATGTGCTCTTGCTGCACATAGAACTGCTGCATATTGACTTTCAGCTGGTATCTTCCCCAGAAAGTGTGTGTGTCTCCAGTGCTGGCAGCCTGTCCCTTGGGATGAGCCTCAGCAGCTAGTGCTACAGGGTTCTTTTTGCCCAGGGGAGGGTGAGATGTTGTTTCATCTGGATGGGATGTTTGGTGCTGGAAAGGAATGTCAGCTGCAGAATTTCACTAACTTGTCACTCTGCAGTATGTGAGAGGGGAAGTGATGGACATCCTGGGGGGTTGCTTTGATAGAAATGAGAAGTGTCAGATGCCAGTACTCTTCTTCTGACCCAAAAATAAGTAGGGAGCGGTGCATTTCTCTGAACCGAAGATCACAGGCCACTGGATTCATTCCTAGAGTGAGGATTTTTCCCAGGCAGAGCTTGTGTGCTGTCAGCTGCTCTCCCTGTCTACTGGTCTCCCTCTTAAATGTTCTCTTGCAATGAGAGGAATCCTCTATGCCTGGTCTGGTCTGAGTCTCCTCTTTCATACTTTGGTGCAGGAAGGCGTTGGGGACACGCCAGATTCGTATGCCTATGATGGAAACAGGGTGCGCAAGTGGAACGTGACTACTACAAACTATGGCAAAGTGAGTAGCTGTCCCCCAGGAATGGGATGGAGAAGAAGGAGCAGAAAGCAGGTGACTCCTTCTGTTCACTGGATTCTGCTGGGCCTTGTGAAATGCCCTCAAGCCTTTCTCCCTGCTTCAGTCTGTGTGCTGGCACTTATCTGTACTTTAGAGGTGCTGGACGTGCTGTCTCGGTGCTTTGTTTAGCAGCCCCAGCAGACTGATTCCCAGCCTAGTGCTGCTGGTGGTCCCTGGAAGGCTCTGGTTCTCTGTAGTACATCAGAGCATGGTGCATTGTTGAGATAAATGTACATTCCTAGTGCCAGAGGGGAAAAAGATCCCAATTGGGCTTTAGAAGTGCCTGAAAATGATGTGGGATGCTGGGAGAAGGAACTCTCTCTTCTTTAACCCTGAATCACAAGGGATTGGTTGGGTTGCAGTCTTTCTTGTAATATGGGAAAACCCTGTGAATATATGTTTAACCTCTTCTCTCCCTTTCCTGCAGTCCTGGGCAGCAGGAGACATCGTCAGCTGTCTGATAGACCTTGATGAGGGCACCATTGCTTTCTGCTTGTAAGCATCTTTGCCCCATTCCCTGTTTTGTTTATGTCTGTATGTCTGTGTGTAGCAGAAAGATTACCTCATTGCTCAGCAGGTTGCTGAGCCCTATTTCTGCTCTCTCCCCTTTATGTTCCTTGGTAGTCCTGGCTTTGTTTTTCTGTCTCGTGTTCAGAAACCATCTGAATGGGTTGTTGGGTCTCGGTTCAGTTCAGTTGAAAATATATTGCAGGAAGATGTTCAAGCTACAAAATCTTTGTAAAGTTTGCCAGGATTTTAGAGGGAAGGACATCTCTTGTGATGCTTAATGCCACCCTTGCCTTTAATTGATTGCTTTTGTAGTCAATGTAGACCTTGCCTGTCCTAAATTCACAAGGAGCTGTGAAAAGGTTGATAAATCTCCAGTTTCCAGCTCCCATGCACAATGAGAATTGTTCTCGCCCTGGCCTGCAACAAGTCAGTTGCAATTAAGAACTGTTAGATGGTGGGTGTCATCTTTTATGGAGGAGTCAATTGAAAGCATTATCCTTGATTGCCACCAACATCAAATAGATGAGGCCAAAAAATCGTATGCTTTAAAATGTCCTGCTACTTTAGTTATCACACAGATTTGGGTTGCCCTTGAAGCTGAGTGGGCTCTGCATGTTGTGTAGACCCCCATGCTCATATGAAAATTCATATGTGCCTTCCCATGCTCATATGAAAATGGGAGTGACCCTGTGCTTCCCGTGGCTGTCACTCAGCAGAGCTGTGACATTTGCGTGTGTGCCAAGTTAAGAATGACAGGAGGCATGACTGACTGGCATGTCCGTGTTGGCAAGTTGATATCTGTATTGCCCAGCTGACCTCAGACCCCTCCTGCTGTGACTAAAACCTTGTGGGTTTTCCTTCTTTCAGGAACGGCGTATCTCTGGGAACTGCCTTTGATAACATCACGAGGGGTGCTGGAATGGCTTATTTCCCTGCCATCAGCCTCTCCTTCAAAGAGTCTGTTGCTTTTAACTTTGGAAGCCGTCCACTCCGATATCCTTTAGGTGTGGGGAGAGGAGGTCTGAAGGGGGAAGAGCCTGTCCTGAGACCATCTTTGGAGGCTGTAGAATATACACACCTGACTGCAGTTCACTTTCTGCTGTCAGCACTTGTGTCCAGAGCTAGTCAGGGAGAGAAGAGCCAAATACCTCCTTAGCTGAAGCAGAATTCCAGGACACAAACACAAGTTTCTGAAATGAGAGTTGCTTTCAGCTCTGAGTCAGCAGCTGCTGCTACAACTGGGGGCTGCCTGCTCCCAGACTCTCAGATTCTGCAAAATTCTCACTCTGCAGTTTTGGAAACCCTAATGCTGATGTGCTGCTGAGCCTTTTGGTCACTCATCTCTTTTACCTCCCAGCCATATGGGACTTCTGACATGGTGTTAGTGTTGCCTGTTGATGTGTGAATGCTGAAGCCTGGAGCTCCTGTCAGAGCAGTCCTGGCTGTGGCTGTTGATGGCTGTACTGGGAGCTCCAGTAGGTCTTTCTGATGAAAAAAGTATTTCACACCAAGCAGAAGTGAAAGACTTTCTGCTTGCAGTATTGAGGAAGTGGAGATAAGAGCTTATGGCTTACCATGCATGTAGAAGGCACTATGGTTTGAACTGGGACTGGGTACAAAGTAAAGCAGACAGAGTCTTTTCCTTGCACAGACAAAAGAAGTCCCAAAAGGCTCAGATTGCATTTTCCCTTAACTCTTCCCTACTTATCCAGTAGAAGGTTACCGGCCCTTGCAAGATCCTCCTGTGGGAGACCTGGTGAAGGCTCGGAAGCTGTTGGGCTACTTGAAGAATGTGATCCATATTGGAATAGATGTGACGGTAAGCTGGCATCACTGGGTGGATCTGAGGGGCACCATGCTGGGAAATGTGGTTCTGCTCTCCCTGGCACATGCTGCCAGCTCAGATGTTTCCATGCACCCGAGAGTCTAAATGCTTACATGGGGCATGCGTGTCCCTGGAGCTCTCTGGCTTGCAAAATGGACTTCCTGATAGTTCCAGGACTTAATTTAAGTCATGCTGGGCCTTGTTGTTCTCAGTCCTATGAAGTTTCATTGCCAGTATTCACGAAGTGATGTTTGTCAGGGTCACAACTGCTGCATTTGATTTTGCACCCTTGAAATCAGTTTGTTCATATCCTAAGCTTTTTACTATTCAGTAATGTGATGAAATTCTGACAGGCCTACCTTGAGAATTGTTTTGGCTGTGGCACTGTTTGCTGGAAACACTGTTTTCCACTAGGATGAGGGATGATCTGTTTATGCCCAAAGCATAGGGAATGCCATATGCTATGGTCTTGGCTTGAATGAAGGCCTACTTTGCTAGTTGTCCTCCTCTGTAGGTGTTCCCGTTTACAAATTATCATGTAAACTTGAGCCTTTTTTTAGAAGAACATTTTCAAAGTCCCTGCATGTGGTTGATAGTGACATCTGGACTGCACTACAGCTTTCCAGAGGAATAGGCCTGGCTTCTTTGGCATTCTGAATTCCCATTTTCAAGGTTTTTGGTGCAGTCAGGCATGGCACAGCAGCAGCGGCTGCTCCAGGCATGTGGTTCATTCAGTTGCTGGTGTACAGGTGGATTGGACTGGATCCAAGCCATGTGTCTGTCTGGGTTTGTCATTGCAGGAGGGGAAGCTGGTGGAGAAAGACACATCCATGTGGCAGCTGCAGGGAGAACCCACAGTGTTGATTACATTAGCTCACATCTTCAATTATTTCTCCCCTCTTATGGTGAGTTTTGCCTGCCCATTGCCAGGTTCTGTAGTGCTTGTTACTGTTCTTGCAAGGGAAAGTAATCCCCAGCTTTTGCTGGGAAGTGACTGTGCCATGGAGGAATGCTGACCTGCCTCTCTGTCTGCAGTGCAAGGTGTACCTGGTGGAAGATGTGCTCATGACCTTCCTGTTGAGCATCCTTGAGCGAGGAGGGGCAGTGGAGGCCCATCCCCTTATTCAGCAGCTGCTGGATCTCATGTGGCTTCTTATGGAGGTGAGTTGCTAGGGTGCTGGTTCCTCCCTAGGGATCCCAGGGAGACTCTGGGAGGTGCTGAGGACAGGAGCCTTCCCTACAAAGTGCTGGTAGTGTTCAGTGTCTTTCTTTTCTTTTTTCTTTGTGGTAGACCACCCTCTCAATTAGCTCATCTGGCTGCTGCTGCACACCCAGGCACTGAGGGTTGGATGCAGACACTGGCAATGAGTTAACCAGGCATTTCTAAGCTTCTCCTACTGCTAAAGGAACTGATGATGGTGAATAACTTCCTGTTTCTGGAAACATCAAGTTTATCAATAAGAATAGTCTTCTGATTGTTATTAATGTGTATTTGACTGTGGAGGTCTTAAGTGCTACCATGTGCTGAAGAGATCGATCAGAGTGTGCAGGACTAGGGTAAAAGTGTGCAGTGCACTCTCACCATCTCCAGCACTGCTGGGGAAAAGCCTCCTCCAATTTCCCTTCCTGTCCATGCTGGATGAGCTTACTTCTTCCTGGGATACATGTTTGAGGCAGCTGGGAAGCTGCTGCTGCTGGAGTGCTTGGGTGGTTACACAGAGCCAGTCACTGCCAGGGATCTGCTTGGAGACAGCACGTCTGCCCTTTGTGGTAACAGTTAACAGATGTGGGCACTGGCCCAGCCAGCTGCCCTGAGAAGTTTAATAGAAAAATGTCATGACTCCTTCAGGCCCACCATCTTAGCAGTGAAAATGGACCCTCTGGTAGGACTGCTGTGTTTGTGGAAGAGTTGGCTGTCATCTTGCTGGTTTGCTATGAGTTGAATGCAAACAGACAACTCTTCTCTCATCACATTTACCCAAGACTTCTTCCTCTTCTGGGCTGGTTCTACCAACTCTGTGTCTTGGGTAGAGTCAGGGAATAAGAGGACTGGTGAGTGCCCAACAAATAGGGCCTGGGACTTTGGCTTTTTGTAGATGACTTTTGGGTTGGACTTCCTGCAGAGGCTTGTTTCCCTGTAGCAAAGCACTGGCACCAACTTCTGCTTGGACTCTCTCCTGTGGAGTCAGAGGGACACTGCGGGTTCAGAGCACCTGCTTTTTCAGTTCAGGAATGAATGCTTCCTTCCAAGATCTCACTCTGGGAGCTATAGCTGTTCCTGACTCCTTGCTATTGTTCTTAAATATGTTTCTTATTTTCTCAGGAGTATGAAGTGCATGAGTGCCTCAAGCAGCTACTGATGTCCCTGCTGCGGGCTTACAGGTTCTCCCCTATCATCCCAGACCTGGGATTACAAGTGAGTTTGCACTTCTGAATCCCCAGGAATCTGTGACTAGCCAGCTTCTGTTATGTCCCCTTGTCCAAAGGTACATAATGTTTTGGATCCTGTAGCTGTTTGATCCAAAGATGGCAGTTCTGGCACACTGTAACCTTTTGAGAGTTGTATGTTCTGCAGGTGGAGTCACTTTTGCTTCTCCTGTTTTCCTAGATCCACTACCTCCGGCTCACCATTGCAGTCTTGAAGCATGAGAAATCTAGGAAATACCTACTCAGCAATGTTCTGTATCCTTTGTGTCTCCTCCTGTCTCAGTTTTCCCTCCCCTCAATAATGTAGCCAAGGACACTTCAAGGACCTGTAGATCCAGGGAGGCAGAAGCCACCCTGTCTTGAGAGGTCATTTCTCAGGTCTCCTCTGCCTGACACCATTTCCTACGAATGCTTTGAGGGAAGGGAGCAGTGTTGTATAGTTCACATCCTAGTAACACACAGGAGCTCATTTCTACCTGACTGACCTCTAATATCCCTAGAGCAAAACCACTTTCAGAGCAGTCCAGCTCTGTGGTAGCATTTGGGCAGCTGCTGTGATAGCCGTGTGGGGCTTCTCCAGAGGTCTCTGGATCTTGCAGTGGTGGTTTGGAAAGGAGTCTCTCACTACAGCTCTGGAGAAATGCTCTGTCCCTTCTCCCGTTGTGGCTTCTGTGCTTGCATTAACTCCAGCACAGCTTCGACGTGCTCCGTTCAGTTGTGTTCTTCTACATCAAGAGCCCTCTGCGTGTGGAGGAGGCAGGTTTGCAGGAGCTCATTCCCACCACGTGGTGGCCAAACCGCTTCACCAAGGAGGTGAGTACAGGCACTTCCACCTAGGAGGCTGAGGAAATGTTGCCTGCCATCTGCATCTTTTTCTGGCTGAGGAAGTTGGATGGCCCCTGTTTCCAGCTGTGTTAGCACTGCTGGGTCCTACAGTTTGAGAGCTGGAGCTTTTCCATTCCCCTGTCATCTTTTTTGTCCCCTTAGAGAGTATGTTTGAGGTGTGATACTCAGACAGGGGAGGGGGGACAGTTTTCTGTGGCAACAGATTTGGAAGGGAACCTCACCGTATTTAAGGAATTGACTGGGGTGTCCTCAAAAGATCTCCTGCCATTACTCATTACAAGGCTGGAGGAGACCTGTTTAGGTGTCCTGCCAGCTGCAGTCACACACTGGCACATTGTTTCAGGGAGTTTCTGCTCTCCATTTTGCATTGTTTAAGGGAATTTCTGGCAAGACATTTTCCCTGTGCAGTGCTCTCCTACTAATCAGTGTCTGTCCCCCACCCAGGGCAAGGAGAGTAAGGAGGTGAAGGAGGAGAGTGCTGAGGAGAGATTGAGGCGTCGGGCATATGAAAGAGGCTGCCAACGGCTCAAGAAACGCATTGAAGGTTTGTGGGGAAGGAGGGAAGTTGCCAAGATTCCACACCTTTTGTACAGCCAGGAGCTGTTTCTAAATCCTATTCACTATGTAAAGTACAGCTGTGTTCCTGCCAGGACAGGCTGTGGTGCAGAGGTGGAGGCCAGCCATGCTCTGTTCTGATGGCATATTAGGAGTGCTGGGACCCCACTGCACAGACCTGCAGCCCCCCTTGATGGGGCAGGAGCAAACCTATGCATTGTTTTTTAGCTATGGATGAATTTCTTGCTAGGTAGTAGAGGAGAAAATTGTCAGTGGTGGGATTAGCTTTCTGCTGTCCTGGTTCTTCCTGGGCCCCCTGTGCTGAGGAGGGACAGAGTTTCTCCTGGGGACAGGGTACTGCAGTTGGGGTTAAGAGGGGTAGTTGCTCCCAGTGCTGGTTTTCTGATGGCAGATGTGTGTTCCCCTTTTAGTGGTGGAAGGTCTCCAGGTTCAGATTCTGAAGTTGCTGCTGAACAATAAGGACAGAGGAGGGGTAAGCACTCTATGGGTCTTTTGTGACAATATCTTCATGTGATGTGCTTTGTAAATCCTAGATTTACCACCTGGTTTTTCTTCTGCCAGGGGGAAGCCTCCAGATACATCTTCCTAAACAAATTCCGCAAGTTTCTCCAGGAAAACGCTAGCAACAGAGGGGTGAGTCAGAGGGCCAGCCTTCCTGCACGTCTGACCCTGGGGGCTTTCTGCACATTCAGGCGGGGAACTCTGCCCTTCTGGCCAGGCTGCTTCCAGCAGTTGATCCATTGAGGTCTAGATATGACAGGGAATGAGGAGGGGGAGATCTGAGGCTAGAAACCAGGCAAGTTAGATAAGTCCTGTGCCATGATTTATAGGAAAGTGGTCCTTGGGAAGTCTTAGGTGGGAGCTGAATATCCTCCTATAGCCCCTCAGGGAGTGTGGCTGTGGAGTGCTCTGCCACAGTGGGGCTGCTGGCTTTGGCATCCTCCTCACTGCCTGGGTGAGGATTGTTCCTCTGGCCCTGGGTCAGGCTGTTGGCCTGAGGCTTTGGGAGGCAGGCATCCGCTGTGTAGGAAACCCTTTCTTCACCTGCACCCCTGTGTTCATCCCCATCTTTCATGATGGAACGTGTGTTATCCCTCATCCTCTGTCAGACCAGTGACAGAGGTGTCCCAGGACTTCCTAGAGGTGGAAACTACTGCCCACCATCAGGTCTGGGCTCTCTGCCAGAGCTGTCAGCTAGAGATGCTAGCAAGGCTGAGAACACAAAAGTTTCTGCCTGCTCCATGTAGCCCTTTGGCCTGAGATGCACTTTCACACCTGCCCTGATGCTGGACTCTCATTCTTGCCCTAGAACTTGGCTGTGTTGTGCCCACCAGAGTACATGGTGTGCTTCCTGCACCGGCTCATCGCTGCCCTGCGCTACTTCTGGGATGGCCACAAAGCAAAGACCCCAGCTTCCCTGAGCAGTGAAGGTGAGGCCTGGGGGAGAGGCTTTGCCAGCTTTTCTGTGGTTAGGACAAGGTTTGCCTCTTGGCAGTGCTTTCCAGGGTGTTGGAAATGTTATTTATGTCTCCAATGAGTGCCTGAGCCGTCTGTCACCTTGGGAAGTTCCTGTGTGCAGATCTATTGCAGTTAGCATCCAGATCTGAGACTTGCAAAAGGACACCTGTACTGTTTGCTGTTCCCTCATCTGCTCTGGAGCAGAGTCCACTATTGACTGTGGGTCTGTGGAAGGGCAGCTCAGTTATCCATTAGTCAGAGTTTTGGGGAAGATATTTTTCTGATTTTGGAGTTCCCAAACTGTGGAAATAAGGGGAAACTAAATCAGTGCTGGCTGCTTTCCCACCCTTAGACCCCACTGGTATTCCCTTTCCTTACTTTAGGCTGACCTTTTCTCTAGACTCAGTAAGTGCCTTACTATCCCTGTGGGACTAAGTGGCAGAGCTGGAGTAGCCAGGTGGAGAGCTGCCAAGTTATCTGATGATCCAGTTTACCCCTATGACTGGCTGGAGGGAGGAAGTGCTGGCAGTCTTGTTGATGGCCATTGGTTTCTCCTCTTTCTGCATGGATCTAATGCTTGCTCCATTGTGGAAATCACCTCTGCCTTAATGGCCTGTGCTTTTATTACAACAAAAGTTGTCCCTAAGTGTTAGTCCTAAATATGGGTGCTGGGGTCTGCTTTAGGAGCCCTTACATGACTTTGTACATCCTGTGCATGGGACTTGTGGAAAAAAACAAATCTCCTCCTTTGTTTTAGAGGCCTATGTCCCTCCTCAACTCTTCTATAATGGGAAGGTGGATTATTTTGACCTTCAGCGACTTGGAGGTCTTTTGTCTCATCTTAAGAAGACTCTGAAAGGTAAGTGCTCTCATTGCCAATACCTGAATCCAGGTCTTGAATGGAATTCATGCAAGATATTCCAGGGAGGGAGCTGTGGGTAATGAATTTTAATTAAATTCAGGGAGAGGAAACTTGAATTTTAATGAGATTCAAATTACTTTGAAGAAGACACCACACCTCTTAGGTGGAGTGTCCTTTAAGTTAACAGTTTATTGCTTGTATGCCTGAATTGGGCATGTGGCAGTTGGAGGGAAGGGGACAGTCTGGGAATGTCCTCTGGTGTGGTACTCTTGCTGCACCACAACCAAGGGCTGGGAGCTGTCAAAGCACTGACCATCAGCTGGGCTCTGCTGAGCATGAAGGATGCCCAGAATTTACTTGGTGCATTACTCTGGGCAGGGAGGAGCAGCCCTGTGTATGTACTGCAGCTGTGTGTTTATGTGCAGCACACTCCTCTGGCACTAGGCTTCCAAAGCTTTCCTTGTGCAAGGGTTAGAAACCCTTTGGCATTCCCTTGGACTTGGTTTGTCTCTGCTTTCTGGCTAATGTCACGCTTGCCTTTGGCTCAGATGTCTCTTCTCCTTCCCCGGTGTGTTTGCAAGATGAGGACCATTTTCTCTGTCTCGTGTTGATCCCTGGCTGTTCAAGATTAGATTACTTAGCTTGAGAGCCACATTATCTCCTCTGGTTTCTTTCCAAGGTATCCTGGCCAGCTGTAAAGACAGAGCTGTGGACTAAAGAACACATTCTTCAGGCTTTGTACAGCGTAGCCATCAGCACAGGCTTCCTCTGGGTGAAAGTCTCAGTCCTAGTGACTTAGGGACACATTGTGGGACAGTATTGAAGAGCTAAATGCTTAAAAGATGGTCTCAGGCAGAGAGCTGCCATTCCTACACTAGTCCAGTTTGGCCCTGGTGGTTGTCGCCTGGTTCCTCAGTTATCCTATTAGTAGCTGGTAGGACCAGGAGCAGAAATGGGTCCTGGGAGGGCAGCACTTGCTGCTGCTTGGTCTCTGTTCTTTTTGTAAGGGCAGATCTGTTCCTTGTAAGGAAGCTTGGGACAGGTGAGTTTGTTCTGATAGAGCATCCAACTTTTCTGACCGCTTCTCTACTGCTGAGAAGCAGGAAAGAGGATGAATCTTCCTCATGGTAAGTGAAGAGTGACTCCTGCATTCATCGCTGCTTTGGTGTGCTCTGTGCAGATGACTTGGCTGCAAAAGCCAACATCCTGATTGACCCTGCGGAGCTGCAGGCAGTGACTATGGATGATCTTGATGAAGATGAGGAATCAGCAACGTCAGCAGCACAGGTGAGTTGGATTATTCACCTGCGGGGGCCCTGGTGCTGGGGCAGCAAGTTGGGCCTCTCCCTAGAAAGGCTTTGCTTTACAGCAAGGCAGGGTTGGGCCAGGACTGTAACCAGTCCATGGGCCACCAGATAAACAGCTGCACTTGGATGAGAGTCACTGAAGATCAGTGAGGTCCTGGGTGCACCAAGTTTGAGCAGCAAAATTTTCTGTGCCCTGCTCTCTCCCTGTCCACTGATCTGAATGTGCTGCCTCCCCTCCATGGCAGCTCTTGGTGCTTACATTTGGAAAGGTGCAAGGCAACTGTAGACAGAACAGCTTCTTGGTGTGCAGGTCTGCTGTTTGTGCCTGGCGTGTGCCCTTGGAGGAAGGACTTACCCATTTGCTACCCTGCCTGCTCATCTTCCAGTGGCCACTGTGCATCTATACCAATGTCCTTGCAGGGTCAAGGGAGGAACAGCAGGCAGCCAAACACAGCTGGAACTGTTTCTCCCTTCATTTCCTTCTAGTCCCAACGCCCCTCTGCCGCCCTGGCCATTGGTGGAGCTCTTGCCAGACCTGCCTGGCTCAGCTCCCCCACGCTGGGCCGGGCCAACCGGTTCCTGAACACGGCAGCTGTCAGCCTGATGAACCCGCGGCGGCCCCTGGGAACCCTGGAGAAGATCAAAGTGCTCACGCTGCGCGTGGAGCAGCGCACGCGGGAGGACAGTGAGTACTCCTGCTGTGTGCTGGCATGGCCCAGCTGGGCCCTGGCAGGATAGCATCTTCCAGCTCCCCAGAAGAATGGAATCTCCTTACTGCCAGCATTGCTCCTTCCCCTTCCCAGGGCATGCTGACACCCAAAAGACCCCTTTGCCATCCTGAACATGACGCTGGTGATGTTTTCACCCTCTGTATGTAAGGAGATGCTGCCTTGGTTCCTCTAAATGCAGTGAGACTTTGCAGGAAGGCAGTTCAGAGGCAGCTGTAGCCACACGTGCTCTGAGGACAGGCCAGCCAGAGGATGATGTGTGCAGCAGCAGCACTGTTGCTGTTTAGGTGGACCAGGCAGGCCTCTGAAGTGTGTACAGGGCTTGAGAAAGTAGAATTTTCATGACTTGGGTCAGTCTGAACAGATCTGACAGGTCAGCCTGATGGAGGCAGCAAGATGAGAATGGTGTAGTAGTGTGGTATCTAGTGGTATCTAGTGAATCCCATGGGCTGGGAAGAAGCTCCATGTTACAGAGACACAGCAGGGCTTTGGCTTCAGAGAGGAGCAGGCAGAAGCTGAGGTGCCAAAATGCTGTGCTAACTTCTTTCCTGTCTTGGGAATGCATTGCAGTTGAAGGCACCCATGGAAACGAGGGTCTCTTACTGGGCAGACCCCCAGAAGAGCCAGACCAGCCCATCACTGAGAACTCTCTCCTGGAAGTCCTGGATGGGATAGTGATGATGTACAACCTCAGTGTCCACCAGCAGCTTGGGAAGGTAAGTGGTAGATACTGTGCAGGAATCCATTCCCCCAATGTCCATGTTTCTACACCAATTCTGTTTTCTGCTTATTTAGTGACTGTGTGTGCCCTGTCCTTCTGCCAGCCTCCACTGGGGTTCTGGTTGCATGCTTGTATGTTTAGGGGAGAAAAAAATCTTATTTACTGCTGAAATCTGCTGCTTTTCAGATGGTTGGCGTGTCAGATGATGTGAATGAATATGCCATGGCACTGAAAGACACGGAGGAAAAAATCAGTCGCTGCCCAAAGAGGGTAAATGTCTCTGGATTCCCAGCTTCCTTCTCTGGCAGAGCTTTAGTATCTGGCAGGGTGAAGTGCTGCTCCCCAACTGTACCAGCATCTGCAGCAGGCCTTGTGGGCTTCAGCTGAGACTGAGAAGTGCTTTTCATAGCACTGATTCCCACTCCCTTCACAGAAAGGCTGCTGACCCCTTTCCCCCCTGCCAGTACTCCCTAGCTAGCCCCAAGGTGATATATACTTTTGCATTGTTTGTTCAGCACTGAAAAAGAATGCTATAAATGGCAGTGACACCTGCCCTCACATCTCTGCACTCTTTTCAGAGGAGGGACATCTATGAGGAACTGCTGAAGAGCCAAAAGGTCTTCTCCGAGAAGCTCAACCACCTGAGCCGGCGCCTCGCTTGGATAAATGTCACCATTTATTCAAAGGTGGGCAGGAGCATAACATGAGCAGCTGAAAGGAGACCAGTGAGCCTCTGCATCTCTGCTGCTTGGCTCACATATCACCGGTGTCATTTTCCTGCTGTTGAAGCAATGTCAGTGATCTCTGGGGCTGCTTTTTCCCTTGTTGTGTATGGGAGACTCCTTTCTAGGCTTAGCCCCTCTCCTGTCCCCCAGTGTCCCATAGTGATCAGCTCAGTCTGATCTGAGCTGTGCATGGTGCTGTAGGCTTTCCCTTAGGGCACTGCAGTCAAAGGGGTGCAGATCAAAGGGAGATTCAGCTCTGAAGACATGTCAGAGGATAGAGGCTACTGTGAATCATTTCCCTGAGCTGTGCTGTGTCACAGGGGGATCTCACTACTGCAGCTCTTCCTGGAATCTGTGGGATCCAAGTCAAGGAGGTTCTTTTTCAGGTGTTCTCCCCTTCTTCACTTGGTTCCCATGCAGAGTGTATATTCCACATTTACTAATGCAGTGGCTATTTGCACAGGTTGTCCCTTTTCCCCCAAATTCAGGATTTTGCAGTATAAAAGCTCTGGTCTGTTTTCTCACAAGCAGTTTTGCTGATTTTTTCCTGACTTCCATTGCCTTGCCCTATCTCTCTTTGTGGCTTTTGTGTGTCCCAGGATGTAAACAGGGAGGGGAAGAAGAGTTCCTATGAACACATCTGGCAGAACTGCAGTGGCTGATCCTGGCTCATGAGCTCGTTGCTCGTCCCCTCCTTCCCTCCCGAGCAGGATTGCAAGGCAAAAGCTCTCCAGCTGCATTAGCATAGCCTCTGCTTGCCAGAAAAGAATCCTTTCTTCCCATACTGCTCTGGAAAGGCTGAGGGGCATCGCCAGGGTGCACTGCAGGTATCACTGTGCTAGCCCATGCAGAAACACTGTTCATGTCTCTAGATGATCCGTTGTCATGCTAAACCAGGACTGCAGTGTCACCTTTCCTGATGAATCAGCAGCATCTGGGACTGAAGGTTACAGCCTTCCCTGTTTGTGGCTTGTGCTGCTCTCTTGTCCTGCATGGCCCACAGGGAGAGCAGGAATGTGCCCCAGGGGCCCAGTGAGCTTGCAGAATGTGGCTGCACTGAGGAGCCTGTGCTTTCAGGGCTCTATCTCACAGTCATCTCAAGTCCCTGCTCTTTCCCAGTGGAGGCATCCATCCAGCAGCTCCTTCATCTCTGGGAATTGTGTGCACTGGAGGATCTCATCTCCACATCTCAGCTGTATGATCACAGCTGCTGCTGTTGGAGAGAAAGAGCCTGGTTCTGTCTAGGGGCGAAGTCCTGCTCTGTGCTGAGGTGCCAGAGCATGGCAGAGACATTCCTTCCTCAAGGGAATTAGCCACTGGTTTATTCTGGGGGATTCTAAGTCAGACAAAAGGGATTGCTACTGCTTAAAAATACTCGTAGTTTTTAAGCACATAATTCTGCCTTCAGAACATCCCAGTAAGAATTACAACTTACTGCAGCTTATTTTATTACAACGCTGTCTTTATCTATCTCACTGGCTAATCACATCTTTTTATCCTCTTGGTGTAGGCTTTCTTCTGGCTTGGCAATACCTGAAATGATGTTTGAGGTTATCGAGTCTTAAAGCCAAGTGCAGCTTTTTCAACCTTAATGTTGTTCTGCACAGTTGTTTTTTATCTTGAAAGTAACACTTTGGCTGAGATGTGGGTCAGTGTTGAGAAAAAGGTGTCTGTTAGTCAGTTTAGTTGATTTGTACTAATTCAGCCTAATTTACAGAATAAACCCATGAAAATCTCCCAAAGATGGTAATAGCATACTTTAGAAAAGACATTAAGCAAATGAAATGCCTTATCTGCACCTCTGATTTTAATTTTTTCTTAAACCAGAAGTGTAACCCTTCTCCATCTATTTTTATGCAAGTAGCTATTGCTTATGCTATTTCTTGGCATTGCAGGATATGAAATAATATTTCCTCTTTTTATGGCTTTGGTGGCGCCCATTTTTATAGCTTAAAGTTATGTAGATGACCTTAAATTTCCTGTTTTTAATTTAGGACCCTCTGATTTTTGTTTAGAGAGACAAGAGGCTGATGTTCCTCAAGACAGTAAATCTGGTTGAATGGCTGGCACAGAACCTGAAGGGCTGTGGCTGCCTATTACAAAGATCTGAGTTGGTGTGAGCTTTTCAGCCTGTTCCCATTTAATCCCTACAATGGACCAGCTTTCTTTCCAGCAGATTTCTGGGAAGTGCTAATGCCTGCTTTCCTTCAGCAGTGTCCTTGGAATCAAAACTCACATGCTTGTTTGCCAGGCCTGTATGGTTGCACATGCCATGGTAAGGAGTAGTGCTTGCAGGGTCTCAAGGCTTGGTGAGACAAAACCATCACACTGGTGAGAATCATGCTCTGTGCTGGAGGTTGGTGTAGAGATCTCTGATTGTTTCTTCCAGATGTCACTTCTGTGGCTTTATGGAAAGACCAGGCACAGCTCTGGTTACTGATCTTAGAGCAGTAAGATGTCTGAGCAAGATCTCCAATATGGGGATGTTTCTGAGGTCTAAGTGATGCTGATTGTTGTTTCTCCCAAGAGAAGCTGTCAGCTGACTGGGAATTGTGTTCTTTCTGGGCAGGAGAAGATGCAGGATATCTACTGGCTGCTGCGAGTGTGCATCCGCACCATCGAGCACGGCGACAGGACGGGCTCGCTTTTCACTTTCATGCCGGAATTCTACCTCAGCGTGGCTATGAACAGCTACAGTGCACTCAAGAACTACTTCAGCCCTGTCAACAGCATGGAGGAACTTCCAGGTGAGGGGATGGGGACAGCTTCCTGATTCTGGCCTGATAAAATCTAAAGCAAGCCACATCCTTATGGTGAAGCAGTAGTTGGGCATCTTCCTTTCTGTGTCCGTTCCTGGTTGGGATGTGCTGCACCAGTGCATTGTCTGAGCTGTGGGGCAAGTGGTGAGCTGTGGTCACTGTGCTCAGGTAGGGAACCTATGCCTTGCCTGAAGCTGTCACAGGGCTGGCTGTAGTGAAAATCACTGGCACCTATGGATTGTGTTTCCAAGGTGATATCAGGAATGGGCTGGGATGCTGTAAGATGTGATTGCCTCAGCAATTTCTACCATGGCCTTCTGGTTTCTGGGTGGGAGAGGATGTGCCATGAGTGCAGAAATTGGGACTGCTTTCGAATTCCCCTGGGATTGGAAGATGTTTCTATGGAGATGACCACCACTTGATGCCAAGAGTCTGTGTTTAGGTGGATTCCGTCTGTGCACATTCTGTGCTTTCCTGGCTAAATGGCCTCTCTGAGCTCTTAGCAAATAGTTCTTTGCTTTCCAGAGCCCATGAAGGTCAGAAAAGATTCTGTTCCCATCAGCAGGACATAGCTGAAGTGTTCTTGTTTGGGCAAGAGCAGACTTGAGCAGTAGCAGATTTCTACAGGGTGTGCAGACTGGACATGTCTTTTCTGCATAGACCTAGGGTGCTCTTTGTGTTGCTCAGCCTCTTCTGCACCAGACACTTCTCCCTTGCCATCCAACTCGATTGCATGGTTTTATCTTTCCCTAAATAACTGTTTCAGTCTCTGCTTTCCTGGAAGTGAATGTGTCTTCCCAGCTCTCTGTTTTGACAACTGGACACACAACTAAGCTGCAGTTAGCTGTAGCAGAAATTCATTCCATGGCCTGTGCCATGTCCACGGGAGCACTGGGACCACAGGGCTGCCCCTCAGGCTGTTGCCATGGCCCTGCTCCCTCCTTGTCTTGCAGGCTATGAAGAGACCCTTATGCGCCTCGCTGCCATCCTGGCCAAGCATTTTGCTGACTCGAGGATTGTGGGCACAGGTGAGGCTGCATTCCTGTGCTTTTGGGGTGATAATGTCACGGGTCTGGCCAGTGCCACTGCCAGTGGCTCACCAGGTTTCTGCTGGGATCTGTCTGCTGAATCTGTTCAGTGCTTGTGCCTCCACATTCAAAATGAGGCTGGGTACTGTCCTTACCCTGCTTATTGCAGGGTAGATACATGACCTAAGACACCCTTTTGAGAGCAGGACTCATGTCCCAGCTACCTGCATATCCAGTCTGGGCTTATTTCTTAGCTGCTTGAGCCTAAGCATGCTCTCCATGTCAGCAGGGACAATGTGCCTCTACATGAGGGCCGGTCCCTCCCAGCCAGCGGCATTCAGGTGCTCCCTGGTGTGCTGCGTGTCCCTGGGTGCCTGGTCTAGTCCCTTGTCATTCCTCCCCAGACATCCGGGACTCCCTGATGCAGGCGTTGGCCAGCTACGTCTGCTACCCCCACTCACTGCGTGCCGTAGAGAGGATCCCAGAAGAGCAGTAAGTGCTGCCCTGCCTGTTCCTGGGGAGCTGGGGCAGGGCTGGGGTGGTGGCAGGGCTGGGTGAGTGAGCAGGAGGGCTGCCAAGCACCACTGAGGGTCCACAAGTTGCCAGCAGGGTGGTGGAGTTGACTGGGAGCCTTCTGTCACCCTTTTACCAGTGGCTTTGCTCTGCCTCAGCTTCACGAGTCCTACTGTGTGTCCTGTTTAATCTCCTGTTCCCAAACCCTGTGGGCTGACCTGTGTCCCTGTCTGGCAGGAGGATCTCCATGATGAAGAACCTCCTGGCTCCCTATGAGCAGCGACCCTGGGCACAGACCAACTGGATCCTCGTCAGGCTGTGGCGGGTGAGCATCCTGTATCCCTGCCCCTCTCAGCACCTGGGGCTGCTGGGACACTGAACATTTCACTTTCCAGTAGCAGCAAAACTGTTTTTCAGCCTCTAAGATCTTTTCTTACCTCTTTTGCCAGGGCTGTGGCTTTGGGTACAGATACACACGGCTCCCACACCTGCTGAAAACCAAGCCTGAGGATGCCAGCCTCCCCAGCCTGCAGAGTGAGTGGGGCAGGGATTGGCACTCAGGGCTGTGATGGGTGCTGAGGGAGGACCAGCCACTTCCGTAGCAGCTGTCCCTATGGGCCAGGGCAGCTGTTGGGATAGTTACCAAAGTAGGGTGTTCCTGGCCAAATATCCAGGCCTGTATTTTACAGCCTGGCCATTCCCAGCCTCTCTACTGGTGATTTGGGCATGCCAAATGATGAGTTAGACCATCATAAGTAGGGGTTCTGCCCTCCAAAAGAGAGGAGGGAGGCCCAGGACTGCATCCTTACCAGAGTTTTATCCTGAGAGGAAGCTCTGCCATGTGCACAGTGAACAGCTGCTGTGGGGAAGAGCTGTCACATTTGCCAAGCAGCAGGTGCCTTGTGAGAGGGAGCGGGTGCCCAAAGAGACGGGGCACTGTGTAAGTTTGCAATCAGGGAGTGTTTTATCCTGGCATCTCTCAGAGCCTGGCAGAGCCTGTCCTGCTTTGGGCCCTGCAGTTTGCTTCTCAGCACTGTCACTGAGCTGAGGGGTTTCTCAGCTCTGTTGTGGCTGAGAAGGATGTGGGGAGAAGTTGCCTTTCTTGAGCTGAAGATCATGTCCCCAGCTTTACCCTCACAGGTTCTGGGCTTGTGTGGATACATTCCTGATCCCCCTCTGCTGCAGAAAAGGCTTTGTGCCAGACTTTGTTCCTGAGAGCTGCTCAGGAATGGGGCACAGAAGGACAAGTGGCACATGGAGGTGTATGCTGAGCCCTGTCCAGGGAGCTGCCTGTCTGTTCTAACAGCACTCTTGTTCTCTTTTCTCTCTCCTGCCCATGGTGCCCAGGGGATCTCTCTGTTGCTAGTTTCCAGAGTAAGTTTGTTGTGTGACCTTCTCTTGTCTGGTGGAGTAGCTTTAGAGAGCTCCCTGCTTCCCCTCTTCTGCCTAGAGAGACCCTTCTTTGTAGGCAGAGAGCTTCACAAGTGCTTGTTTTCCTCAGTTGCATCCCTGGGAGAAGCCAAGGGGGCTGTGCCCATGTGTCAGTCTCTGAGGCTGCATCATGGACCTGCTCTTGCACCTGTTTTGCCAGGGTTACCTCTGGGGTCAGAGCCCTGCTGGAGGGCTTCCTCTCATCCTGAGATGAGATGGAGAAGCCCTGGCACATATGCAGGAGAGATCTCATGGCTGTCCCCTCACTCTCCTACTGCACAGCCAACGCACCGAGTGGCTGTCACCAGTCCTGTGGGGTGGTAACAGAGCTCAGCCCATCCTGGGGAGCTCTGGGGCAGCAGCAGAGCTGCTCAGCTGTCAAGGCCTTACTCCACACATCGCGTGGCTCCACACAGTCTGAACCTGGGCCCAGAGTGGCCCTGCTGGCTATGGGGGACTCACTCTTGGGAGGGCTATTTTAAGGCTCAACCAAATCAATAATGAATGCTGATTTAATTGAAGAGGGACAGGGGACTCAGAGGTGTCCTTGAGATGCTGCCCAGGGAAGGAGGAGGAGATGACCCCCCCTCCCCTTCACACCCATCAGTCTTCACCTTGTTGCAATTTGAGCACTGGCAGAGTCAATGGGACAAACTGCTGAGCTAAGGAAATCCCTGTTTGTCTGGGTCTGCTGCTGCAGGCCAATCTGAAGGGAGTGTGGGCAAATACCTCTTCTCTGGTGCTCCAGCCTTGTCCTGCTTTTGGGATGCTTCCTTGGAAGACTGCACAGGTGGGGGAGGTTTGCCCAGGCTGCCTCACAACATCCATGAAACATCCAGAGCACAGACTACCTGGTCTCCTCTGCTGCCTCTTGCCCATGCTCACTGAGGGTGAGCAATGGATGCTGTCTGGCTTAGCCCAAGGGGGCAGAGGCTCAGAAAGGCCATCTGTTTCCCTGCTTGTTCCTAGAGTTATTATTGTAAATGTAGGCGAACCCCATGGGAAGAGAATGAAGGATGTCTATGCAGATCAGAAGGCTTTGAGATGCTGAACACACTCTTTATTAAATCTATACTATAATACATTAATAATATTTGAAGAGAATTTTACATACTTACGTCTAACTTACTTATCTGACTCTTAGTCTAACTCAAACTCATGACTTTCTCTCCAGAGTCCAAACACGACTGGACCCAGATTGGTCATTCAAGATAAACAATCTCTAACTCGCCTTCTACAGGGGAGAGCAGAGATAAGAATTGTTTCCTTTTGTCTCTGCTGCTTTTTTATGCTTCTCCCAGTAAATCTTTGGGAAAAGCTGTGCCTTGCTTTTCTCTGTGAAGAGAAATGAGGCAACAAGTTATTCCTCAGCTCTGCTGGCACTGAGCAGCTCTCATGCAAGCAGAGCTCTGCCTCCGTTTGGTCCTGAGAGCAGACGGGGCTGTTCAGAGCTGGGGTAGTTGTGCTCAGTTGTGCTGCAGGGATTTGTTTTGCTTTCACCATGACTTTAGGCAAGGCCAGGTGCTGTCCTGGCATGCACAGCAGGAGCAGCAGCGGTGGCTCCATGCTGGGCCCAACCTGGCTTGGAAAAACAAGAGCTGCAGGATGGCTTCAGATTGTATCACAGAGCTGCTCTGCCCCAGGCCTTCTGCCCATGCATCCCTCAGGTCGAGGGAAGGTAGGTGGGACCATGAGATCATCGAGCTGAGATGTTGTGCAACACGGGCCAGAGAGTTCACTCATGTCCCCTTCCCAAGTCCAGCAAATTGCCAAAGCTGAAGAGGACTTTCAGGAGGAGATCCCACCTTGATCTGACAACACCAAAAGCATCAGCTGGTAGTAGTTGAACTGTCCAAGCCCTTCTGATGGTGATTGCTCACTCTCAAAAATAAATCCATAGCTTATAATTCCCAATGGGAGTCATAGAATGGTTGGGATTGGAAGGAACCTTAAAGCTCATTCTTGTTCCAACCCCCTGCCATGAGCAGGGACACTTTCCACTAGACCAGGTTGCTCCAACCCCTGTCCACCCTGGCTCTAAACACTTCCAGGGATGGGGCATCCATAACTTCTTGGGGCAACCTGTGCCAGGGCCTCATCACCCTCAGAGTAAAGAATTTTTTCCTGATATCTAATCTAAACCTGCTTTCTCTCAGTTTGAAGCCATTTCCCCTACCTAACCTTACCTTCTGTCTTC
The DNA here is from genome assembly GCA_013399945.1 of Ploceus nigricollis. Classification (NCBI taxonomy): domain Eukaryota; kingdom Metazoa; phylum Chordata; class Aves; order Passeriformes; family Ploceidae; genus Ploceus; species Ploceus nigricollis. Next base: position 254,487 of record VXBC01011396.1, read on the forward strand.
CACTGCTGCTCTGCCTTTCTCTGCTTTACAACATTTTATTCTTCAGAAGCACTTATGTACCACGGTAAACTCATTTCTTGGTCCTTTTCAGTGGTGAAAAATGCGTAGCCTCTCTGTCTTATTCAGGAAGGGGTTTTGCTTTTCTGTGAGCCCTGGGGGGTGTTCAGAACCCTTGCTATGTTTTTAGCAGCCCCAGAGGTTTTGGTGCCATGCAGGTGGGAACCTTCCCTGATGTGCTGGTCATGGAGCCAAAACTCACATTAGCTGGTTTGCCAGGGCTTTGCTTTGGAGGCACAGACAGATCCCAGGAGCCCTGGGCCATCCTGATGCCTCACACTCAGCCTTATGGATATCTCGTCCCCCAGGTGCTGCCTGCTTCCCTTGCCTCGCCCTGCAGCCTCCCCTTTGGTCCTCTCTAAATGGTCTCCGAATGGGCGCACTGATGTGGGCTCACAGATACATCTGGAGCCTTTCAAAAACTCAGATTGGTGTTGGGTGGAGCTGCTTTGCTTCTGGATCTGGTCCATTTGGGGCTTTCCCCTTCTGTGCTCAAGCTCTGCTGTAAATGCTGCTGTGTCCAGAGACCCCCTCAGGCTGCTGACCGAGAGGTCTCACAATTAGCCCTGTTAGAAATCTTGCTGGGTCATTAGCAAACTGTAAAAGTACATAATTACCTTCCTGTGATGAAAGTACGTGACTGCTTCTTTACCATTGTCTAGTAGGAGCACGTATTGAAGGCTACCACTTCGCCTGCTTTATTAATTTTTAACTCTCTCTAATAATGGGCTTCTGCTACTGTTAGACTTTCTGCCATTACTACTTCTATTAAATCTGCTATATTTTTTTTCCCTATAGTTGAAAAAACTTTGCATTACCATGGTCAGTCGAGGATGTTTTTTATGTTTTCTCCATCTATTACCTCTTTTCTCCTTGCTTTTGCCTACCATTGCCTGTGTTTGATTACGTTCACTTTACCTCCTATGTTTTAACTTATGTCTTTGCTTAGTCATGCTCTCAGTGACCCTTTTAACCCAGGTGCTTGCTGGGGCACTGAGGTTTCTGGCTCCCTTATAATCTTCTTAAAGAACTCTGTGTTTTAATTCACTATTTCCCCTACCTAGATTTTCTTTTCCTCTATTCTATTTATATTTTTGCAGGGAAGTTTCTGTTGTGGAAACATCGGGTATATCTACAACCCCTTAGTTCCACGCTCTGTTGCCCACATTAAATGTATTGAGGTCAAAATTTCTGGCCTTGAAAACCTGCCAATTTCTGTTCCAATGGCTGATGTTTATCTGTTATAGTGAAGGCTGAGCCAAGATTGAATGGCTTTTGTATTAGGGAGGTACAAATTTTGAAGCATTGATGACTTACTAGTGCCAGGATCAAGATAGTTTCCCCTTCACTGAGTATCCACAGGCTCCCTGTGAAATGACATCCCTGCCTGCAGTGGCACATAAGGGATGTGGCATTGCCCAGGAGGGCAGTGGAAACTGAGGTGGGTGGGAATGTCTCAGCAAAGGTGAACATATTGGAAATGAAGATGGACACAGCACCAGGACTGGGTTTTAGATACCAGTAATAATTTCCTCATCTGGGAACTTGTGCAAGGAGTTGCTGTTTGTACTGTACTCCAGGGTTTGTTCCTTATGTTGCTTTCAAAGAGTAGCAGTGATCTTAGCATCTTAGGATTCAGAATCCTCTTGGGATCAACAAAAGCCAAGGAAATAATTGTTTCCTGGTGTTAGGTTTAAAGCCTTCAATAAACCTATTTACCTGTGGAGAGGTTTGACAAAAGGCACCAGTTTTCAATGCTCTTATAATCTGGCACAGTCTGCCAGCACCAGGGAAAGCATTTAAGAACCCAGAATTGCAGAATCACACCGCTCATTGAAAAAAGACTGTGAGGAAATAGTCATTGACTAAAAATCAGGACAAAGCAAGTTATTCCAAGCATAGGAGCATCCTTCAAAAAAACAAAGCTGCCTTCAAATGAGGTAGACTTTGGCTGGGCAGCTCATCCTGGGATCTGTCCTGACTTACAATGTTAGTAAAAGAGACTTTGGCAACAGACCAGCAGGACAACATGCAGAGTTCTTCCATGAGGAGTGGTGATCTCTGCCTAGAACTGCTTTGGTACTTGAAGACTGGAAAGGGACTAATACATCAGCAATTTTAACAAAAAGCAGTTTTTACACGCTGAAGGGAGGCTGGGGAAAAGAAGGCACTAAAAACTTAACCCTGCAAGAAGACCTTTCAATTCTGAATGACTGGGAGAGAAAACATGGATAGCATCACCAAGTGTAGAGTGGTGGAGTAAGAGTGTGCTGTGCCCCTTCATCCATCACTGACAGAGGAGACAAGGTATGCCCCAGCACTGACTCCTGGGCTTCTCCTCTTGTGCCTCAGGATCATTTCCTGAGGGTTATCCTTGAACTGGCAACTTATTGGAATCTTTTAGAGAAGAGCAGCTTGATGTTCAGCCCAAGGAACAAATTACACAACAGGAATTATGAGGAAAGCAAACCAGAACAAAACCAAAACCACATTATGCCTTTGTGCAAATCTGCCACGCGCTTGTGGTTTGGATGCTGCGTGTGCTTCTGATTCCACCTCTACAAAGAAAACCTGGGAGAGATGTTTGGCTTCAGGGACTTGCGGCAAAAGGGACAAAGATGGGACAGCTTCAGTGGGAGAAACTGCACTGGCTGGGGCTGATCCTGTTTAAAAGACTGTCATGAAGGTCTGGAATCACAGCTAGATGGAGGAAGTGACTGGAGAGGAGCATCTTGCTGTCTCTACTGCCAGAAGGAAGAGGTTAAGAGAATAAATATTAACAAATAAAGTGAGTAGGAGCCAAGCTCCAATCCGAATTCCTCCTGCTACACGCAGCAGAACTATGGAATGTTGCTCTGGGACATGTTTAATACTAAAGGCTTACACAGTTTCAGAGGACTTTGGGCAAGAGATCCCCAGAGGACCAGTAAATATGTAAAAAGGATGTCTGGCTTGGCCAGTCCCTGAGCCACGTGTAGCCAAAGGCTTGGAAAGTACATGTGGATGGGAGTAGGAGATCAAAGACATTTGTTGTGATGAAATCCCTCCCAAAAATGAGCTTTTAGGCAGGATCAAAGCCGGGCCACTGGCCTGCTTGGGGTGATTATCCACTGTGAGATTCAGTGAGTGTCCTCCATAATAACAGTTCATTGCACTTGCTAGTGGGTATTCACAGAATAATTTGTCCTGTTTCTGTTTCAGATGACGGTCTCCTGTCATCCCTCCCTGGCTTTGCTAATCCCAGCTAGCAATCTGCCTGTAGTTATGCCTTGCTTCTTGATTCCTACAGATGTAATGGAAGTTGTCCTGTGTTTGCTTTGCCACGCTGGCCCTTTGAGTAGGCTGCAACCCCAGAGAGCTTCTGCAGTCACAGCACAGCTTGTTCCTCTGGGCATGGCAGTCCTGGTGCTGCCAGGGTTTCCACCTGCTGTTTCTAATAGCTTCTAGTAGAGGAAAATGTAGTTAGATTGGGGGTTTTCCCTATAGTTGGTAAATCTGCTCAAGTTTCTCTTTCCAAGCCCTGAGTTTTCAGCTGAACTCCAATACCCTTCCCTTGTCATATTGAATGTTTTGTGAGCCTCTTGCTGACAGTGGATACTTCTGCTGGTGTGCAGCATCCGTCCCATTTGTGCCCCCTTCTTTTCCCTGCCCATCCATGGAGGCTGGTCCCACAGCCCTGACTGGTCCCACACAGCCCTGACTGTGCTTCCCAGCTGCTGGCCCTGACTTCATCTGTGGTCTTGGTAGTGAAGAAGTCCAGAGATGAGATGCCACAAAACCAAGGGAATGTGTCTGTGCTTGGGCTGAACCTGGCTGGGGAGTGTGGGCAGCTCTGCCTGAGCCTGCTAAGGGCAGAACCATCCTCAGCTCCATACAGAAGCCTCTCAGGAGTGGGATTTACTGGATACCTTCCTCCCCAGACACAGGCAGACAGGCACGGCCATGTGAGGCCAGGGTGGCTGTGCTAGCTCCGGGCAGCTGCTGCCACACTGGTATCGAGCAATTAATGCTGAGCTGACCATGGGCCTCTGCAGAGCTGAGCAAGAGGGATGCTCTGAGCTGCAGGGCAGTGCTCCTGTGCATGTGGGCAGCAGCAAGCACAGAGGGCTCTTCCATGGCTAATTCAGGCTGGCATTGGAAAGAAGTGCTGGGAGGCCCAGCAGACACGATCACTGCTCAGAATAGTCCTTGTGCCAGCTCCCAATGTCCTGCCATCTCTGCTTACTGGAAGGGACAAGCCAACATTTCCCAAGCCCAGGACTGGTCTCTCAGCCTGCCCTTGCCCCTCACTCGTGGCTGCCCCAGGACCAGGCCACTGAAGCTGTCACTGTCTGGTTTCAGAGCCGTGTCCCTCCACCTTGCTGCAGCGGCACATGGCAGACCTGCTCCGCAGCGACCGCGACCTGGCCCCCAGCTTCCTCAACAGCGTCCTGAACCAGCTGAACTGGGCCTTTTCTGAGTTCATTGGCATGATTCAGGAGGTGGGTGCACAGTGCTCTGGGATGCAGCACTCGAGGGGTGCTGTGTCCTGCACATAGAGGGGCTCAAAGCGCAGCTCACTGTGCTGGGGGTCACAGCCATCCTTTTGGGAAGGGGCTCCTTTTTAAGCTGTCTCCGTTGCTTGGCAGATCCAGCAGGCAGCAGAGCGCCTGGAGAGGAACTTCGTGGACAGCCGCCAGCTGAAGGTGTGTGCCACCTGCTTTGACCTGTCAGTGAGCCTGCTCAGGGTGCTGGAAATGACCGTCACGCTGGCGCCGGAGATCTTCCTCGACTGGAATCGCCCGTCCTCAGAGCTGCTGCTTCGGAGGCTTGCCCAGGTATCATCTTGTGTGAAGAAGCAGCATCTGGAGGGCAGGGGGACCTCTCTGCCCTCTCTGTGGATGTGTGGTGAACTGGGGGCTCCTGCTGCAAGTGCTGTAGTACTTAGAGCTGCTGCAGAACAGGTGGTGCTCCCTAAAATCTCTACATATCAACTGCTCCCCTCCTTTGCAACTGCTTTGATCACAGCTGATTTCTGCCTCTGCTGGGAGGGAGGGTGACAGCTGCTTAAATCTTCCTTATGAGGGGCCAGTAAATGCTGAATTCTCCTGTGACAAGCAGTGCCATGAAATCTGGAGAGAAGGTGTGATATTTCTGGGTAAGAAGCTGTGGAGAGTGTAGCCAGTTTCACAGCGCACACACTCCAGTGTTTGGGCAGGCATCTTGGTCCTTTATCCCTCAGTCCTAGAATTTGGTAATAAATGTCTCCACTTTCCTGCCACAGTGACTGGGACAGCCCCATTCCAACTCACAACACCCCTTAGGCTCCAGTAAATTAGTTTCTTTTCTAAAGCATGAGCAGTCCTGGAAAGCCTGAGGGCAGACTGCCCTTGTACATGCTGGATTGGTGGAGAGCAGTCAGATGTACCTTAGCAGTACCACAAAAGTTGGTACTTTGGGCTCAGAGCTCTGAGCAGGTGAAAAAAAGTGAGAGGTAGCGGGGTGTGGTACCATAATCATGAGAGAAGTGCTCAGCTGGGTGAGGAGGAAAGTGAGGGGCCCTTAGCAGGTGGCTTAGGCAAGCTGTGGAATGTGCAGCAGAGATTGGGGTGCTGCAGCTTCCCCCTTGCTACCTGTTGCTGTTGTGAAGCCGTGCACCACCACTGACCAGGCCCACAGAGGGGTGCAGTGTTCTGCTCTTGTGCATTGGGGCAGCAGGAAGAGAGATTTTGCATTTGAGAGATGGAGCTCAGCTTGCAGCAGTTGTGTCAAGCCTGTAGCAGTCCCTATTCATCCCACTGGGGATTTGGGTGAGAGCTAATGGTGGCTAATTAAGTGTGGTCATAGCTGATTGCATCTCTGCAGATTGCTCTCTGCACTCACCCCATGCTTCAGAGCTGGTAGGTCCATCCTGCTGCCAGCTCCAGGCAGGGCAGGACCTGGACTGAAGCAGGGTGCTTCACCCTGCTGACACTGCTTTTGCCCACAGCTGCCAGCTCACTCTTCACAGGTTCTGGCTGTTGTGGGGACTGTAGCTTCTGCTTGCCAGCAGCTTTTATCTGCAGAAGTAGCTTGGCTTCTGCAGATGGGAATTCAGATTTAGATGGAAGGTGCTGACATTCAGGTGTCTTGACCTCAGACTGACTCTTCCCTGGGAGGTTTTGGTTTGGTACCACCACTCCTTCCGTGCCAGGGCCAAGCTAGGTGTGTGCTGTGAGCCTCCCTCTGTGCATCCACCAGCTCTCAGGCACTGAGTCCAAACTGTAAGGACATGCTGCCCCAAAGCTCTTTGGATACTGCTCACAGGAAGGCTCATTCAGAAAATACAAACCCTCTCTGCTTTTCCCTACACAGCTCTTGAACCAGGTGCTGAACCGTGTGACAGCTGAAAGGAACTTGTTTGACAGAGTGGTCAACCTCCGTCTGCCGGGTGAGTCCATGGAAAACATGCTGGGAGTGTGCCCTTGGGAAGGGAGGGATGGCTTGGACTGAAGGTTAGTGCAGAGCTGGATGGGATCAGACCTCAGACCTGCCCTGCTCTGCCTGTCACATGGTGGCAGAAGCTCTTACCTTTCTCTTTTGCTTCCATAGGGCTGGAGAGCGTGGACCATTACCCAATCCTTGTGGCTGTGACAGGGATACTGGTCCGGCTGCTGGTGGACACTGATGTTCAGGGGTGAGTGGCTTTTGCCTTCCAAAGCACGGGGTCCCTGTGTGTGGCACTGCTCTGGGTGCTGCAGTGGGGCATGGGAGGTTTGCAGGAGCAACATGGGGTGTGGAGGTGAAGCTGATGAGTGTGGAGCAGGCAGAAACCAAAGAGCCACATTCCCTGTAGCAGCTGCATCCCAGTATTACTGTTTGGGTGCAAAGCTCCTTCCTGTGGTGGTGGAAAACCCTTGTGAGAGGTGGCTGTGATGGAGAACCCTTGTAAGAGGTGGCTGTGAGATGCTGTACTGACAGCATGTATCCACCTTCCTCCTTGGGATGGGGTCTGGCACTGTGTGACAGGACAGCTGCTGGTGGAAGATGTGGGTGCTGCGTGTGATAGAGCTGTGCTGATGTGGTGACACATCAAAGTGCTGCAGCACAGAGTGATGGCTGGAAAGGAGCTCATTGGAGCTCCTTCACCCTGGACCCCTCTTAGGAAGGCATCAGAATGTGTGCAGAGCTCTCTGGCTGCCCAGACATGTGCCACAAAGGTGAGACGAGTCTTCTCCAGGCTCTTGGGTGATGCTGATTTTAAGATTAAACAAATCCTGTCTTTACGGTAGCCAGTTATTCAGAGAGGCAGCACTGGGGGAGTGTTGCGGCTGGACAAAGCCACAGCTGACCTGATCATTTATGTGTCTGTGTCTGCTTCTACTGAGTCCTGCAAATAGACTTATTCAGACACTCTGCAGCCCTGCCTTTGCTGTCTCCCAGTGTCATTTGCAGGTGTCTTGCCTGGTCACTGCTGTAGGCTGCTGTAGGAGATGGGGCTCTTCTGTCTGTGCAGTACATCCTGCTTGTTTTCATGTTTGGAGAACACAATAGTGTCTGGCTTTGCAGAGCAGAGTCCCATCTGGCCGAGTGGCTCAGCCCTGCAGCCAGTCTTTCAGCTTCTTCTCTCAAGGACTCAAAGATGTACACAAATACATCTAATTATAACCTGCCTCCTGTGGCTGCTGCACCAGTCTTACAGCCCCAAGTGTGACAGTGCTAAAACCTGGGCACAAGGTCATTGATCAGTGGCCTTTCTGGGCTGTGAACAGAGGTGGGTTTTGCTTGCCCTCAGAACCTTGCTCTGTGGAAAGGGCAAACGTCATGAATTTGCTGCCACAACTAGACACTTCTTCCTGAAGGGAAGGGGGAAGTGATAAAACAGTTCCCTGCATGCCAGAATGAGAAGTCCTTCCCTGCCTGTCTCTCCATTGAACATGTGTCCTGGTCAGGTCACTTGTCAGGTCAAAATGGGGAAGGGGAAGGGTTGTCCCTCAGTTTATCAAGCTCCAACGAGCACTGGGAAGATGGTAGTAGGATATCAGTCACATCCTTCCTAGCCTGCAGGGAATCCTGAAGAGACAGAAAGCTTCCAGACTCTATTCTTTCCCTGAAAAGCCTGTTGTGCTTTGGGTTTGTGAATTCCAGGCAGCCAGTGTCATCACCAAGTGGCACTGTCCCCTGTGTGCCAACAGCATCCTTCATGCCTTGGGCTGCACCATCAGAAACCAGAGACACTGTGCTCAAGGGGACTGGCAAGTCTCTGATGTTCAAGGGCTTTGTAGTCACTTCCCTGAGCACGGGAAAGGAGAAATAAATGCAGAATAGTGGAATGATGTGTGAAAAACATTGTGTCCTTAAGGTGGACCTGACTGACCGGGAGAAGCAGAAGGTGGAACAGGAGGAAGCCCAGGGAAAAATATCCATAAAGCAAAATTCTTCTGTGTGATTTTGCAAAGCCATGCACTAAACCTGAGGTTTGATACGTCAGTGATCTATAAAAGGCAAGTAAATGTTGCAGGGGAGCCATTGAGGTCAATCAAGACAAAAGAACCAAGGCAGGCAGTTTGAAGACCCTCTACTGCTGCCCAGGCAGAGGGGATGGCAGAGACCAGGCAGAGATCAAAGGCAGGATGTCATGGGGAAGGCAGCACTGAGCCCCCACACTCTTGGCAGCACTCTGAATTGAGGACTGGGTATTGCACCTGTCCTGGTTTAGGGCAAATTTGGGAGAAAACCTCCAGAAGGAGCCCCCCAGAAAGCAAGCCCCCACGGCCCCTCCCCCCACCTGGTTCGGGAAGATTTTCCTCGGAGAGAAGTGGAAAAAACCTGTTTATTTAACAGGCAAAACACTCCCCAGCACAAAATGAACAACACCAGATGACAAAACTCTTTCACCACTCTGAAGAGATGACAAATTCAGAGAGTCTCTCCTGGGAGTGGTCGCTCTGTTGGTCCCTCCAGCGCTGGTGATGGCTGCAGCAGGTCACAAAGTGCAGGCTCTCAGTGTTTCCCAGGTTCCAGTCTGGAGCAGGTTCAAATGGTTCCAAGAAAAGAGAAAGAAAAACAGTCCAGGGAAAATTCGGACTGCCTATCTAAACTAACAAGCAAAATGCAAAGCAAAGAGCAAAAGCAGGAGCAAGAGACAAAGTGAAAGCAGGAGCAAAAAGCCAAAGCAGCACTGTGTACTGCCCCGTCTGTGTCCAGCAGACCGTAGGGCAGTGAGCAGGCTGATAACAAAACAAAACTTCGCTTTTCAGAGCCCGTCTTGAAGGCACAGAACATAATATCCAGCATAAACAGAACAGACAACTGGGGATACAAGCACCATAACATTACCCCAGGACAGCATCCCACTTACAGAGCTGTTCTGCTCTGTGCAGCCACACTGAGAAATGGCAAACAGAGATGGGATGGAGAAAACCAAAAAACTGAGGCTTTTCTGCTGCCTTTGTATTCCTTGAGGGTTCAGCCCTGGTTTCATCCTCTGTCCAAGGCACCATCACCACAGGGTGCTGAAACCTGAGAGGTGCAGCTGGGGAAGCAATCACCCAAAACCCAGGGAAATGGTGCATGTCAGTGATGGCTGGCCCAGAGCACAGCAGTGGGAAGCATCTGTATCCAGGTGCCATGAGTAAAAGGAATGGAACACGAGAATTCAAACCTTCCTCTTTACACTCTCATGGGAGATGATTGCCATGGCTGAAGTGATTTAAAGGGTCCTGTAGGTAACCAGGCTCTCCAGAGCAGACCCATTTACATGAACTCATCTGTAGACAGCTTTCCTTTTTCCTTTCTCTCTCTCAGTGGAGCAAGCAGGATAATAGGACAGGCTTTTGTCCTTTCCTAGAAGCACTCTGCCTGGGCAGTGCTGAAAGCTGGTAGAAATCTCTTCCAGGTCCCATTTGGCAACTCCCAGATTGAGAGAAATCATTAACAGAGAGATTTTCCAACCCACATTTGCATGTAGGAACATCCCTGTGGGAATTACCAGGGACAGGGTGACCCTGACTGGTTCCCTGTGAGGAGGCTGTGCCCCAGAGAATGAGGGCAGGGACAGGACCTTGGGAGACTTCCTTGGCTTGGCTGTGTATTTTGTGATTGCTTCTAACCCAGTAAGCAGACACTGTGCCAGGCACTTGGTTGGAAGGTGCTGCAAACATCTGGGACATAGGGAATGGGTTCATCTGGTAGTGAAGGAATGAAGTCCCATTTATGGGACAAGAACATTGCAGTGGGGAAGTTCAGTAAGTAAGTAAGAGCCAGGGCCCTGCCAATTCATCCAGTTGTGTTATCAGGCTGCAATCAGATGCCTCAGCTGCTCCTTTCCCAGCACAGGACACTCATCCAGGCATTGAGTCCTCTTGCTGTGGACTCCTGGCATCAAACAGAGCCATTAAGCACAAGGAAAGGGAACATTGCCCAGGCCAGGCTGTGGTGAGAGAGCTGATCCATCATTCACCGTGGTCCCTGGATGGAGCAGGCTGTGCTTTTGAGAGAGCCGAGGTGCATTTCCTTGCTGGGTCAGGCAGGATGGGCTGGTGCTGCTCGTGGTGAGTGCCTCCTCCCAGCCCTCGGGTGTGAGAGCTGTTGGGCAGCACTGGGGAGTGTCAGGGGCTGGCAGGGCTGAGGGCAGGGATGTCCCTTTGTTCCCTCTGCAGCCTTAATGACTGAGCGGGGAGGAGAGGAAATCTGCCAGGCTGAGCCAGGAGCTGGGCTGAGCCCACACCACAGACCCTGGCTGTCTTCAGGCAGTGTCATCCCTCCTTTGTCTGCTTGCTAAATAATTGAGCAGATTTTCTATTAAGCCTCTTTTAGAGTGAGCTAATGGAGCAGTGTTGGCCAGGGCTGGTGTCAGGATCCTGGCAAGAGCAAGTGGCAGGGGAAGGGGAAGGGGAAGGGCTGTGGTCCCCTGTGTGTGAGAGCATGCTGTAATTAGGACGGGCTTTGTGGGAAGTGAGTGGCCATCTCAGAGTGGAAATGAGCTGTGTTGTGTCAGGGCAGGGCCCTGCTCCTCGGGCTTCCCCCATGCTCCCTCCATCCCCTCAGAGGCAGGGAGGTGATGCTGTCAGGGTGAGGAGAGGGTTGGGACACATGCAAGGAGCCAGAGAACCAGTCTGTACAGGACAAGTTCTAAAGAGCCTTCAAGGTGCATCTCCCAGGGACTTCTGCATGAAGGATGGAGAAGACAGAAGGAAAAGCACTGTGCTCACCAGGATCATGGTGGTACTGGCCATCAGAGCACAGGACAGGGATCCTGGACCAGAAACAACCATGCTGAGCCAGTGGGATGCTGAGCAGGAGCCAGTGGGACCTGCCAGAAGCAGCACTGGACTGGTGTGATGTTGGGATATTTCTGTCTGGTTCTCCACGCTCCTCTCCTTTGCAAACTACGGATGAGTGCAGAGAGATGGGCTGGGAGGAGACAAAGGAGTTCCTGGGGCAGAAGCATCGCACTGGTGAGCAGAAAGGTAAGGAGGCACAAGACTGGGTGGGAGAGGAAGGCTAAAAAGACTGCTTATTTGCTAAACTGTTTTGGGATCACTTCTAATGAAAAGATGAGAAGATTCCAGTCTGCAGATTCCTAAACAGCCTGGCCACCCACCTGTGTGCTCAAGTGCTGCTGTGACCCTGGGGGCTTGGCTGGACCCATGGACATAGCAGTTTTCTGCTTAGCTCCCATAAGACTTTGTAATTAATTTGGGATTCCTTAAACTCTAATGCTCCCTCAGCAGTGTTGGTGAGCAAGTTGTGGTGGAAGCAGGGGCAGGAGTAGACGTTTCATGGACCATACAGTCTAAAGGAGTCCTTGGTACCTTGCTCTAAAAACTCAGAAAATGGGTGGTACTGCAGTTTTGCAGTGTGTAACACTGGGGTGAGCGTGAGCCGGAGCACGGAAGAATTATTAGCTCTGGCTGAGGTTTCATGGTTAAAAAAGGAGTGTGGTCAGTGTTTTTACAAGCTGCCAGCTCCAAGTGCTGCATCCTGAGTGACGGGACTGCCAGGGCTGGGCTCTTCCAGCCCCTTGGGGCTGTCAGGCACATGCTGGGAGGCAGGAGCAGGCCTTGTGCTGGCCAGCACCTGGCTTTGCTGATTTGAGCTCTCTGGAAAACTGTGAGCATCATAAGGAAAGGATCCAGGCCCTGCCGTGTCCATCCTTGGTGACAGGAGGACAGGATGGGACTGGCATTCAGTGCACCCCCATTGTCCTGGCTGAGGTGGGCAGTGCCAGAGGAGACAGGAGTCAGTGTTAGACACTAGTCCCCAAAGCTAGTCCTTATCCCAAAGCTAGTCCTTATCCCCAAGCTAGTCCTTATCCCCACACACACTGGCGCAGGTCCCTGTGTGCCAGGGCCAGTGAGCTTTGTGCTGACCCATTACTTTTCCCTGCAGAGTCAAGGAGCAGGAGGGAAGTTTGGCAGGGAGCCTGGGGTGTAATGGTGGAGATGGCTGCCAAGAGAGGACAGTGTATTCCTTGAGGAACATCCATTAGGTTTCCCAGCTCCTGCCTGCCAGAGAGGCTTTGCTCCTGGCTGTTTTTCCTTGCTGAGATGTTCTGCCTTTCAGGCTGCTTAATGAACTGCTTCCACGGCTCAAACCACCTCCCAGCACTCATTGGAGCAGCAGTGTGGTGGTGTGGGATCGTTTCTGAGCATCAGGAACGTGTGAAAAGCAGCAGCAGGACTTTCCTGGGTAGAGGCAGAGGGATCCCTTGAGGGCAGCACAGATACAAATCTCAGAGCAAGTCCCTGGAGAGCAAGCCTCAGCTTTCCTGCAGGGATAGGAGAATTGCAGCCAGCCCAGGAGAGCTCTCCTGGGCTTTTTCAGGCTGATGTGTTCCTGGAAAGGCCCCTGGGAGCTTTTCTTACGCTCCCTGAGCTTTCCCCAGTCTTCAGTCATTATCCTCAGCTGAGGATGCAGGTTTGCAGGAACACCAATGCCTGGGAAGCTGGTGTTGGCAGTGGGGAAGGGGAAAATATCTGGGGAGACAGACAAGAACAGTAATAATGGATGGGTAACACCCACTCCAGGTGCTGGGTCCCAGAGCAGCACTTCATCTTTCCTTCTGGAGGAGGATGTGCTTAGATGTGGCACATGCTCTGGCACGGGCTTGGCACTGTCTCAGCAGGTGCGGGCCACACTCAGGTCAGTGCCCTTGTCTGGTTGGACCTGGGTGCAGTCAGCTGGGTCACTTCTCTTTCCCAGACATTCTCAGGTTAAATTCAAACCTTCCTTCCCATGGGATCCCTGCCTTGGTGCAAGCCAGGGGTGATGGCAGCACCTCAGCTCCACCCTCAAGGTGCCGCTCACCTCTGTGTCCGACACCGACGCCACACCTCGGCAGCCCCTGGCAGCCCCCGGTGTGGCTGGCACGGCGTCCTGGGCCCGTCAGGACACTGTGCTAACGCGAGGTGACAGGGCCAGCGGTGGCAGGCGTGGGGCAGCGAGGGCACAGCCAGCGGGGGCTGTCGCTGTGCATCCGTCACCTTCGCCAGCCGCGGGGCATGGCCCGCACGGAGCTGCACAAAGTCACTGTCAGGAGCGGCACTGGGAGGCCAGGCTGCCTCAGGAGAGCTGCTCTCCCAAACACTTACCCCTCCTTGGATGGGGGAGCGGAATTGACAATTTATTTGGGCACAAAGTTGAGGTTTTTTTGGGAAAAAAGCTGCTTGTTTCCTAGCCAGAGAAGTTGAAAGGATGTGTGCTTAGTGTGGTCCTGATGCCACAGGATTCTTCCTCTCCTGCCAGTCAGAGGGCTGCCAGCAGCTCTTGGGACCAGGGCGCTCAGCCTTGGGAGGGGGCTGCAGGTCCCTGAAGGTCCCCTCCTAGTCCCCATGATGTCTGAGCTGTGCTCCTGCCCACACCCAGTAGCCCCGGCCTCCCCTGTGCTGCATGTCATGGCCACACGCTCCTGCTCCAGCTGTGGATGGGATACTGGTGACTGGCAGATGGGTAGGATACCCTTATCCCTCTGTGGGATCAGACAGGCATTCTGGGGTGGGCAGAACGTCTCCCTGTTTCAGGAAGAGGCAAGGGTGGGTGCCAGGGAAGGTAGCACAGGTGGGGGGCTCCATCTGCAGGGAGCATGAGGGCTTTGCCAAATGCAGTGCCAGTCCCATCCCTAGTGGTATCTTTCCCCTGCATCTAAACCCTGCTTCTGCCTTTTGGAGTCTGGATGTGCCCTCATGTCAGTCGATGCTGCTCCTTCCCCAGCTCCCAGGCATCATTTAGGGGACCTGCCCTCCCAAGGACAAACCACTGGATGCTTCTCTCTCACCAGCAGCAGGCCACCAGCACATTTAACCCCCTGGCTGAGGCCACCTGAAGGCCATTTGATGGGAACAGAGGCTGCCAGTCCAGTGCAGATTGCTTGGCTCTGTGTGCTGGGCCTGCAGGAATTCAGGGCTCCCTCAGACCTCAGCCTCCCACCTCTGTGCCCGTGAGCTGCACACTGCTGCAAGGGCAAGGAGACACTCAGCCCAGCGTGAGCTTAAAAAAATAGGCATTTTTATTCCAATGGAACTAGAGAATTAGGACCCAGGAGAGGGGAGGGTTACTCACATTTATCGATAGGCTGATTAGGTTACTGCCTAAATAGCTGTGCTTGAGCAGCGCGTGTCCGCCTCAAGGAGAAGCAGCGAAGGAGCGCGTGGTGCATCGGAGACCTCAGTGTCCTTGGTGGCACGGCGAGCTCTGAGCAATGCGGGCTGGGGCGCTGTGTCTCGTCACCTAATCCTGCCTTGACGATTTACAGCTTCTCGGGAAGCAAAGCCTGTAAGGTTTGCTTGGCTGCGTGGCTGGTCAGACGCTGAGCTCCATCCCTCTTGCATGGCCACATCTGGGGAAGGGTGTGGGGGTGTGTACTCCCTGTTTGTGACAGGGTCACAGTCCCCGGCTCCCAGCCATGACATGCTGATGGCAACCGGTGTGTGCTGGGAGAGGATGGTGGCATTGCCATTCCTGAGGATGCTGGCATGAGCCAGGACAGTGTCCCACTTGTCACAGCTATTCCTTGGCCTGGGGGGTCTGTGGCAGTGGTGTCAGGTTGGGCGTCTCATGCCTGGGGACATGACAGACCCCCAGGCCTGGTGTCACATTAGGGAGGGTGGGTGCCCAAATGAAGGGGTGTTTCTCCAGCATGCTGGGTTCATTAGCGTTACCCGTGTGCTAACAAGGCCATTGCCAGCAGATTATGCAAGACATTCTTGCTGGGCACCAATGTGCCCGTGGCCCAAAACCCACCAGGAGCCCAAGGCTGAAGCGGCTGTGGGTGATGTCAATCGCTCCCGTGGGTCGTGATCAAGCCAGGAACTCGGGATGCCCAGTAATCCTGATCTAGCAGCGATGGAGGAGACCAGCTCTCGGGAGGCCTCAGCTCTGCTCCCAGCTCTGTCTCACTAAGACACAATGGGGGTATCAGAAAAGACAGAGCTGATGGACTCTGAGTCCGACTTGAGCTGCAGGACCTTGGGGTGCTTGGGGTCAGGGAAGTCCTCACCAAGGGCCAGGCGGATCTTGCCATTCTGTGTCTCCCTGATGGGCTCGAGGAAGACGACGTGTTTGTTGGCGCTGGCCTTGCGGTTTGGCCCATCAGTGGCAGGGGGAGTGGTGCTGAGGATGGAGGACTGGGCGCTGCACTCCTGCGGGGGGCTGAGCGGGGCCGGCTTCTTGCAGCAGCCCAGGCAGCGGCATGGCGTGAGGTACAAGTAGATGATCACCAGCACCAGGCTCACAATGCAGCCCAGCAGGGTCGTGAGGCCAGTGCTGAAGGTCTCCCCAGCTGCCTTGGGGTAGAGGACGGTCATGTTGAATTCGCACATCCTGCTGAAGTTATAGGGGCTGTTCATGGTCAAGCCTACGTAGACCCCCGAGAGCCAGGGCTTGGCTGCGGCGATCCTGAGGCTGCCATTGCGATAGACCTCCAGGGAGCGATTGCTGTTCCCTGGGTGTTTGATGGGCTCGTGGTGAGGGGTGATCCACATGTAGGTGGTGGCAGCATGCGGCAGGCTGGTGTTACTGGTGTTACAGGTGAGCAGGATGGGCTGGCCCACCACCACCTCCAAGTGCGAGAGGTGCGCGTCTTCAGTGCCCGCCGAGCAGTTCTCAAACATGTGTCTGTGTTTGAGGAGCTTGATCAGGGACCGGGGCACGTTGTCAGACACCTTGCAGGTGTGTTCCTCAGAGAAATCTTTCACTGAGCTGAAACCTCGCTGATTCCAGCGCTGAAGCATCAGGTAGAGCGGGCAGCTGCACCTGATGGGGTTGTTGTGCAGGTACAAGCCATTGCCGATGTTTTCGGGCAGAGCTGCCAGCACTTCCACGGGGATGCTGCTCAGGCTGTTGGAGGAGAGGTCCAGCGTGCGGAGCTTGTGGATTCCCAGCCCCTGCACAGCATGGAAGGGGAAGGTGGTCAGGTTGTTCCAGCTCAGGTAGACTTTCCGCAGATCACTCAGCTTGGCAAAGGCGTTTTCATCCACCCGCTTGATGTGGTTGTCGTAGAGCAGCAGCTCCTCCAGGCTCACCAGCGCCTCGAAGTAGTGCCTCTCCACAGCTTGCAGGTGGTTGGAGGACATGTCCAGGTGCCGCAGGAAGGAGGCATTGTGGAAAGCCCGCGGAGAAAGGTCCCGAATCTGGTTGTGGCTGATGTGGAGAGCCTCGAGGTGCGGGAGGGCGGCCAGCCAGTGGTCGTGGAGCTGGGTGAGGGCATTGTGGCTGAGGTCCAGCGTGGTGGTGGTGGGCGGCAGTGCCTGGGGCACCCGCCGCAGCATCTGCCGGCTGCAGCTCAGCAGGTCGGAGGTGCAGATGCAGGCGTCGGGGCAGCGGTGGGGCTGCGGGGAGGCTCGGGGGGTGCACAGCTGGAGCAGCAGCAGGAACAGCTTTGCCACCCGCGGCCAGACCGAGTCCGCGGTCCCCGGCGAGGACATTGTGGCGGGCAGGAGCCTCTGTACAGCCCGGCGGCACAGCCAGGCTCGATGAGGCGCGAGAAAAAATCTGCCGCCGTCTCTCGTCTCTCCCCCAGTGCCGGCTTGGCTCTACCAAGCATCCACAGACGCCCTTTTGCACCCCGCGAAAGAGGATCCCGATTCCAGCCGTGGGGCTTGAAAAGACCTAAAGGGCGGCATCGCCCTGCCCGGCTCTGCCGCGGCTCACCCGAGGCTGCCTCCTACCTGTGCTGCCGGGGCTCGGGTGGGCGCCGGCGATTAGCATCAGGGGGCTGAGGCGCTCGGGCGCTCCGGGGCTGTGTGTNAGGGGGCCGGGCGGGATCCCATTGGCCCCGGCGCGGGGAGTGGTGGCCCTGGCCCGGTCCCTGTCCCCGTCCCTGGCCGTGGCCCTCCCTGCGGGTGGGCAGAGCGATGCGCAGCCAGCACCGACCCTGCGTGGTCGCTCGTCCCCAGGGGAGCTTACGACCGCTTCGGCCGTACCGGTGTGCAGCCGCCAGAGAGCCGCGACCGGCTGTAATCCATAAAGCGGCCGCTCCGCCACTGCCCAGCCTCTGGAAGAATGCTGGAATAAACCCGTCACTTCTGGGAGCCCCTCGTGTCACATCCTGCACCCAGGCTGGGAGTGGGGATGGCGGTCACCCCCCGGTGCTGCTTCTCTCCCAGCCGCGGTCCTTCCTGCTGCCCTAATCCTCATCACGCCACGAGCTGGGGACTCCCCAGCACTGCCTGGGGTGAGCAGGGGGCTGAGCCCGGTGTGGTCCCCACGGCAGAGGGGGTGCTGACAGGGAAGGAGTGGCCGTAGGGTGAAGGACGCGCAGGAATGTCATTATCCAGAGCTCAGGCGGTTTAGTGGGAAGAGGAGAGCTGGGGAATTGTTTTCCATTAGGGCAGCAAAAAGCTAATTTGGCGGCTGCGTCTGTGGCTGCTGCGAGTCAAGGGGCTGTTAACCCCCTGCGCCCTGGCTCAGCCTGTGCTGACTGGCTGCTCCTTGCCCCTCCTGCTGCTGGGGCGGGTCTGCTTGCCCCTGGGCCGGCCACGGAGCCAGCTCTGCTCCTTGCCAGGGACTGTTACCAGGCCACAGCACTGGTGCCCGAGGGAGACACTCATTGAGGCGACCTTCATCTGTCCTGGCTGTGCCCACTGAAGCCAGGGAGGGCCACGACTCCTCCCTTCTGCCTTTTGGGGGGACCTGCTTGCCCTGAGTGCACCCTGAACTGTCCTGTTAGTGCAGGAATGCCCCAGCCCCTGGCGTGAGGCTCTGCAGAGCATCTCCCCTGAGGTGCTGTGACCAAGGGCAGCGCTGGATGCTTCAGCCGCCCTGCAGCAACCCCAGCCTCAGGCACTGGCCTGAAGGCTGCAGCCTCAGCAAGTGCTGAAGCACCACATCGATCCCCGGAGCCTGTGAGTGGGGGTGGCAGAGGAAGAGGAGGATGGCTGCTGCTCTTTGGCTTCATTTGAGCATGTTCCCCTGGACCAGGGGGACACCAGCTGGGGATGCTGGTGTGAGAGCACAGGGTGGGTTGTCTGAGGTCTGTGTTCCTTGGCAGGACCGAGCGCGCGACCACGGTGCTGCTGGCAGATCCCTGCTTCCAGCTGCGCTCCATCCAGTACCTGCTGGGCCACACTGAGCCCTCGGCCCTGGCAGCAGCCGCCCCGGCCACGGACAAGCGCCACTTCTCCCTGCACATCTGTAAGTGTTGGCACTGCACAGGGAGCTGGGCTGTGCTCAGCACCCACCCACAGCTGGGGAGGGAGGAATGGGGCTGCTGGTGTCTGTGTCCCCTGCAACATCCCAGTCCTTTTAGTCTTGGGGACAGGCATCTATTCCCTCCTCCACCACCCCAGGAGCAGCACTTGGGATGGGGATGTGTCCAGTGCCAGCCAGTAGTTCTGCCCTTCTCAGTGCCCAGTGCTCCCTGTCCTGGCTGGTCTCCAAGGGCAGCTGCAGCCCCTGTGCATCACTCAACAGCCTCAGGACAGCCTGAGGGTCCCATCCACCCCACACACACTCAGTTTGCTCCCCAGACACAGAGTACATCAGTACTGAGGAGCTGGCAAAGGTGGAAAAGATGCTGAACCATCTGAGTGAGGAGTCCAAGCAGGCAGCTGCAACCACACTGGTGAGTCCTCCTCCTGCCCCAGCCATGTCCCAGTCCTTGACAGCAGGCCTGGGACATGGGACTTTGGATGCCACTGCTAACTGCCTGGTAACCCCCACAGCCCACCAGCGAGGAAGATCTGTGCCCCATCTGCTACGCACACCCCATCTCGGCCATCTTCAGGCCCTGCTCCCACAAGTCATGCAAGTGAGTAGCTCCCATGTCTGACTTCCACCAGGATGACTGCCAGCCCCTGGCCCTGCCCTGTGCCATGTGGGTGGGGGCTGATACTCTTTCCTCCTCTGTCCCAGAGCCTGCATCAACCAGCACCTGATGAACAACAAGGACTGCTTCTTCTGTAAGGCCACCATCACAGGGGTGGACGACTTCACCAAGCCAGCCAGCTCATAGAGCCCAGCCCCACACCATGGGCTCCCCCAGCGGAGTGGGGCAGCCCCCCCACCTCACACTGGCTTCCCCCCAAACGCTTGCCCTGCTCAGGGCTATGGGACCCTCACCTAGAGGGTCTGGGCCCAACACGGGGCAGCAGCATGAGGTGGGAGGGCTGCAGGGTGGGAAAGGCAGGTGCCCAGCAGCCTCTCTGCCCCATGGGGGTTCTCAGGGAGGGGAGCCCAAGGCCTCGGCTCTGTGGCAGTGCTGGGAACACACGGCAGCCCCGGGGCCAGGGCGGGGGGGCTGAGCTGGGCATTCAGGCTGTTAACTTGCCCCTGACTGGGGGCTGACTTCATGAAAAGCAGCATTAAATTATTCTTCCTTATGTGGTGCCCTGAAAGGGAAGGCCCCTGGTGTTGGGGCTGCACTCAGGTGATGCTTAACAGTAAATGGAAATATAAATATTTAATCCAAGGAGAGCTGGGAGCGCAGGGCCTGCTGGAGGCTGCTACATGATGATGCGTGGCTCTGGCACAGACTCGGCGATGGATTTGTGTGGCAGCACATTGGCCCCGTTGAGGTAGAGCTCGTCGTTGACGATGACATCCTCGCCCAGCACAGTCACATTCTCCATGCGCACCTGCCCCAGAGAGGCCCTGTCACATCCCTGGGCTTGGGGCCCGGTGCCAGGCCCCTGCTCCTGCCTGCAGGGACCACATTCCTGCAGCCACAGCCCGAGGAGGTGAGAGGGCAAGAGCTGAGTCCCGATCCCCTGTGGGGGCACCCATGTCCTCACCCACTGCCCCACGGAGCAGCTCCAGCCCACGATGCAGGATTCCAGCCAGGAATGGGAGCGGATGCGGGCCCCCTCCAGCACAGTGCAGCGTTTGATGCGCACCCCATCCTCCACCACCACGCCAGCCCCAATTGTCACGTTGGGGCCGATGACACAGTTTGCCCCAATCTTGGCACTGGGGTCCTGGAAGGAAGAGGGCCCATGCCAGGGTCGGGAGGGCAGACAGCTCTTGGCATAGCCCATGCCACTTGGCCAGCCAGGGAAGAGGAGGGCACAGCTTGAGGATGGCAGTGAGGACAGTGGTGGGACAATGCAGAGAGCTCATGATGTGCCTGGGGCTGGTGTGCTGGGGGCTGGCACTTACCACCAGCACATTCCCTACGACACCGGGCCCCGAGTGCAGCTTCTCGGGGTGCTGAGCCCGCAGCGCTTGCAGGTACATGCACATGCCCGTAAGGAAATCCTTTGGCTGCCCAATGTCCATCCAGAAGCCTGTGGGGACAAAGCCACAGTGACAGCCCCCAGCGTGAGAGTGGCAGTGCAGGCAAGACCCCCGATCTGCACTGTGCACAGGGCCTTACCCTGTAGCTCCATGGCGTAGAGCTGCCCATCCTGTGCCATGGCTGGGAAGATCTCCTTCTCGATGGAGGTGGGGCGCAGCTGCGAGGACAGGGCACAGGGCTGAGCAGGGGGCACAGTCCCTCAGCCTGGCCCAGCCTGGCACCCCAGCTCATACCTGGATGCGTTGCAAGATGCCAGGGTTAAAAATGTAGAGGCCAGCGTTGATCTTGTTGGACACAAAGACGCGCGGCTTCTCCACAAAGCGGCAGATGCGGCCGGTGTCGGCCTCGCACACCACCACACCGTACTTGGCCGGCTCCTCCACGCGGGTCACCACCAGGGAGCCCTCGCCGCCGTGCTGCCGGTGGAAACGGGCCAGCGCCGCGAAGGGGAACTCGCAGATCACGTCGCTGTTGAGGACAAAGAAGGGCTCCCCGTCCTCGGCCAGCAGGTCCCGCGCCAGCGCCAGCGGTCCCGCTGCGCGGCCGTGAGTGACGCCGCAGGGACGTGGTGAGCCCGGGTCCTGCTGGGCCCACCTCTGCCCGTCCCAGCATCCCTCCCAAGTCCCCAGTCCCTCTGAATCCTCACCCGGCCCGCTGTCCCTAGTCCTGCCCATGTCCATCCTGGCATACCCTTCCTGATTCCCCTGCTCCTGCCAGCCCTACCCTTCCATAGTCATGCTGCTGCCCATGGTGTCCCACTCCCGGTGTCCCCCAGCCCTACCCATCCATACCCACCCTAATGCCCACAGTGCCCCCTCCCAGCGTCTTTAGCCGTGCCGTATCCATCCCGGTGTCCCATCCTAGCACCCACCCTGCTGTCCCTGGACTTCCTCCATCCCGCCTGCGCCCGCCCTCCAGCCCCAAGCTCCTGCCCGAATCCTACCTGTGCCCAGCGGCTCCTTCTCGTGGGACATGGAGATGCGGATGCCGAGCTGCGGGCACAGGGTGAGCGGCGGGACAGACCGGGTAACGGGGGGAGGCGGGGGGAGGCGGAAGGGCCCTTACCCGTTGTTCCTGCTCCCGCATAGCGGCCTCCAGCGCGTCCGACATGTAGCTCACCGCCAGCACCACATGGCTGACNCCGTCCGGGCCCTGCCTCCCGCCGGGTCCTGCCGCCCGCCCCCGTTACACCGCCTGCCCGGGTCCTGCCGCCCGCCCCGCACACTCCCCCGCTCAACCAGGTCTTAAGGCCCGCCCGGGTCCCATCGCCGTATGGCCAGGTCGTTGCTGAAGCCACCGCACCCTGCCCGGGGCTGGGTTTCCCTCGGGACGCAGCAGCGACGGGGCGACCCAGATGAGAGGAGAGCAGCGGCCGCAGCGGCCACAGCCGCACCGGGCGGGGACGTTCATCCAAACCCCCTAACTCCGTCCCCAAGAGAGGCAGGCACGGCACGCCGCGGACAAAAACAGATCCTTTAATGGTTTTTGGTTCTCTGTGAAGCACAAACAGGGTGGTTATTCATGTAAAAACAAACGGGGCCAAGGCTATGTACAAGCTGTGGAGTCCCACCGCGGTGGTCCGAAGGGAGGGAGGCGGCTCCCACTGAGCACCGGCAGCGCGGCCCCTCCGTCACGGCCCAGTGAGGCGGGGAAAGGCAGGAATGAGCGCGGGGGGACAGCAAGGGGCCCTCCTGGCGGTGCGGCTTGACTCACCCGAGCACAGCCCGCGGGGACAAGGACATGCAGAGGTGGGCGGCGATGGGCCACGCTAGGGCAGGGCCAGGGAATAATACGGCTGTTGTGGGCACCTACACCCCAGCACTCACCCGGCCTCCCTGCCTCCTGGAAACCTGCTCCCTGAAAATCCTGCGAGTCCTGGCAAGGTAGGGACCCACAGGAGCACTGAAGTAACCCAGTGCAGGGCAGCGTGCCATGGACAAAGGTCCTTCTGCAGAGGGTGGGAGGGGAGCAGTGGCTTGGGCAGGCTTTGAGGCAAGCAGATAAAGTGGGCAGCTCTCCTGTCCCCTTCCACACCAGTGCCACAGACCTGTGCCTGAGATGTGGCAGCCGTGCTTTCCGAGCGGCCTCTGCGCACATGGAGTCGGCACACATGCGACATGCGAGTATTCCCCAAACAACCTTCCCTGAAGTAATTAAAAAAAACCCCAACTCTGGCCTTGTGGGTACACAGGGTAATGGTAATGCCATGGAACAAGTCAGTGACAGCAAGAGGGAGCAGCCAGGGCCCCAGCACAGAAACAGGAGCTGAGGTGGAGCAGGGTTCAGTCCGGTATCACCAGGCCACATTATCAAACGTTAATTCCTCATCAAAGGAGGCTGGGGACATTTATTTTGGGAGACACTGACTCTGTGAAGCAAAGCTGAACAGTCAGGCAGTGGTACTGAACAGTCAAGACAGTGGCACTCACTGCTCAGCTAAGTCACCCCTCACCTGGCCTCTAGAGACCCCTAGGGAGGAGATGGGGATCAGCCCTAAGCCTCAGCCTCCCCTTCCACCACCCCCAGACCTGCTGGAAGAGCAGGGCCTGAGGGCAGAGGGTCCCCAGGGGAAGAGGGCAGCTTTGTGCTGGAGAGACATAGTCTGTACTTTACAGGAGGGGAAGGGTTGAAATGGTCCGAAATACCCCACTGCACAGCTGGGGTCATGTTAACTGCTACAGATGCTATTGCTAGCCCACGAGCTGAGCGCTTTCAAGTCAGTGGTCCAGGGCAGAGTCACTCCTGCAGAGCCCTGTGCCTGTCCATGCCATGCCATGCCATGCCATAAGGGAGCAAGCAGACCCCAGGCTCGAGCACAGCTCCATGTGTGTGGCATTCCCTCTGGACCACACCTCTGCCAGGGATTGCATTTGGTCATTTCATTTCCGTGTTTGGGGGAGCTACTCACAGTGCCCAAACAGCAGAAAAAGGCAGCATCAAAAGCAAAGCCCCATCGGCAAAACCCAGGGCAGAGCCAGCGACACCGAACACAGGGACCGGCACCTGACTTCTCACCGGTGGCCTCACAGACGCTGCCAACTGTCAGGCAAGCGCCCTTTCCAAACAACTCAGGAGAAATTCAAGGGGAAACTCCTGAGGCAGAAGGCTTCTCACACCAGAGCTCCAGCCTCATCAAGGGCCCTGGGCCCTCCTGCTTTCTCTTCCCTATGTCCAGGTCCTCCCTCTAGAACGCAAATATGATGAGCGAAGAACTGGGACACCTGACACCCAGCAGGCATCTAGAGAGCCTCCTCCAGAAGGCAGAGCAAGTACGGTCAGAACCATCTGGTCAGCACAAGGAGTTCTTCCATCCTGCCTCACCTCAGCTCTTCTATCCAAGTATGTTTAAAAAACAACAGAGCGATACAGTTGTTTAAAACCAAATTTGTCTGTGTTTTTCCTGTGGTAGCGGGTGGTCTTATCTGCTCCTGCCACCAGGACAAGAATAAGAGGCCACAGCCCAGGGCTACTGGTTTTCCTCACGCATCTGTTCCATGATGTTGATGAGGCTTTCCAGCCCGAACACGTAGCCCATGTCGGGTCCGTCGTGCACAGTGGGGTCGTCGCGGAAGCCCTTGAACGTGCTGTGTGCAAAGTCAATCATGCGCACGTCCACCTTGGGCTGGGCCAAGGAGCCGGGCTCCGAACTGCCGCCGTCCTGGAGGCTCTCTGGGACAGAGCCGTCCACCCGCTTCAGGCGTGCCTCCGGCCGGCGCTCCACCAAGGTCCCCGCACGGCTGTCCTTCCCGTCGTAGATGATGAGGAGGGAGCTGGAGTAGAAGCGGTAGGAGGCCTGTCTCTCCAGAACTGCCTTCAGGCTGCGCAGTTTGGCGAGGACAGGCTCAAAGAGGTCCTTGCGCAGCTCAATGCCGTTGTGGAGGTACTGGTAGAGGGCATTGCGGAAGCCTTCGATGGAAAGGCCGCGCCCGTAGTATTTATTCCTGCATAAGTAATGCCCTGTGTCCAGCTGATAGACCTGGAACACCAAAGGAAATGCACATCAAGTGGGAGCAACAGGCTAAGGCCATGCAGAGAGCCCTGAGCTGTCCTGCACTGACAGGGCAGAGGGAACTCATCCTATCCCCATTATGATTGAGTGGCAGCAGGAGACAGCTCTGCCCATTCCCTGCATCCCAGAGCAGCTCATGGGTGCCACCCAGGGGCATACTCAGGATGCCTGAGCACTAGTCCTCTTCCAGGACACCCAAAAGGGGCTCACGAGTCCCAGTGCCCCAAAAGGCATGACACAACTGACCCCAAGAGTTAAAAAGCCAAGTCTTACAGCAACTCAGATAATCCTCTGGCAGCAGGAGCTGCCCACACCTATTGTCATTATGTGGCAAGTGATTAATGAGGAGCCCTCATTGCTTCAGAGTCTGTGGGCAGAGATCTGGATTACAAGATCTGGTTCCTTCAGCAGGTGGGGAAAGGAGCAATTATTGCACAACAGCAAACCCTTGTGCACAGGCCCAGGCACAGCAGAATAACTTTTTAACAATCAGTGCAGTATAGAAGGAAATATCAGACTGATAGAAAAAAATTCCATCCCCGGGCATTGTGATTCTGGCTGAACACTAAGCCACAAAAATAATTTTATTAGAAAATCCCCTGTCTGTGAAAAAAGGAGCTCTGGACAAAGGAGGCCATCTCAGGAAAAGCAGGTTCATTTGTTTTAGGCTTAGAAATGAAGACAAAAATATGAACGCTGGTGTACCTACCTGTAGTGGGAGGTTCAAATTCAGTGCTCAGCAGGAAACACTAACTGGGAGGTTTAATGCAGCTGTGAAAAGGAAGGTACAGCATCTGCAGCCTGGGGGATCCCTACCTGCATCCCACACACACGCACACCCAAGGTGGCGGAAGTGCTCTGTTCACACTTCTTCATCTGCCGAGCAGCCTTCTCCTCAGAGGCATCATCTCCGTGCTGTCTGGTCCCCATCTTCAGATCAAGCACACAGGGAAGCTTGAAGTGATGCACCACGTTCTCCAGCAACAGGAACTCTGGGAGAGTGTGTGTCAAGGAGAGCTCACCCACAAGAGGCTACCCGAGGGCCACCACAGACAGGCACTTGGGCCAGCAGGAGATAGGGCTGGACAACAAACAAGTAGGAACCAAAGAACAGACAAGACAAACAGCTTGGTGAGTTGAAGAAAAGGACAAAAGCCCAACAGTGGACCCAGACTTTGACAGCTGGTAGAAGGAAACAGCCTAGAAAGTGGAACAGCCAACAGCAGGAAGGTCATATGCAGTTGGTACTGGAAATTCAGAGGGGAAACTGAAAAGCAAAACACTGGTGTCAGGAAGGACATAGTATGCCAGTAGGAATTGCTGATCCATTAAGAAAGAGCTTAAAGCCTAATCAAATTAGCCATTTGACCATATGGATAAACAATACAAAGCCCACAGACAGAAAACTCAAGGGTCAAGTAATGGCAGGGTTGGCCTGTCCAGAACAGCAACACTGCCCAACACACAGGGGGGGAGCTGGGGAGGCGACAAAGCCAGGAAACAGAACAGTAACAGGAGCTCTGTCACCAGCACACAATGGGCAAGCTCCTGCACTGGGGCACAGCACTGAGAACACACCCCAGGCGCTCTGTACAGCAACTTGTTCCAAAAGGAGGAAAAGAACACCCCAGAAGTTTGCCCTAAGGAGTCCCACAGGGCACAGATCAACATGTAAAATCTGAAATGGCAACCAGAGCACAGCTGGATTAAATGTGCAAGAGAGAAACTCTGTTTGGTTTAGAAAGAGGAACCTCATAAAAATAAGGAAGTGTGCTTAAAAAGGAGAGGGCAGCCAAAGAGAATGACTTCTCTGCAAGTGATGCAAGCTATTTAAAAATAAAATCTGGAGTCTCCAAGCTCACACTTGAAAATGGAGAAAGAAGCCCACGAAGTTAAAATGATGAAGAACACAGCTATTAAAAGTAAGTTTGTTTCTATGTGAGGAAAACAGAATCCAGGTGAAACAAAATAACCCCACAAGCTGGCAAGCTCAGCAAAAGGAGTCATTTGTGAAGGCACAGAAAACAAACCCATCTTCCAACCATATGAAGAAGTCAGTCAGACTGCCTGAAGGTGGACCGAGATCTTTAGGGTCTCTTCCAATCCAAACTATTCTATGATTCATTAGTGTCACAGTACGGGAAGCAGGAAGGAACAGCTAAAAGGAACATGTAACTCAACTGTGGCTGAGGACAGAAATGCCAAGGGAAATGCAGGCCTGGCTTCCTCAGGCACAAATGGGTAAGGCCAGGGCAGCAGCAGCCTGACACACCCAGCTGTGCTTCCCAAAGGATACTGTACAGCTTCCGGTCCTTGGACTCCGACCGCATGCGGCTCAGCTGCTGCTTGTGGCAGCGCAGGCTCCAGGGGTTGTAGCTGATCTTCTCGGAGCTCAGGCCGCTGTTCCCATCCAACATCTGAAATGGAACATCTGAGTGGATGTGCAAGTCCACCCTGGGACTCTTCGTTTCCTGGATGCTGCTGGTGTAAAGACAGAACAAACCTGCCTGTTAGAATCCATCGGTTCTTCACACATGACTGTCACATCCTCCACTTGCCCACCACCATCTCCTGTTCCTTCTCCTGCTGCACACAATGCAGATCTTCTAAAAGCAAATCCTCACCAATACCCTGGACTGTGGACCCATGTTCCAGGATCTGGTCTATTTAATATCTCTGCTAATAGAGCAAACAGGAACACTTGCTCCTCTGGAAGCTCTGGCTGGGGTGAGGAGGTAGAGGACCCATATTCAAAATACCCTGGGAAGAAATCCCTGGGTTAATAACCAGGAGGACAGAAGAGTGTTCAAAGAGTGTTCTTCTCTGTATGCTTTGGTTCCACATCTGATACACTGCCAACACTTACCCTGTATCAGAAGCATTTCATATGGATGAATTGGTCCTGAACCCAGCAAAACTCCTGACAGAGTCTGCAGTGCCAAAATGTGCTGGGCTAGCAAGTGCACAGCAGCCTGGCCACCTTAAGGAATTGCAGAACATCCTCAACCAAAGGAGTAAGGAAGAGAGATCTCCTGTTATTTGTGTTGTCACTGGGCCCTCCAAGTTTTACCTTTCGGTGCTGTCACTGGCCAGGCCAGGCTTCTCCTCCTTGTGCTCGGTGCCGCTGCTTGACCTGTGAAGGCTCCGGCGCGAGTGCTTGCGCCGCGGCTGGTCCCTCTCTGGCAGATCATCCTGCTCCAGAGCCTCGTTCTCCACATAGGGATAGGCCACCAGGTTAATGTAGCCATCACTGTCTCCCTCAAAACAGACAGATACCACACCTGCCAGGGAGAAGTAACACGTCAATTCTCCTGGAGGACAGAATACACAACCATTATCAACCAAATGTTCTGCAGGAGAGAGGAAACCATAGCTCACAGAGAATCAAAGCAAACCCAGAGCAATGAAAGAGGGGGAAGCTCTGCCACCGCAGGAAATAAGGACAAAAGTACAGCTGGTAAGCTGAGGGTGTGATTTATTTCCTTCCTTCAGTCTTGCAGCAAATGTAAAACTGGAGAGAGTCAAGTACAGTCTGCCAAGATGCTGAGGGGAGCAAAGCATGTAAAATAATATCTGGTTTGTTTGGATAAGTACCTACGTCCTGCAGAAACGTTCCTGCTGTTGACAGGGACATTACTGGCCAAGCAGGACTGTGCTTTCTCTGCTAGAAGAGCTTTCCAGCATCAGAGCAATGAAGTACAAAGCCCTAAGGCTGAGGTGACACCTGCCACTCTTATCACAAGTCAGCCAGTCTCACAAAAAAGGGATCTGCAAGGGTCCAGGCCTTCCTAGCAAAAAAAACAGAGGGCTCTGGAAGCATAACTACCTCTGCCAAGTGCAGGCAAGCAGGACCATGTGTCCTGTCCAGTTTCGCCTTCTGAAGGCTCCTGGAAAGCACCATAGTCCAAGGGAAGTTACAGATCTTCCACAGCACAGACTCAGAATATATCTGGCCAGCCACAGAGCAGGACCACTGACACTTCCAGTTAGGACTGACATCTTCATTTCTGGGACTACTGCCCCAGCCCTGAAAATGAGGCCATCAGCCCATCTCCTGACATGCAATGACAAAATGTTTCATTAGCTTGTCACTAGTATTGACGAGCTGCCAGGAGTTTCAAATGACAGATGCACTGAATCAAATGATTTGTTACAAACATGAGGAAACCTTGCCCTGTGCAGCTGATGCAGGCCATCCTGTTCTCATCCTTCTTTTCTCCTTATCTGCACAGGACAATGTTAACAAGGTTCAGGTGCCTGAAACACGACTCCAGAATGTCACTACATAAACACTACTCCAAGTGCTGCCTGGATGTGCTCAAGATACCTCTGTGAAGTCTTACAGTAACATCCAAGTGCTCAGACAGAAAATATCATACCCAGTGTTCCTCTCCCCCAGATCAGTAGGAAAGATTTCTAGCACTATGAGGAAACTGCATAGGATGAAATCTCACACTGGGAGAGACATGCACATCCCATGCCATTAGGGTACCAGGAAGTACCTGTCTCAAGAAGACAAGAGTCCATCTGGACTATCAGTTTCATCACTTTTAAAACACACTGCCCCAAGAAAAACTCACATCATATGGATTCTAGGAACTACAGTGGGATTTCTAATGGGACACTAGAGCACCGTGTGGCCCCAGAATGGCCAGAGGGTTAAGACAGGACCCGTCTGTTGCAGACTGCACCCCTCACTCATGACCACCTGCATGCAGACACCGGGAGGGAAGCTGACACTGCTCTGAGACAGTCAGGCTGCAGTAAGATGCAAAGGCAAGACTCTGAACAGATGGTGGTCCCAGCTGTCTGTAAAGCACCACCTTCCCAGTGCCACGTGGAGACAAAGCAGCAGAGGGAACAGGAACACTGAGCCCCCCAGAAGCCTACCTGACCACATCACCATCCTGAACACAAACACACAGGGCTGGAAGCCTATCGAGCTTCTCAAAGACACAGCTGAGCTGCCAACCTCCTACAATGACACAGGCACTGGAAAATTCCACTCCTTCAAAGCAGCTGGGGACAAGGTTGCACCTCAGCATTGGGAAAGCCATTCTTCCTGCTTCAGCAGCTTGCTGCTATGGGTCCATAAAAGAGATGGGATGAGGAAGCAATAAATTATGGAACTGGAATGTGCAAATGCTCAGTTTATAATCTGGCTTCATTAGCTCAAGGTCAAGGCTGTAATTGACAATAACTTGGTAATAAAACTGCTTAAGTTACACATCCATAACCTTAAACTTTGGACTACAACTGTCACACTGCATATTCTCTGTCTAGAAAGAGAAGCACATTCAACTCAGTGTGCCTACCAAAAAAAACCAACTTCCTCCTTTCCAAGTGCTGCTATCAAATTGCCAGCCCACAAAAGGGAGTTTAAAACAAGCAAAAAGACCCCAAAAGACAGCAAGACAGCAGCAGCTGCAGGAAAATGGAAAGGCAGATTCTTAAAGGCTGTAACTGCACTCTGGAATGCCAAGAGGCCTCACCTTTGTACTCAGGTGTGAACTCCTTCATTTCTGGGGGCAGGGACTCATAGAAGCGCTGCTCCCGGGTGATGAGGGGCTTGCAGACAGTGTGGTCGTCATAGCGCATCATGCTGCTGTGCCCGCCCACCTGGTGAATGAAAGGCTCCAGCAGGACCCCCCGGTCTCCAGATCGAGTGGCATTCTTGCCATACTTGCCCACTTCCATGGTTTGACAAACACACATTGCGTTGGGCACCCGTTGCACTCTTGGAGCATGGGGAGAGCCACATGGGCTGGGAGGGGTAGCTCAGCAGTGGTCAGGCAGCCACAGGGGGGAAATCCTGGCAATTTGCTTCCTTGCAGTGGTCTGAAAAAGCAAGAGATTCCTGTTAGTAAAGGACCACTTACACTCACTCCTTGTTCGCTTGGAGAAGTTTATGGTACCTATTTATTCCCATATCCTCTTCTGTTTTCTGTTTACATCCTGCTTGTTCCAGCATGCTCCTCACCACCTCTTTAATCCTACAGGTAAACACACACTAATTCGGAGGCAGTCCCATCTAGAGCTCCTCCAATAGGATTGACAGCAAACAGGGAAAGGAGGAAATACGGCTATTTTAAGCCTCCCATCTTTATAAAATATTATTTCCTTCCCTGTTCATTTTATTAGTAAGGCAATGGAGCAGACTGTGAGCTATAGCCCACACCTGCCTATCAGTATTGGTGACTGACACAGGCAGTACAAACATTTCCAGAATCTGAAATCCCTTCCTCATGCCTCTGCATTTTTAACATCTAAATAATTCCTGCTCACCTGCTACTGTCACACTGTTTCCTCCTTTAGTGCTCACTTCTCTTCAGGCACTGACATGAAAAATGCAGAGTAGGACAGTCATTCTGTCACTGTGTGTGTGCGCTGGAACTGAATGGAATTTGCTCAGATTCTCTCCTTTATTACTCTCAGCCTTCCAGGACAATTTTCTAATGCTTTCACAGCACCTATATGCACAACAAGGCCCTGATCTCTAGAGGTAAGCAAGATATACCACTAAATCCAAATGAGATTACAAGTGCGTTAGAGAAGCAGATGGTCTTTTAGTGTTTGCAGAGTGCCCGGTACAGCCACAGGATGATGGAAAAGTAAAGCTGCCCAAATTCTCTCCAGATGACTTGCCCTTTTTCCAGCTTAGATCACAGCTGCCCCTGAGGCTGCTGGGGAAAATGTCACAGGATTTCCTCATAACGATGAGTTATCCAAATGTTGGTACAAGAACCAAGTGGTGACTACAGTTTTCAAATGCATCGAATTTCCAGTTTCTTCGCACAGCGACAGCCAAGGGCAGTAATTTAAGAACTGAGGGATCCTGGAGGCCTGAACAAGGGACACGGCTCAGGCTGTTCCTCATCTGGCCACGGGATGTCTCTGCAGCTACACAACACCGGCAGGCCAGGGGAATTCTGGATGTACACAAGCTCATCTCCCCGCTCCAATTCGGCCATGTCAGAGATGAAGCTCGAGAGAGTCAAAAGGAGGGGTGATACTTCATAACATGTTTAACCCAATGTAACCCAAATTCCCCACAGCAGGACAATGCTTCTCTCTCCCTGTCTGCTCATTCCTGCTTGCCTTCTCACACTGGGTTTTTGGGATAGTATGAGTGTACGCACATTTGAGTTGAATCATCTCGCTGATCCCATGGAAAACATTTCCTTTTGTGGTTACATGACCGCAGCGCCATGTTCAGTGCAAGGGGAATAATGTGAATATTTAGCTGGCTTTTAAGGCAGGGGCCAGGAAATAGGAGGGAAAAAACCCCTCAACACAGACAGTCCCTCTCTGAAGTAACTCATGTCAAAGTCTGTTCAAGGCATCCCTCAAACTCTGTCTCCCAAACTCACTCAGAGCCTAAGCTGGATCACAAACAAAAACATGCTGGAGATTTCTCTCTGCCTATTATTTGCTTAATCAACAAGAAGAGATTTCAGCAGCAGACACTCGTAGATGTTTTAGTTGGGTTGAACACAGTTAATATCCAAGAATAAGCGAGGTACCACCATCTGCAAGAGGTCAGCCCTTCACAGATTCCGGACAAACGTTTCACAGACTAAAGTCTCCCCTTCCTGATGCAGCGCCGTCTTGGATTCTATTTCTTTTATTTTGCCAATGACTAAAGCAGAGCTTTCAGCTATTCCAAACAATACAGAGGACAAACTTAACTTCACACCTTCCTGTAGTTTAAACTTCACAGGACAAGAGAAATAGAAGATTTATCTGTGTGACAGTTGTCAGGGGATATGCACATGATGCTCAGGACTGCAGTCATCCAAGGGCTGCTGGCAAATGGCTGTGGCCACCAAGCGTCCTGGGCTCACGGCCAAGTACCTCAGCACCCCCAAGAAACCCCAACATGACAAATTGTGGGTGTGCAGGCTCCCTGGGAGGAAGTGAAAGCCATAAAACCAAAACATTCTGAGGCTGTGACACAAGAGAGGGAGCTGGGCATCAGGTGGGGAGAGAGTCCAAAGCCAGATACAACTGCTCTACACACACATCCACACACTAGAGAAACACTGATACAGGCAGTATTTTCCCATGTTCAAGTGAATGTGAGAAAAAAAAATATTTTGTGGCAAGCAGCATTTCAGAGGCATTTGTAAAGATGAAGATTTCCATAGGGTTTGAGAAAGAGACACTTTATAGCTCAGATACAGCTTAGTGTTTTTCATCAAACTCACTCAAAGTAAAGAGTTATTACTAAACATGGACACTATCCACAAACACAGAAGAATCCCAGCAGTTTCAAACTAATATAAAGCAGAAAACTATTTGAAGTCCTAAATATTACTCATCCTTTGTCTGTTAAATAAAGGCATGAGTTCAACTATCTTAGCTGGCTTATAAAATTCAAAGTCCTTCCAATTAAACTGCAAAACACAGTGCACAGTCTAAGAAGCAGCTTGAAGGAGACC
Organism: Ploceus nigricollis; assembly: GCA_013399945.1. Taxonomy (NCBI): domain Eukaryota; kingdom Metazoa; phylum Chordata; class Aves; order Passeriformes; family Ploceidae; genus Ploceus; species Ploceus nigricollis. The sequence goes on from VXBC01011396.1 coordinate 287,686, forward strand.
AGTTCATTTAAGCAGATCCCTTGGTATCTTCCACCACCACCACTGCAGGTCAAGCAGCAGTGAAACACCCAGGCCAGTTTAGCATCCTCTTCCAACAGAATGATCTCTCCTTAAAAAGACAAAGTGCCCACTGAGCTGGACTCGAGAAAGGTGGGGGCTGGGGTCTGGAGCAGAGTTATCTGTGACTGCACAGACATACCACCCCCCATATTTCATTATCCTCCCCAGTAAGAGACTCATGTGCTGGAACAGAATTTGCTCTCCAATATTTACGTCTAGACATCTCTTTGTCAGTGTATCGGCTCCAAGTCTGATCTGCATACCTCACTGTTTAAACACTTCCTGGCAATAAGATGTGTTTTCTTGTAGTAACACATTTCCAAACAAAGTTCAGTAAGACATCCAAGATAACTCTGCTCCTCCTAACCCATTAAGTGGGGTAAACCCTGTCCCCAAAACCAAACATCACCCTCCAGCAGGGAATATATTCCTTCATAGAAACAGTGCTGTGTTCTTGAAGACTCAGCCAGAGACCTCTTAAACATTACTGAACCCTGGCTGAAGACTACAGGTGTTTTACCAGACCAGCATCAGCCCCAAGGAGATGCTCCTGCCAGTACACAGCACCAAAGAACAAGAACAGCAATGTCTCCTCTGAGGGTGTAACTTAAAGGAGACAGAAAAATTAGCCTTGGAGGTCACCACACAACAAGAGGTGACAGCAGGGAGCTGCAGTGCCATGGGTGTGAGAGTTACTGCTGAGCACCCCACGATGTAATGTCCCTGCTCTCTATAAGCCATCTTGTACGGGAACACTGGCAATGCTTCACGACTCACTGGTAAAGCTACTTCCCTAAATAACAAGGAGAACAAATGCTTTAAATTGTGATGAATCACACAGCAAGAACACTGACTGCCCTCAGCAGCTTGCACATCCGTGTTTCCAGCACTGCAGCTCCTCCGACTCCAGCCCCCAGGCTCTGCTGTAATGAGAGCTAAGGCAGATGGCCACTGACAACTCTGGAGACAGGCCACAGGCAAGGGATAAATACAGACCCCAACGTCACCATGACACAAGCTGGACTTTCCCTGAACAGCCCCAGAGCACTCAGGAGCAAAGCACAAGAATAGAAAACACCAGTATAGCAAACAAGAGGAGTACAGCATTTGGTCAATTGGTTCCTGGTGAGCTGGACTCATTAGCAAAGAAAAGCAGAAGCATCTGTGCTGAAAAGCAGGGTTGTTTCTACTCATGCTGGATTGGATGAGGTATGAGAAGAAAACCCAGTCTAAGAAGTTTAAAAAAAAGTGTTTCCCACTGTGCTGTAAGATCAACTTCCCAGCACAAAAGCTGACCCCCCCACAGGTTTGAAACATGTCTGTCAAGTCAACAGGTAAATGGAGATGAGCCCTGGGACCTGGGCAGAGAACACAACTCTCCAGGAACCTGCAGCAACTCTTCGGATGTAACCAGAAACATTTGGCCTTGGTGACATCCAGGAAGCTACAAATTTTCCTAGCCTACTTAAGCACATAGCTTTGAATCCTGAGCCTTCTCATGCATCTTGTCCAACACTTGAACTACTACCAAATACTCCTTTTTGGACAGGTTGCTCTCACCGTGACAAGTGTGGCTCGTCAGATTGAGGCCAGGAAGTAGAATACAATCTATATACATGCATCCAAAGAAGTCTTAGGAAAAGCTGCTCAAGAATGCCAGCTGAGGAGGAGAATGGCAACAGTGAGGCCTGGGGAGGAAGTGCAGTGAACAAGGGCTTGGAGAGGACAATAGCCACTACCACACATGCTCCACCCTATGCCATGAGCTGAGCTTCCTTCACCAATCCTCTTTCTTCCTCATCAACAGGGCACATATGCACCAACTGCTAAGTGTTCACAAGGAAAGAGCCTGATCTACTTAAGACAGATCTTGTCTGAAGCTAGAGAAAGGAAATAAAATTAAGCTTATAGTACAAGTCCTTAGACATACATGTTTCTGGCTCCTAAAGATCTGAAGGAAGACTCTGCTGGTTTTAGTTGGGAGAGTTAATTTTCTTCCTTATAACTTGTATGGGGCCGTGGTTTGGATTTGTGCTGAAAACAATGTTGATAATAGAGATGTTTTTGTTATTGGTGAGCAGGGCTAACTGAGTCAAGGCTTTTTCTGCTTCTGAAACTGCTCCACCAGTGAGGAAGCTGGGGGTGCACAAGAAGCTGGGAGGCAACACCCCAACTGGCCCCAGGGATATTCCAGACCATATGGTGTCAAATGTAGCATACAGAGCTGGGGAAAGAAAAAGGAAGGGGGGATGTCCAGAGTGATGGTGTTTGTCTTTCCATCACTGCTACTGTGATGGAGCCCTGCTTTCCTGGGGAGAGCTGAACACTTGCCTGCCCATGGGAGGTTAGGAATGAGTGCCTTCTTTTACTTCCCTTGTGCATGCAGTTTTTGCTTTACCTGTTAAACCATCTTTATCTCAACCCACGAGTTTTGCCACTTTTACCCTTCCGATTCCCTCCTTCATCCCACCAGGAGGAAAGTGAGTGAGTGGCTGTGTGGGGCTGAGTTGCTAGCTGAGGTTAAACCACGACAGACTACTTGTGCCATACTTCTATCACACTGATCACAAAGCTTCAGCACTTCTGCCAGCAGCCTGTGAGACCAAGAATTTTCTCCTCTTCTTTTCCTAAGAAAGGAGCGGAAGCCAAGCCTTTTCAGCTCTTTCTGAAGAAAGAGAGGCTGAGCCATGTACTTTTAACTCTGGCTGGACTGCTGAAACCACTCACTAAAACCAGTGCTTAGATCTGGGCTTAGACAAGGCTTTTTCTTCTTAGAAGCCAGATCAGCAAGAACTGCAAAGGCCCTTCTGCTGTCACCTACGCATAAAGCATGGCAAGCTTTCCGGGAGGGATGAGGTATTGGGAGTCCTTGTTAGGGATTCAGACCCAGGACACGGACAATACCCCTTTTCTCACACTGGCACCCTACAGTGGTAGCCTCTCTCTCGCTGTTTTTATCTTTTTTCTTTTTTTTTTTTAAAGCCAACTCTTAGCACACAGCCATTAATAGGGAAGGTCTGTCACATTCAGCAACATATGGAGCAGGTACTCTGCAACATTTTGTGAACACCTGTCATGCAGCTGTCTCTAGACAGTGGTAACCCAAGCTGGGGCTCAAATGGCCTCTTCCAGCTTGTATTCCTGTCTGGCCTGATGCTGGACAAGCTGGCACTACTGTGATAAGATCATGCTGGGGGGCAGTGGAGGACTATAAGTAACAGGGATGATATGATTTAATTCCCTTGCTGCTCTTTTCTCCAGGCTTCCCCTTCCTCACTGGAGAAATGCGCCACACTGGCAGGAGGGCACAGGCTGTCTAGGGACCTACCAGTCCTTGTCACAGCTATCAGTGTCACTGCAAAGGCTGCAAGAAGGGCCAGCCCTGGTCTAGTCATCACCACTCTTTCCTCTCTAGCAGGAAGGGGGGATGAGCAAGAGGGAGCTGAGCTGCTGAATCCTCCTGCTGCACCTTGCCACAAATACACCCTGCCTTGGTAGAAAAGGGCACCTTCCTTCTCTGTTCCAAAGCACTGGCTGCAGTCCAAGCCTGAGAGTTTCCACAGCAGCAAGACCTGACAGAATACATACAACAAAAGATTGCTTTATCAGTACCAGCCCAGAAGACTTTTTACCAAGCCCGTGCCTAAGAGAGCAGGGTCATCCAATATCAGCTTTGCATTTTATAGGAGAAATGAGATTATGACACATGCTTTCCAGAGAAGGGCTTAGAGAAGATCAGTGCTTGTGAGGCCTCATTGTTCAGCTTTCTGTGAGCTAATTTCTGGCTTCACATCATTTACAAAGAGGAAGAAGTCTCCACACGTTACTTTTAAATTATTCCAATGCAAAAGCTGGCTGTTCAGCACAGCTTCCCAATCCAATGGTCAGAGACAGTTAGAAAGGAACATAATTTCAACAGTCAAAAGCCACAATGAATCAACCTAATCCACCAAGAAAAAACATTTTTTAGAATTTACATTAGTGCAGGGGCTCAGAAACTCATCAACAGGCAGAAAATTGTCCCTGCATTGTCAGCATGGCAGGGAGGAAGGAAAGAGATTCATGCCATTCCCATTGAAGAAGCCCAGCTCAAAGATTAACTCAGAATTTGTAACTCAACTTATGGACTGAATAAGCAGAGGGAACAATTTTACCTCCTGTCTCAAAAAAATCTTATGTTTAAAATTTTCATCTAAAATAAAGTATACCTACTCTTTAGTCACAGACCTTGGCCTCTTCCCTGACAAGTGAGGCTTAAATAAGGCAGCCACAACCCTAAGAAAGTCCTGCACAGTCATCCAAGCAGCCACCCAAATGCCTCCCCAGCAGGAAGATGATGGAATGACTATGCTGAGTTCAGCACGAGGAGGAGTCCACTCAGAAACTGCACTTTCATGTCAGCCGTGGCTACGAAATTCTACAATCTCAACAGCATCAGAAGGCAGGATGGAGGAGCAGGTGAATGCACCACAGCTGCTGAGAGCAAGAGAATGAGTCAGAGCTGGGGATGGCTGTGCTGAACCAGAGGACAAATGGTTCCTGCTGGCAGGAAGAGGGAGGTGTGAGATTTTGTGGGAGCATGGACAGAGCTCAGCCAGATGGGTGGCACAGGGAAGGGCTGCTCAGCACTGGGGAGCTGCCCCACCAAGCCAAGGAGAATCCACTGCAGTCAGGCAAGCAGGTCTCAGGTGTGTGTTACAACAGGGGTGAAGAGAACAACTGGCACCTCCTAAGTTCTCACCTCATCTTCTCTTGTCTTAAAATGCCCCAGAAGACCTTGAAGGCATCACACCAGAGCCAAGGAAAACAATCTGGCCTAATCACTTATAGAGTAACTGCTGGCCTCCAAGCTGAAAGGTGCTGTCATCACCCACATGTGCAAACACCTCTGGAGCCTGAGTTCCCACTCACACCTCCACATGGACTGGACAAGGAGAAATGGTTGTGCACCTCAGCCTTGTGGCCCTCAGACTCCTAGCTAGTACAGACACCTGGAAAGCAGGTGGAAAGATGGGACAAGATCCTTCCAGCTTCTGTAGAGAGGAAATGAGGAAACTTCCAGCAAAAGCACCAAAGTCCCAGAAAAAGGACGTACTTGTGCAGCAATAAGAGCAGTTTTCTCAGGCTTCAGAGGGTGGTTGACAGGAACTGAAAGGAACAATCAGTGTGCTGCACCTTATTCTTGTCACCCAGAGAAAGCAAAGCACAGGTGCCAAAGTGAGGATTCTGCAACAGGAAAAACAGTCAACTCCCCCAGCTCAACAGCAGGGGCACACACAGTTCCAGACCTTACATGAGCAACGAAAAAAGAGAAAAAAGGTGTGTTTTCTGGCTCTTTACTCTCCACAATCTTATAAAAAAATAAGGGAAGATAAGGGAAGACACAAAAGAGATTTTATAGTTTGGGTTTTTTGCTATTTGAAGATAAAAGTGAGGAAAAAATATTTAATCTCTTCTTTTTTTTTCTGCTTTCAGAATGTGTAAAACCAGTGAATTAAGGAAGAAAACCCAGGTGAACACCTAGGCCTCCAGCTCTCTGACAGGGAAATGACAGTGAAAACACATACATCAAAAGTTTGGTCTGCACAAGAAAAAAAATGCACATTGATACTTCATTCATCCACCATGTTCTCTTTAGGCTGGTAAAACAGGGCACTTTCAGGGTTAAAAAAAGCTTGCTTGTCTTGGTTGCTCTGTAAAGTGATCCTCCACAATGGAACCAATGCCATCCAAATGCCTGGCTTTAAAAAACCACCCAATATTATGTTGAGATTCCTTCTGGCACTGGTTGAGCCAAGTCAGTTTCTAACTCCTCCTTCAGTTTTTCTTCAGACCATTGTTGCACAGGCAATCCGTTGACATCTGGAACGGCATTAACAGCACCCTCCCACTCAACTCTGCTGCACCGGTACAACTGTTTGCAGCTTCACCATGAATCAAACCAGGGAACTGATCACAGTTAAAAATAAACCAGCACTTTGTTTTGTTTTTTTTAAGGATTACTTTTCAACTAGGTCAGATCCCCAGTCTATTGTGCAGTTGTACAAACAGTTGTATGAGCACAAGGTGCCTGAATTGCTGATGGTTATCCTTGTGCCTAAAGCCAATGTTTGCATTCCCAGCTCACCTCGTTGCATGGCTGCTGTAGAACAGGATCACTGACCAAACAACACGTAGGGAGCTTGACTGCCACTGCTTGCAACCATGGAGGCTCCCTCCAGTGAGACAAAATGATGTCACATTGATGTCTATCCTACAGCTAAGGCATGGCTACCGAGCTCCCCTTGAGCTGTTACTTGTCCAAAATTATATGTCATTTTTGCTCTCTGCATGCTGAAATAAACATAAAAACATGACTAACCAAGTCACTAATGAGAATGAACAGCTTTGGGCCAAGTTCTGAAACAAAACTCTCCTAGAAATTGCATAACCACTAACTCTCTTGGTGATCTTCCATTCAAGAAACACAAGCCTACGTGATGTGCAGATTCCCACTAATTTGAAGACTGTGACATTCAGAGACTGAACGGGGGAGCCTATCTTCAGTTTTGGCAACTCTTCAATTTTTATTTGAACATGAAAATACAAACAGAAATACTGACAACCAGAATAAGCACTAAGCAATGATGCCATGCTAGCACACTTTAGAAACAACTATGAGAGAAACAGACAGAAGGTTTTCCCAAATTACCAGCTCAAATCCTGTTTGAAACAAAACCAACTGAAAATACCAATTTTTTGATGGCTGCCTGGGAACCTACTGGGAAATACTTGGTTCTCTGTTTTCAGCTGGTGACAGGTACCTGCATCAGACACACACCATTGTGAGAGGCCTTCTCATTGAAAACAAGGCACAAAAGACTGAATAACCATAAAGACCTGACTTCTATCATAGGGCAGGAGGCACATTAATGAAATAGCTTTAGGAAACCAGCTTTCTAAAGTTTCTGTTGTGTCTGCTCTAGGAAGCAAAAAAATAAGTCTCTAAGCTGTTTAGCAGCCTTTTTTGTAGATATCACCACATCATTCCATGAAGACACAAAACTGAAAAAATTGCTAACTGGCAAACCTTACCCTTTCTTCCTTAACATGCATCTCAGGCTATAGTTCCATGACAGCTTAAGTAAATCTAAGTCAGCATTCTTCAAACCCATCCTCTCTCCTGAGTCAGCACTGGCACTCTCTGATCCTGCCCAGAAACCAGCCTGGCAAACAAGTTAACCCAGAAAGAAAGAAAAGTTGTTTTCGCCAATGTGGCTTCCTGAACTGGTTTACTGCCAGTGCCCAACAAAAGTAAAAGGGGACAATCATTGAGCAGGGCAAGGGCAGGCACTAGAGGAGCAGAGCCAATTCCATTCAGCTCCAGCTGCCCTGCAAACACACGCTCACAGAACAGTCTCGCCCCCCCCCCNGTCACTTGCAGCAGAAACATCATTTGACTTTTTCACCTCTCCTGACATCTTCTTTACACCACCATCAGCACCCCTGCAGACAGCTACATTAAGTACCCAATCTGGTAGGAAAACAAAACAGCAATACATAAAACAAAACAAAAAGCCTTCAGTTTTCAGTTGGATCAGGTCCCTAACACATCTGGCCAACAATCCCCCAGCATCAAAAGATAAAAGTCAAGAAAAAAAATCTAATCTCTTTTTTTTCTGCTTTCAGAATGTAAAGTGAGAAAAGGGAGTGGGAAACCAAGGAAAGTGGGAACGAAGGTGCAGCAAAACTCCAGCTCCAAGCAACCATGAAGCTGCTCTCTTACTCAACATAGATAAAATATCACAACATAACTACCTAATAGTTTTACAAAACCACTTTGGTTCAAAAGATTTAAACAGTACATTAAAAAATCTGCAATCTAATCCTTCATGTTTTCATCTTCCACAACACACCATAAATATTTAAAATGCCCTATTTCCTCAAAAATAAATCTTTAATTTATTTGATACCAGCATTATTTTCAGAGCAAAAGGGCTGCTAAAATATATAGAGGAGAGTGAGGAACGGCCTGTTGTGATTAAATAGGGCATGACAAACAGCAGCAGCATGCACAAGCAGTACTGAGGAGCAAAGCCAGGGGGAACAGTGACAACAACATTATACAAACAACACTGATTCATGAACAACAAAGAATTCTTAGAAACTGCTGCCTGGGTTACATCCAAGGTTCTCTTTACCTTGGTTAAACTATTAAGAAAGTCACTTCAGAAAGCTGACCACTTCTGCACAACGAAGCTTTTTAGGAAGGAAGAGTTGATCCATCTAAAGGGCTCTGTGTAGGAAACCACTGCAGCAGTTCCCGTGAAGCAATGGAGTTGCAACAACACTGAAGGTGACGCGAAGCTGGAACGAGTCATTTGTCCCCTGTCCCACCATGAAAGGGCTCTTGTGCCAACACAGGTCCAAAAAGCTGTGTCTGTGTACGTACCCCTCAACTGCTGGAGAGCAGACATGTCACCCTTGGCTGTGCACAGCAATTCCTCAGTGACGGGGACATCGTGGGGTCTCCTCGGGAGAATTTCACTAAGGTATGTTTCATGACTTTAGCGTCACACCCATTTCCTCATGATTAACATCTGCTGTAGCAAGCTCTCACCACTGCTTGTAACACCTAACTCTGGACATTGCATTCCTCAAATCAGGGATTCCTGGAAGGCCCAGCTTTGCTTCAGAGATACAGAAAATTCTGTTTTTATTTGCCATCTTGCTGCCATGCGGAGGAAAGCATGCTTAAAGAACAGTCTGGGCCACTGCCATGCAGAATTCACTCCTCCAAAGTTCAGAGATTAAGTTGTGGCTGCTGCTTGAACAAGCAGCAAGCTTCCATTGTACTTGGACAATCTTGCAAAAACAGGTCTTTAAAAGAAAATACTAAGTTCATGAGCAAATGCTGTATCTCTGTCCCAACACATCATAAAATATCATAAATCACAAGCAAGAAGTTAGTAAATTTCTGGCTGCTGACAGGCACTAACATTGAAAGTACTGCCCTTTAAACATCAAATACACATATTACAGGGTTTTTAAACATTAAGGAAATTTAGTAAAGCTGTCATTTAGGACTGCATTTAGACATCTGAATTTCTCACAACTCTCGAACACAAGCAAAATACAGGTGCAACAAAATAAGGCAAAGGTAAAACTGTGGTGAAGCTGCAAAGCACTAAGCAGAAGCACATGGTTGTCCCCTCTAGATCAAAATGTCTCATGGGGAACAGACCACTACCTCTATACAGTGAGACTTCATAACTCTGTCACACAAGATTATCAACCCATATACACACAGCTGTCTTTTGGCAGGTAGTCAAACCTGAGGCAGTGGGAGTTTTACAGGGGTCAAGACTCTTGCAGGATTCATCTAGATCTATTTTCTGCTGTTGTGAGATAAAATATGAAAATGGGAGAGGAATTGATCATAGAGGCAACAGAGCTTTGCACAGGGAACATTTCTCACCCCGCAAAAAGTGACCTTCCAAAGCCTCTGATTCTCCTCTCCTTTAAGAGGATTATGAATCCTACCCTTGGGAGACTTCTGCTCAGCCACCAGCCCACTGCTATTACACATTAACACGATGTCTTGTGTCCTCGTTTCTACCAGCAGAGAGATGTTAGAAAAATTTATAAGATGACTGCTCAAACACCAGACTTTTAATGGAATCTCTAATGCAAGTAGGGAAAGCCACAGCCAGTGATGTTTGGAGGGGACTCTTCTTTGTGCTGTCACACACCCAGCTGCAGATCTGCTTAGTGCTTCCCTGCTCAAATCCCAATTCAGCTTATCTGCACATGCAGGCTGCTGACTACCCTGGCAGCAGACATTTCATCAAGGAAAGACTGAAAAGCAGAGATCACCATATGCTAAAAAATTAGGGCAAGTCTAGTGAATGCAGTTCACAGCTCCTCCGCTCATGTACCGAAGCAGAGCCTCAGCAGGCACCAAGCCCAGGTGGGCTGTCAGGAAGTGAGAGCAGCAATGCCCTGCAAGAACATGCTGGCACCTCAGAGGGAAAGCCAAGGAGCAGAATGCAGCACATTCAGTTACATAAATCCTTCTTCTTCACAGACATCAGACACCAAGAATTTGAGGACAACTTTCCCTCTGTTCTTTTCGGTTTTTTTCACCTTCCAACAAGACACCATTTGGACACTTCTAAATGGAGTCTACAAAGCAAATCCTGAGTCTTCCCTAGACAACATAACCAGGAATTATTCCCCTTGACACTTCAAAGTGCACAAATGTAAAGCAATCCATGCTGTCATAGAGGTGACCATCTACGTTTTTTCTTCATAATGTAATTAAAGTTACAATGCATTATGAATTCCACAATGAGAAAAAAATGTGGGGCTAGACATGAAGGGAAACCTCAACAGCAAGGAACACACTTCCAGCATCTCTGTGAATGAAGATTTAGGATGAGATTAGACACACATACAACCTAATCTAATGGACACAGTTCCCATTTGGGACAAATGGCAAAGTGTTCTCAGAAGAAAGAAGAAGTACTGGCTAACACAACAGAAGATCCCAGATGCATCTGTAAGAACACTCCATGGTTTTGGCTGCTTCAGACTACACAATGTAATAGCAAAGTGCAGCCAAGAGTTAGAGAGTTTTAACCAATAACTGTACAGAGAAGCTACAGGGTTAACCACAGACACACAAATGCCACAAGGAGCTGAACCCATGAAGAATAACTACAAAGGCCATAAACACAGAGGAGCTAAAATTACATTCCTTAGGCAGTTCTGATAAAATAAGGATGATCTATAGCTTTTCAAGAGACCACTAACTGAAAGACAAAAGTAAGCAGCTTGTGGTGAACTCGGATTTTTAATACTGTTCTCAAGTTTTAAATTATGATGCTTTTAAAACATAAAAAACAGCTTTGATTAGAAAATCAGTTGCTGCAGATAATTGATCCTCACAGAAAAATACACAACTAGGACAAAAAATGAACTCCTAATTGCTATTTTTGATTCTGCAGTGGCAAAAAACCTCAAGACCAGCGTTATGTAAGACCATTAACCTCTTTGCTCCTAACTGGCACCTTAATTTAGTACACTACCACACTAGAAAGCTTAAACTGAATTCCTAATTCCAACATATACCACTGGCTGCAGCAAAGGCAGTAATAGCAGTATTGGAAAGGGAAAAAAAATCCCAAAGCAAACACCATACACTGAATTTTGCAATTACAGTTCCTTGGGCATAAATATATATACCTTAGCCTGACCAGATCTAATGACACAGTATTCTTCTCAGACTGGCAATCCTGAAAAATTATCAGATGCTCCACAGTATCTTAGGAACACTGAAAAGAATTCAAACTACACATTAGGTAAAGAAAACCTCCAGATCACCTTTTATAACAGCAAGGTTGTCAAACCCAAAGAAGCTGTAACCCATTGAAAACAAAATTACTTTGTTTTGACTGATTGTTTTTCTTCTTTTCAAACTAACCGCGCAGCATTCCAAACACATCCTCCCTAGGTATGACTGAAATCCCCAAAACTACCATGTATTGTATTTAACTATAGTTCAGTGGCAATCACAAATACACACGACTGAATGAAAAACAAAACAAGGTAATCTTGAAGAACATTCATGTGAACCTCCCCACTTCTTCCCGAGAAAAGACAGATTAATCTTCTACACTGATAATGAGCCAGACTGATGAATTTCAACCAGACAGCCTCTTAAATACTGTCTTCCATCCACTCTTATCACATTGTGGCAAAGGATGACATTCAGGAGGAAAAAAAGACTGATTAAGAGCCTACTTTCAGAAGCTAAGTCTGGTGTGGAAGGAGCTCTATGAATCACTCGTTCATCCGCCTCTGACTCCATTTACTCTTCAGAATTCCCTGATGTGCTTCAATTCATACTCCACCCATCCAGTCTGTAATGTCCCAACTTGCATGCAAGAATACTGTGGGAGAGTGTCAAAACACCCAGTAAATTTAAGCTAAATGGCCCCTAGACCTCTTCCTCAACCACAAATCCGATTATTTTATCAGAGAAGACAATGAGGTGCGTCAGACACAAGAGTCAGTAAATCCATACTAACTGTTCCCAGTCACATTCCTGTACATGTTTCACACAGGAAAGGTGCACCAGAATGACCTGACCCATGACTGTTCCCAGGACTCAAGTGAGATGGACGACCCTGGATCATCCTTTGGGCCTAGTTTAAAAATAAGTGATCAGAGATGTGCCAGCACCCCTGTGACTTTTCCAAGATGACCGAGACTGGCACTACAGCACCATCGGGTCCCATGGGCTCCCATGGCTCCAGTTCTCTCAAGTAATTCCCCACTCTGCCTCCATTTGCTTCTGACTGCTGGTGCCTCTTTCAACCTTGTCTCCAAACACAAGAGCCAGGAGACCTTGCAACTGAAGACTCACTGAGGCATAAAAACCACCAAATACCTCAAGGAAGTCTGTGCATCACTCATCCAGCCCCCTTATTCAGCAGAGTCTTTGTTTACCCTTTCACTGCCAGTGTAGGGGTAGAAGTTATGTCAAAATTATCAGGAATGTTGCAAAAAGCACTTCCTGTGAGAATGTAGCTGCTTCCCCCATTCAAAGACAGAAATGCAGACTAACATGGCCAAGTTTGTTCTGTCTGTATTCCAGGCTGTCAAAGAAATCCCAGGTCACTTTGCAGACATAAAACAAACTTGCTGGAGTTGCATGACCCCATTTCTAAAACATTTGGCAAAACAGCCTCCTTCTCACTGTTGGCCAGGCTGTATTTAGCAAATGGAAGTTAGGTCTGCAAAGAGCAAACCTAGACTCCCCTGAAAATCCCTTAGAAAGCTGCATAGAGAAGCTTCTTTCCAGCTTTAATTAAGAATAAAAATGTAGATGACAGAATAAGGGAATAAGGAACTAAGATTTTCACACACTTAGATGCCAACTGTCCAGATTGCTCTTGGTATAGAAATGGGGATGTTCTATGATAACTCCATTCTCTCATGGCTTTCACATATGTATCATTTTAGTGTATCAGATGAGAGAGAACTGCAGGAGAGAACTCTCAGCTGTTGCAATGCTCCCCAAGAGAAAGGAGAGCCAAGGCAGGGAAGGCTTGCAGCCCAGGTCCCTGCTGCAGGCTCCTGGCACTGAGCAGGCGTCTCATCATGCCACGCTCTCGCTGCCAGGGCGGCGGGAGTGCCTACTGTGCCTGAAAGCCAGCACGGAAGTGTCACAAAACCAAACAAAAGTACTTTTTATCAAACTCCACAACTCGCAAGTCTCCCCTGCCCCCTTCTGGGAACAACATGGATTTGAAAACTTCAGTTATCTTCTTCCAATTATAAAATTGTTTACTTGGGCAAACAACAAAAAAAAAAACAGAAAGAGCTTTTGCCTCAAGCATTAGTCCCTTCAGCGAAGACATGGATGTTATTAAATGCATTTCCTGCAGCAGCAGAGGCAGACTCAAACTGGATTTTCCTCACCCATACACTGAAGGCACTGTCAGGAACTCCTGCCTGCCAGAAAATGGCCGGACAACTCACTACAGCACAACTCTTATGACTGAGCTGATTCACTCCCCAGGTCACGATGCAGATGCGCAATGCAGGCTTCCTGTCCTCTACCCCAATAACTCAGCTACTTACTTCCCCAAAATAAAAAAATAATAAAAGAAGAAAGTATAGAAAAAATAGCAACTGCAGCAAAACTTGCATGATACACAGTAACTGCTCAAAAACCTTCTCCACAAGTTATAGAAACCACATTCTATTAAGCTGCTGACTGCAACCTGACTTAAGCAAAAATTCCTTTGCAGTGACTTATTTATGCTGAGACTTTAAATGCTAAAGACAAACAGGCCTCATTAGGGCCAGAGGCAAAAAGTTCTCCCGCCTGCCTCTTCCTACCACTGCTAACAAGAAAAACATCACTCTGCTGTTTATATGTGCAGTTTTCCATTTCACAATGCTTAAGAGAAAAGTTGCTCTTTCCTCTTTACCTTCAGAGTACAGTCCTGCAATACTCTGCTACTCAGAAAACTTACACAGATATTCAAATACTTTTCCTCTGTCTTTGCTTTGCATGTAGACTACAGAGGAAAGTTAAGCCAAGACCCCACATCCCATTCCCACCTGGGACAAGAAGGGAATTTTCAAAGCATGGCTACTGGTAAGCAGTCATTTAAGATCTGTGAAGGGAAATGTTTCTCATCTCAAAGAGACTGACCCCACAGTCAAGATCCAGACACTCCATCCAAAGAGCACATTGTGAACAACACGTCCTGTGCAAAGGGAGGGGAGAGCAAAGTCAGCTGGTAAGGAGTAGAAGCTGGCTCCAGTACTCAGGAAGCAGCGCAAATGTTTTGTTTCCTTAGGAATTAGGACAACATATAGATTTAAACCCATCAAGTCTAAGAGTTATGCATCAAAACCAAACACAGACTTGCCACGAAGAACCATCACAAGCCAGCTAATCTCACCCTTAGGGCCTCTGTAAACCAGTGTTTGATTTGGTTCACTTAAAGCTCACTGTAAAGCAGCTTTACAATTCCTATCATACACTGTGGGCTGTGACACCACTCTGATCCATCTCCTCCTCAGATCTATACATTGCCCTTTTTCTGAGCTGCCTGAGAATTAATTATATGGAAATGAACCATGTTAGATAAGGGCATTCCAAGCAACTGGCTCTCTTAAAGGAGCTGGGGACTGCAGGATCTCTGCCTTCAGAAAATCTGTGGCAACGCCCATTCAGTACAATTCCTGTTGTTAGAGAATGAGTTTAAGACCCAAACAAGCAAACACTCATCTTCTCACTTCTGTGGCCAGAAACAAATATCTGCTCAGCCATGGCTTGGGCTCTACCTCTGCCTCTTGTCACCACCAGATCACATCAGAGCAGCATCCTGACTGAGGATGTTCTGCCAAAATTGAAGGTGATGCACAAACAGCAGCTCTGAACAAAAAGATTAACAGTCTGACTTTTAGTATGTTGCCTGCATAAGCTCCACCTACCCTTCCATGGAATGCAAGGCACTAACAGCTTCACAGCCTCATGTGAGCTGGAATTTCAGTACCCAAGAGGACTTTAATCTCACATATGCAGACAGAGATACACCAGGGCATTTTGGCAGTTACAACAGCATTTGAGATGACTGGAGGGGCACACACATCAGAATTTTCTTTCTCTAACTGTGAAGATAAAGCTAAACAAACATTTTGCCTCAGCTACACTCATCTTTTTCTACACAGGGAAGGAGAAAACACTTACACTTGGCAGGTCCTTAATGGCATCCTGCAGATTTATCAGACAGCACAACTTCTGTCTGAATACTGGTAAAACACTCAAAGCCAGGAGAAATGCAGCAATTCTTATATCTCTCTGCTGAAGCTTAACAGGTCAGCAAAGCGCTCAGTTGATTTGGTTAACAGATTCTTTAGATATCTTTTAGATAACCATAATCTACCTGAGATTACCCAAATAGAAAGGAAGAACCAGGAATAGGCTACTGGTTTTGATGCTTCCGCTGAATGTTTCCATGATCTTGGTAAAACCATTCAGTTGTGGTGTACTTCAGCCAGCAGAAAAACAGCTTTTCAGAAAGGAACAATTTACTTGACTATCTTGCTACTTTTAAACCATTCTTTAAAGCCAGAAGTCTGGCAATCATTTCACTTTTCATGATCCACTTAATTTCAACTTAGTCTTGCCTGGTAATTAAAATTCTCCAAATCTAAAGAATTTGTGTCCCAGTACATGAACAACTGCATTGGTTTTGTTAATACGGACTCAAATTAGGGCACCTCTTTCGAATGAATGTGGTGCTGCTTGGCCAAAAATCCAAATCCTCGAGCAACTTTTCTGTTTATATGGCAGAAACAGAAAGACAATCTAGGAGCACATCAGTCCAACAGAAAAACTTAAAGGAATAAAAGCAAGATTATCCAAACAAGCTCACTTCATCCTGGTAAACAAATTCTTGTGCCAAAGGCACAAGGAGCAGTTGTTATCTAATGGTTTGTTCTGCTACTGTAATTCTGAGACATCGATACTAAACAAAATTTGGGGCTTTCTTAAACATCTGAAAAAGCTCAGAGAAATGCAAGGCAGTCAGTTATACAGTACTCCAGATTATACCAATGCTCAGGACACCACTTAATTTACTGTATGAGAAAATGGAACTGCAGATTGCCCTGTAATTTCAAGTAGACACCCATGCTACAGTAAATATACCAAGGTTTCTATGGATAGGTAAAATCTTCTATGCCCAACTGAGAGACGCCCTCCTCTCTCACTGCAACCCCTTCTAACTTCACATTGCCAATGAAAAAATTAGTTCAGCTGGAAAAGGCATATTTTGGGCCCCCACTTTTTTATCTAATTTTTTTTCCTTGAAAAAAGTGCTACTCACAATGAGAAATAAAGCATTCCTCACTCTTTACCTTCTCAACACCTCCAGCAAAACAAGCTTTACCTTACAAGTGTCATTTTATCACTATCAGTGCATCTACATTAAGGGATTCCACTGGCAGGGCTTCACTAGGTAAGGATGAACATGCTGATTAATGCAGCTGTCCCAAGCAGTTGTGGCAGAAACAACCTTATAAGCACGTCCATAGGGAGTTAAAGCCACATAATCACGTTGCAAATCCATGCCCCCTACTTGATACCAGTTTAATTTTCCTAAGCAGGTGACCCTTAAGGGTCACAGGCAAGAAGACATGAGCTGTAACTTCTCAACTAGACACTTCACTGTGATATTTTCTCCATGAGGAAGTACCAAAGGAAGGTACAGTCTCATATACAGTATATTCTCTTGTACTGTAAAAACACTGAAAAGGAAAGAGAAAAAACCGAGCTCTGCATTAGGGGAAATAATCTCAATGCAAGTGCTACAAGAAAGTAAATAATGCCATGGAAAATTCAAGTATAAAGGGCAACATTTCATTTCTGAGGTTTGGAATGGGAAATAATGAGGTCTGCCATAGCAAACATACTTTAGACAAAGACATTGCACTAAATCTGGTACCTTAAGTAGAATACATGACATGGTATCTGATGGGACTGAAAGCTAAGGTAGTAATTTAATTTGAAACTAGATAAAACTCTAAACAGAATTTCATACAAGGATACTCTCATCCCTTCAATATGGCAGAACACACGTGACACACAACCCAGGGTCATGGAAGGGATTTTGACCTGGGCCTGTTGTTATCCTGTAACTCTCCTCAGAATCAGCATAATCTGCAAGGCTTTCAATCACTCATACTGAGAATCTTAAAGCTGTTAAAATACCTTGGAGTTGTTTTGTGGTTCGCAGCACGCTCTGGAAGGTAAAGGACAAAGAATTAACAGGAGACCCAGCCAGCTGAGTGGAAATGAAAGGCAATCTGAACCTGAGGCTGTCTTCTCAGGAGACACGTGCATCAGTCAGATAATCACAGCTTCAAGCTTGGCAAGGTGCTACATGTTCTGAAGGACAAAACCTGGCATTTAAAAATGTCTGCAAGATTATTTTACCTGATCAGGAGCCAGTACAACCATTCTTTGGTACCTTCTTCTATCAAACCTCACACTTCCAAGGTATCCAATGTAACTTGGCTTTGCAAAAGGAAATATTCAAGAAGGGAGCTCAGAACACAGTTCACTCTACTGTATTTCTTAAGCACCTTCCAAAGGGACCTTTACTATTCCAAATCTTCATTATTACTCTCCTATACACTAACCTGGGCAGCAGGCCCCTTGAAATGCTCTGCCACACCAACCAGCTCTGTTTAAAGGTTTGAAACAAGAAACTTCTCTTCATTTGAAGTGAAGAATCAGAAAAACAAAGCCTATATTTAACTTCCCGTTCACTGAAGCAGTTGTAAACAAGTCCCTGAAAACACTCAACAGGTCACAAATTCCCAATATCTTATCTAAATGTTAAGCTGCTGAGGAGGATCTCAAAGCTCCTTCCAACAGGCTTTCTAGTGTGCCACTTACAACAACTGAGGCCACTGGTTATGTAAGAGATGTAAAGCCAAAGCAAAAAGAAAGTATGTTAAACCTGATACGTCAAATTGTTTTGTAGATAATTAGATGCAGCACCTGCATAGATATAAAAAAATCTTCTGCCCCATATGCTAAAAAAGCACAGCACACTCATCTGGAAGTCACACAAGTTGTGGCAAGTTTGTTTTTAACAGCAAAACTTCTCTCAAGTGTACTACAGCTACCTTGGCTTTTCACACTAAAGTTCTTCTAAAGACACTGCAAGGCCATGCTGCAGGTTGGTTTGGGTTGGGTTTTTTCCTACAAAATAACAGTCTGCTAAATCACATGTATTCTCATAGCCACAATACATCACAGGCTGTACATAGCTAGGGAAAGCCAATTTCCCTTTAATTTTCTCTTCCAGATCAGTACAGTGTGATAACATGTGCCAAAAGCGTATCATCTCAGGCTGAAACACACAAAATAACAAGCATAATGCGTGGAAAATAACACAGAGTTCTCTTCCTTGGGAATCATAAAAAAACTGCAAATGACAGGAAACCTGAAACAAAGTGCTTTGCACTCATACAAGAGTCAACCTGGCAAGCTCACTACCATGGGACACTGATCTTTGGCAGAATCCTTAAAAGGTTTTGAATTTTCTTCTGGTTGTCATGTCACAATGGGATGAACTCCAAAAAACAAAGTCTCAAACACTTCATCATCTAAGCTGTGATCTCTAATTGCCAGGTTTTAGGAAGATATTTTAACTATGGTGAATAAAAACCTTGGTTCACTTTTGGCTGGTGAACGATACAATACCATTAAGTATTTTAACTAAGAATATTTGAGTCAAGCTGCATTCACAAATCAGAACTCATTTTTAAGACTGTTTTTTGTCATTAGGTCAACCAAATTGTCAACAGGTTCAGTTTTCTAAGCTGCCGAAATTCATTGGAAGTGTCAGTGCTAAGGATGCTACATTACTAACACACAGACCACAGGAACGGACATTTCTGTGATTTTACTTAACTAAAGCTAAGAATAATTAAGGGGAAAAACAGAAACCCCTAAATGTTGTTATTACAGGGAAAAAAAATACCAGTGTGCAGAGCACCTGAAGAAAAGTGAAAACTATTCAGACTCTGCATGATGCAGAACAGTGATACCTATTCAGTCTGACTAAAATAGAGTTAGAGGTTTTTCCTCAGTTCTATAAAAATAAAAGATGCATAAAGCATGCCTGATAATGCTTATTGGTTCACATTTAGCTTACTGTCAAATTTTAATAAGTGTATTCAGGTCAACACTTGTGGTAAGAACTGTGAAGTATTATGACCTCAATTACATAAAGAAGATTTATGCCCAAGTAAAGGAAATGCCACTTGCACAGCATAAGAAAACACACTTACAATATCTGGTCCTAATGGAAAATAAAGTAAACCACTCCATTATTTGCAAAAGTAAAGGGATCCATAAACATTTTATACAGGGTAACATTTAATACAAGTAAAATCCACATCTTCGAGACAAACGTGATGTGGGTTTCATTACAGGAAGCATGGGAGTGTTTAAGAAGCTATCTAAAAAAACCCTCCATACGTATTGTTTCAACACAAACTGAGCTTCAGACTGCTTCAACAGTTCTTTTGGGACAGACTCAAAAGACTCAAGTTAAAAGTTCTTTTTGTTTCCATATTTGCAGGATGAAAGTCAACTCCCGTGAATTCAACAGATCCATTCCTCAGAAGTGTTACACAGCTTTATACAAAGACCACAGCTTGGAAAACTGCAATAAGCCTTTCATCAAACAGCAGTGCTGTGAGGGTCTTCCAAAGCTCCAGGACTTTACCATGTCTTTAACCAACAAACCAATGCAAGAGCAGCATCTCTTATCTTCTGCAAGAGCTCCAGCAATTTCATGGCAGTTACTCGATGGTTTGATTCAGACACTGAGTAAGACACAGGACTATGTAGCCCTCAGGCTTCTCTCCCAAATCCTTCCTGCTTTAAATAACTCACTGACATCTGCACTCGGTGGTACACTGATTTTGGTGCTCAAAGCTGCTTACCACCTCTAGTTAGCTGTAATGAGATCATGACTGCTCCCCACATGTGCTTAAGCTGCTCAGACAGTACTGTCAAAGGACACAGAACAAACAGCCAGCCCTTTTTAAGATTTCTAAACTCACTTTTGGAAACGCTTGACAATACTTTGATACCAACAATGGAACAACATTAATTGGAATTAAAGATCACATGACATTTTGCATTAACGCACTCTGGAAGTTTAAAAAATTGGGGAAAATGCAGCTCAGCATGGAACTATGGGGGGGGAAGAAAAGAGAAATGTCAAACAGAATATATAAGCTATACAGTAGTTTAGCTTTAGATCAGCACTTAAGTCAGCAGTGAGAGACACAGGAGCATGTCCTGAAGAGAAGGCACCACGTGTCTCCTCTCCCTACCCCAGGAAGGTTCTTGTGGAGCTCAGCTTCTCTGGTCATTACCTCTTGCATTTCAAACTAAGAAAGACCATTACCCACACAGGTGGAGGCCTTTCCCACCAGGAAACTGAACTGTGTGACAACCACGACTTAAACACACCATGTCTAAAGAAAACAAGGTCATTTGAGTCTGTTTATACCACAGACATATTCAGTCATATCTTTGCTGATAAAGAGCTGGGGAAAACAAATATGACTGACTTTCTTCCAAATTCAGGACAACACAAAGTAACCTCTTTGAAACTGAAAGACTATCAGATCAGCCTTATCAACTTTCAGCAAACTAACGTCAGAATAGAAAGGAAAAAATAGACAATGATAAGAATTCTGAAATCATCATAAGGTGATTCAGCTGCAAATCAGCCACCTGAATGGCCAGAATTATTAGAGCATGAGTGAGCCTCCAAATCTTGGAATTTTAGTTCTTATTACAAAGAATTAACACCGATTTAGTTAATGAACAGGACTGAATTTTTCACTCTGTACTACTGCACTTACCTGAGTGTTCCTGTAGTATCATTCAAAAATAAGAGCAAAACTCCCACTGTATCTACACATCCTTACTTGAAGGGTAAAATTTCAAAGGGAGAGGTAAAAAGCAAGCAGTTTACTTCTCTTTGCATCTCCAAGGTGGCTGCATATGTATTCAGAACAAAACAGAAAAGTTACCTTAGAGATGTCACCCAAGCTCCTTTGGCTGAGCAGTCACTGGAATATGGAGCCAACTTCTCACAATCAAGAGGGAGCAGGACCCCAGAAGCAAGTCAGCCTGCAAAATGAAGTATGGAAACGAGTTAGCAAGTCCTAAATTAGCTTTTATTTTGAACTTTACTTGCTTGTCAATTCAGAATGTTTGAGAGCATGCCTTCCCTAGAGACTGGGACTGGAATTCACAAGTTCCTTCTCTCACTCATTCCTGTGGGATCTGACAGATGCTCTTTACCAAACCCACCAGTTGGGCTGAGGGGACACACTGTCCCCAGTTGCCTCAGCCACCCTTAGCTGAAAATTCCCAACCAGGGTGGAGCAGAGCAGGATCCATGACTGTTCCTCACCAGGCAGGGATGGGCACTAGGGAAGAAAGGCTGAAGCAGAGTATATTAAACCCCAGCAGCTGAACAGGCCTTGTTGTAGGCCCCAACACAAGGGAGGTAGAGTTTGGCAAAGCAGCAGGACAGCTGGTGAAGGAGATAACCCTTCTAACTACAAAAGCTAAATCAGAGACAGCTTATCTACTGCAGCTCCCAAGCATGTGCAGTGACGTCCTGCCAGGACAGACATATATCCATATACCTCTCTCCCTGCTTTTATCAGATTTAGTTGACATGGATCTTGTACTAATATAATTATGGCAGATATCTCTGTGTGACTTTTTAACAAAACAACTGCACCCATTTTAACTACTGTGGACACATTATACAGATGGAGAGACACCCTGTAATAGCAAAGCTATTCCTTTACTCCCAAAGAAGGGGTTCAAACATTAATGACATCACATACTGACGTGATGCAAAATAAATGCAAGCTTAAGAAGCTTGTCTTTTACACACAGTTAATGCCACTCAAAATGCATACAGAGGAGCCTGTGGAAATAAATTAAGGCAAAGGACTTGGACCTCAGTACCATCTGCAAGTGGTTCACACCAGCATGGACTACACAGGAAGCACAGGCAGCCCAACACACTGATTAAGAGAATCGCATCTATTAGGAAGCACATCTACCCGAACAGCACACTGGGAATGCCAAAAATAACAGCTGCTGCCACATCAGAACGGCACAACACTGTGCACAGGCGATGCCTGCAAAACAGAAACTAAGCAGCCACGCGCACACACTTCCTCTTCCTCCCCCTACCACCCCTATGACACCAGCAACAAACCTGAGATTAAACACTGGCCAGCATCCTGCTCTGCATTCCTGTCACATCAGGAATAGAAATGAGGGAGACTGCTAGCTGCTGCTCCAAATAGCTGAAGGGCTCCTTCAGTTTACAGCACGAAACACAAATACTTGACATGACTCTTGCAGAGGGTTCTGTCGCGTTCTCTTTTCTTTTGCTCCTCTTCTCGAGCTCACCCATTTCAGAGCTCACTACGGACCCTATGTACTTCCTAGACTGGTTTTTGATACAGCCCCTCTCAAAGACTGAGAGGTCAGAAATAAAAGCAGTTGTTCCTAGGCAAGTCACACTATATAAACAAGTAGAGAGCCACACACAAACTCTGCAAGTCAAGTTCAATGCTAAACCCTGCCCAGCACCAATGTGACACTGTCAAATGCAAGAGCAAACAAATCAGGCTGCAGCTTTTTGTCATTACTAAGTTCTGAGACTACAAATCCCAGCATTAACACTCCACTGAGATGCCCACATCTCCAACACATTACAAGCTAATCCCTGATGGACAGACTGGGGGAATCTACTGACAGCGAGCGAAGTGCCTGGGTTACACTGCAATAATCAAGGCCTCTGTCAGATTTTCCATGGCTTCAGTATCTGCATTTCAACCACAGATGGAAGAAACACACCTCCTCTAGAGCATGGGTTCTGGATATCCAATTCAAACTTAGCACCTACATTTCTTACCCTAATGGAAAGCACAGTGAGTGCCATCCCATACCCAGTGTGCCAGCCAGAATTCACCAGATCCACAAAAACCTTTAGGCATAGAGAAACTAAGTAAACACTGAAATCTGAAGTGATCAAACCATTTTACAAACATTTGGTGATCCACTGGACCAAAGAGACTGTGCCCTATAAGCAGATGGTCAACAAACAGCCCCAAGCCCAGGGCTCCAGACAAGCTCAACAAGATCACATTTCAGAGTTTGATCATTTTACCCAAAAGGAATAAGCTCTGTATTTGTGGGAGAAGAGGAAAGAAACAAACCAGGCATCTCAGATGGGATGAGCAGAGCACACAACTGCCTGATTAAGAAGAAATCATAACACTTGTTTAAAAGGCCAATTAGCTGATTAAGGGTACAGGTACTACTCCAGCCTGGGCACTTTTTTGACCTCTGAGTGCTTGCTACTCTAACCCTGACTTTTCACTACATGCAATGCAAGACAGAATAACTTCCAAGTCAGTTGACTTGCACAATCTGCCAAGAGAGGGGATCTCAAAGCACATCTAATTTTTATTTCTATAATATTCTTATAAGAACAACATGTCCAGTGCTGTCCACCTGATGATGAGGCACACAATTATTCACAGAAGTAGAAGAGAAGCATGGGTACTACTGTTTCATTTAGTTTTTGAATATATGTAAAAATGTGGTTTAAAATTATATTTATATGCAAGAAAATAAATAATGTAAAAATACATTGTTGCACTCTTACACAGTCACACTTCAGATTACCCTGAACTCAGATAAGACCCCATTCCAGCACCAGCCCCATTTCCCTTGCACCTGCAAAATCATTTATGTACCCACAAAGCTGGGTAGAAAAACAGAGAGTTTGTCTTTAGTTCGATCAGTCTGTAAGTCAGGAAACTCTGATTCTCACCTGCACAGGCATAAGCAACAAGGCAAGAACCTCCTATGGGTTGCAGTCTATACTTACATGAGCTGAAGTACCTGTGAAACTGGTGATCCGAAGCAGATCTTAAAAACTGTCCCCTTTCTCATCTCAAAAGATAATTGTGTTCATTTGATCTTCTTCTATGCAAGAAAGATGCAAAACTGCCACAAAGTGCCTAATGAAAAACCAGAGGGTCCAGGAGAGTGTCCCAAAAGCATATCCTACTCTTCCCATCAAAGATTCCTATGCTAATAACCTTGTATCCATCAACTTCCCCCTCCAGGAGCTAAGGATCACTTCCCCTGTCCTCCCAAAAGTCCTTACTAGACAGGAAGCAAAGGCAAGGCCATGAAAAAGGACATTTCGCATCAGCCTAACAGGCTCTAACCAGGATAGCATAGGTTGTTCATTCATGCACCTGGAAATGGTTGTGCTGAAAAAGCTGAGAGGGTATGAAACACCCTCTAAGAAAGGAAAATAAAAATTAGCATTAGGACAATTCAATACATTGACAAAACAATGATTTGATGTAGTTGAAAAAGCAACCCAATGTTATCTTGCTTTATAGAGCTCACAACTAAATCTTTTCACAACCTACCACTTTCCTTCCAGCTCCAAAACAAAGCACTTACCTTAGGTCAGAGCTAAACTAACCCAGAAAAATAATTCACAATCAAAATAATAAGAAATTGTTACATGGGACTAGGAGATACCTACTTAGGGTTACAGTGACAACATGCAATAACTGGTACACTTAATTCTAAAACACTTTGAAGCTCCCGACAGAATTTCTATAAAAACAGAATCAGAATCTTAATTCAGTGATAAACAATACCATTATTTTTATCCATCAAAAGCCTGACCACACACACAAGTGTTAGCATATCAGCTGCAGGTGACAGTTCACTACAATGAGACTTTCACAACACACTACTGCATATTATTTTGTGAGACAAGCTACTAACTATGTTTACACAGCCCTAACGATCACAGAAACATTACACTAAGAATGAACAGAGACCCAAGCCCCCATCATTCCTGCACCATTCAGTGTTTCGTTAGCAAAGGCCAATTATTGGAATCCAGCTCTGGAAGCTCTGAACACCAAGTTAAGCCAGGTGAACCTGAAGGGAGGAAAAGCAGATGGAGCAAAAAAAGAGCAAGACAGGTCGAAATGACAAAAGCAGCAAATACTAAAGTATATTGCTTGGGAGGAAAAAAAAAAAAAAAGAGGGCTGATACTGAGTTTAAAAATGAAGGAATATGGACCCAGTACCACCTACCCTAATTCAATCCCTCCTGGGAAAGCCCGGGGAAGGTTGGTCCCGGTGCAGGTCTGCAGACCCACGAGCACACCTGCCCCGGGGGACTGCCAGGCCCTCCGGGTGTCCCCACCGGGGCAGCCAGCGCTCCCGAGGCCACCCACACCCCTCCCCTGCCCGGGGGGCAGCACTGATGGGCCCCTAGCCCCACCAGCCTCCTCACCATGTTGGTTTCATGTTACCGCCGCGGATTCCGAGCTCCTTCCTGCGCGCAGCTCCTGTGGAAGGGCACAAAGGGAAGGGACGCTCGCTCTGCCCGCTGGGCACGGCCCTGCCCCGGCACCGCGCTGCCCAGCCCGGGGACCCCCGCCCCGGCCGTGCCCCAGGGGGGCCCCCAGGGGAAAGCGCCCGGGTCTCACCCACGCACACACGGGGACGTACGGGGCTCTCCCCAGCCCCTCCTCATGGGGCCGCGCACGGACCCCTCCACTCCAGGCCCATCTCNTCAAGCGCAGAGCCGCCCCGCCCTTTCCCGAGTGCGGACGGCAGCTCACGTTAGGCACACGTGACGCCCCCCAGAGCCCCGCCCCCTCACGGGCAGTGCCGCCTCATTGGCTGCCCGCGGGGAAGGGGGGGAGTCGGCCAATGGGCGCGGCCCGCGGCTCCGCTCTCCGAACCGCGCTCCCCGCTCCGAACCCTCTGCCGGCCGGTCTGCACTCCGTGTTCCCCGATACAAACTCACACCCGGCCGTCCCCCGGTCCCACACTCAGAATTCCCCGCCCCGAGCCCCCGGGGCCGCTCCGCATCCCCCTCCGGCCGCCGCTAGGAGCGGGGTCTCGCCAATGGGACACGCTCACGCACCACTCCGGTACCACAAAGGGTGAAATTCCCGGACGGTCACGGTTCCCGTGGGTTCAGGGCAAAAGGGACCCTCAGGCAAAGTCACAGAGGTGACCCCTCTCACTGTGAAATTTCACGGCTGGCCCCTGTTGCCCTTCCCTCCCCTTAGTCACCTACTCCCCAAATTAGTCTCTTCCCTCTTATCCCGCCAGCGCTTCTTTTCCCCAGGAGCTGCCGGGGAGGTGTCCCGTGGCGCGCTCCTTTGAAATTCAAATAACCGGTTTCCCACCTCCAGCTGACTGACGCCTTCAAAGCCTCCCGCCGCTCCCAGCTCCTCCTGCGGCGTCCCGCTCACCTGCACCCACGCTAATTCACTTTTCCTCCCAATTATCAACCCATCCCCTCTGCCGACCAGCTGCTCATCCCACCCGTTTGCGCCTGCGAGCGCTGTAACAAAGTAGAGCTTTAGGGGGACACGGGAGTCGGGGCAAAAGTTGCTCAAAATTACCCGTGGCTGAGTTTTCTTGCCCCAGATAACCTCCCTGTGGAGGACCGCCCCGGCTGGGTCACATCCAGAGGCTACAGAGATGCTTCTGTGACCGAAGCAGACTTGGCCGAAGCTCTTGTAACATTTTTTGCAGCCAAACCCGGGGCCAATCCTTGTCCTGGGTCATGCCGCTCGCATGGCTGACGAGACAGTGCTAATGACCACCATAGCAGGACAGCCACCAGCAGCACTGCCCGGCAATGCGACTCCCTAAGGCAATCACAGCCGCGTGTGCAGTCTCTGACACCATTTATTAGGTCTACGCTGGCTGAGGTGGCTCAGGGTGTGCCTGCACCCCATGTGCAGCAGGTTTGGCCACAAAGGATGGGTCTCGTCCTCGGGGGCCATACCAGCTGTCTGCCAGTGCCCGGTGCTGTGCCCAGCACGGCCCACGTGCAGCTGTGGGGCACAAGGAGCCCCTCATCAAGTCAAGCCCTTCAGATCAAGTGCTGAGCCCCGGTCACGCTGTTGAAGAGACAGTCCCTGCCGGTGCCTGAGATGGAGGCAGCACTCAGTCACTGCCCTGTGGGCCTGGTCCCCATCTCTCCCGCCCCCAGACCCCTCTGCCCTGGGGGACACAACCTGAGGCTGCTGTGGAGGCTGCTGGGGCTGTGGGACAGGGCACTCACATGGGTCCTGAGCATGGCCATCAAACTGCCCCTGTGGGGACGAGACAGGAGAGGCTGCTGAGGGCCACAGGGCTCTTCCTGCCTCTCTGGCAGGGCACCCACCCTCGCTGCCACACACTTACTGGGCTGCTGGCATGTGGGTGTGTCTGTTCCTCCTTGCCCCCGCTGTGCTCCACCACACCCCAGGAGCTGCAGAAGGAAGAGGGGAGGGGGGGAATGCTGTCAGTGGTGGGCTGCCAGCATCAACCCCAAGAGATGCTGCTGGGAGCGACTTGCCAGCCAAGTTTTGCCCTGCCAGCTGCACCCTGTAAAGCCCATCATCCACCTACCTGATTGTCCCCTGGCACAGGAGGGGACTGTGACAGGGCTGTGCTCCCCCAAGCACCACCACCTTTCACCAGTGCTGAGCACCAAGCAGGTCTGCCACCACATCCACTCATTTCCCCATGTGCTGGCATGCATCACTCTTGTGCTTGGAGGGTGCTGTGCTGGGGGAGCTGCCAGGGCCACCCACAGGGCTGACCCTGGGTCTTCTCCCTCGCATGGTCACGACAGTCCCAGTGTCACCAAGCACTGTGGCCCAGCCTTACCAATGAACCTGGATCCAGCTATGCATCACCTCGGGGCACTTATGCCACTGGAGGTGACTGTTATCCTGCCACGGGCTTGCATGTCTCCTCCTTGCTGTGCAGACACTTGGCACAGGCTGGTCTAGCATCTCCCCAGGCTCTCTCCTCTGTCATCTGTCACCATCACTGATCCTCCAGGGGTTGGGCAGCCTGCTCACCTCTGCCCTGGGAGCTTTCCCTGACAAATGAGGCTCACCCCTGCCAAACAGGGGCTCCCCTGTTGAGCTGCAGTGACCTCAGCCCTGGTGCCAGGACCCAGCCTTGCAATAGCCATTGGCACCAGCACTGTGCCATCCCACCCTGTCCACTGCAGAGTTTGTGCCCCAGCCTGGCCACCAACATCACGGCCTACTGGCCAAATTGTTCTCTCTGCTCCCATAGTTCCCATCAGGGCTGCACCCTTGCCCTGGGCAGAGATGGCTCCCTGTGCTCCCTGGCACAGCAAGCCACGGCCAAATGCAGAGAATATTAAACATACCCCGTGTGCTGTGTCTCCCTGGGTACCTGCAAGGACAATACAACTGCCAATATGACCACCCTGGCCATACAGCACTCACCTCTTGGCCAGGAACAGCTTGCCAGGGGCTCGGTTGCTGTGGGAGGAGCAGAAGGCAGCAGTGAACGCTTAGCCTTGCTCACTGAGCCATGCCGTGAGGCGGGCTGGGGCTCACCTGCACAGCAGGTTCCGGGCCACGCAGCCCAGGCTGGCCAGCAGCAGGGCACCAGTGGTGGTCAGCACGGCCACAAACCAGGCTGGCGGGTGCCACACTGCCTCTGTCTGCATGACAACCAGCGGCTCCTTCTGCAGCGTCTGTGGAGGCAGTGGGGTGAGGAGCCATGGCAGGTTCAAGGGACCCTGGAGCACCTCCTGGTCAGCGGGCTCTGCTCACCGTGTGCTGGGTGGTGGTGCTGGTTGGCACCGGGGTGCTCCGGGGGGTGACGTGCACCACCAGTGCCACCACGCTGCTGCGGCGGCGGGCACCAGAGCCGCCCCACACCTCCACCAGCAGGACAAAGGGGTGGGGCTCGGCTCGGTCGTTGGGGAGGTAGACAAGGGTGTTCCCTTCCAGCCGAAAGCGCCCATCTTCATTGCCTGGACGAGAGGGTCTCCTCAGTGTCACACCACGGCGAGGGCTGGTTTGTGCCGTGGCTTGGCCGTTCCTCACCTCCGACAATGTTGTAAGTTAGCACGGCGCTGTTGGGGCCGCCGTGGCACATCAGGCGGGTGACAGGCTGGCGGCTGCCCGGGGACCCAGCCGCGATCCGCAGCTCCTGCACCTCGGGGATGCACACCGGCAGCTGGTCCGGCACAGCCTGCCAGGAGCAGGGGGAAGCGGTAGGGCACATTGTGGGTGTCCGTCAGCCGCACCACCAGCCTGTAGCTCTTCTGCTGCTGCGAGTCCAGGGGTCCCACCACGCGGATCTCGCCTGCGGGGAGGCGTGAGCTGCTGGGAACTGGTAGGTGCCGTGGGGTGTGGCGGGGGCTGAGGAAGGGGCCGGGTGCTCACCAGTGCGCCTGTCGATGGAGAAGGGCTGTGCGGGGCCAGACCCCCCCTCCAGGCTGTACTCGAGGCTGTCCAGGGGGTAGTCGCGGTCAGTGCCAGCCACTCGCCCCACGACGCTGCCGAAAGCTGCTGTCTCTGGCACGGTGAAGGTGGCACCGTTGGGGCACGCCGGTCTGAATTCGTTGACAGGTGTCACCGTCACAAGCACGGGCACACGGGCTGCGTGGCACACAGCTGCTCAGCCATGCTGGTACCACCCCATAGCCTCTGCCGGGCTGGGTGACACGGGGACAGAGGCACCAGCCCTGGGGTGGGCATCTCTGGGGCAGCAGGGAAGGAATGTTTCCTCCATGATCTGCTGGTTTGAGCATTGGGAAAGGTCTTTTCCCACCCTAGGGACATGGGCACTCACTGCTCTGTAGGGGCTGTCCTCCCACTGTCACCACAATGGTGGCCGTCAACTGGAAGCCCAGAGCAGCCATGGCCTCCGAGTCATAGTCCAGGGTGGTGTTGACCTGCCAAGCCAGGAGGGGAGTGTCAGGCAGAGCTGGGGAGCTCTGCAAAGCTCAGATGCTCTGCAAAGCCAGAGTATCCCACAAAGCCAGGGTGTCCCACAAAGCTGCGATGCCAGGGGAGAAGGAGGGAGCAAGTGAGGAGAATGAGCAGGCCTTGGGGAGCAGGGAGCCCTGAGGAGCCCTGACCCAGAACCTGGCATGACAGCACATGTCACAGGGTCCCACTGTCCCACTGGGCTCCGGGGTCTGGGCTTGCTGTCCACCTGGGCACTGCCCATGGCCCCGCTCACCTTCAGCTGTGGCCCTTCCATGCAGAAGTGGGAGCGGGAGGAGGGAGGCCCCTTGAGAGCGTAGTGCAGACACCCGTCAGTGCTGGTGGAGTCGGTGCACGTCAATGTCACCAAGGTGCTGCCGGGGGACATGGTTTCAGGCACCTGGGACCTGTGGTGGGGCAGCCAGCAACTCAACCTCTATCCCATGTTCTGGGTGCAGCAGAGAGTCCCATGCACCCCACTCCCCTCTGAACCATACACAAAGATGGCTGGGTCACATCTAGGTGCCTGACAGTCTGTCCCCTGCACGGTGACATTGACTGTGGCGGTGGCGTGGTCATCGGGGTGCAGCGCGTCGTAAGCCCGGACGAGGAGTTGGGCACAGATCAGCTCCAGCCAGCGGGTGCTGCGGATCTCACCTGTCACTGCAGGAGGACCCATGGCCTTGCACTGGGCACAGGGACAGGGACAGGGTGTCCTTGGGGATCCCTGCTGCCCTGCTGTGCTCACCCTCATCAATGCTGAAGAGCGTGGGAGCCACAGGAGCAAGGATGGCATAGCGGACATTATCACCTCTGGCATGGACCTGTGTGACCACCTCCCAGGGGCCAATGCCTTCTGTCACTGTCACAGCCTGGTGTGGCTCACTGCAGGAGAGGTAGGCATTGTGGCATGGCCTGGTGCCACCAGCACCCCCCTCCTGCCCAACCCCACTCACAGGAAGGTGACGCGGGGACGGCGTGATGGCAGCACCTCCACCCTTACAGCCCCACTGCAGTTATGCCCGTGATGATCCATCACCTCAATCTCCAGCCTGAAGGTCTGTGGGCCAGCACCAGGGCAGCTGTGGGACAGCCCTGAGTGGCACCACAATGGGGATGGGGACAGGGGTAGGGATGAGGCTACTGACAGGGACAGGAATAGCGATGGGATGGGAACAGAAACAAGAACAGAGACAAAGGAGAGGGGGCAAGAGATGAGAATTGGGCTTGGAGTAGGAACAGAGGTGAGAAGAGGTGTGGAGATGGAGATGAGTATGAGCTGGAGACTAGAATGGGCAGGAATACAGACAGGGATGAGGATATGGACAGGACTTGAGATGCAGAAGGGGATGGGAACAGGGCTGGAGCACTTGTGGGTCCAGAGGGAGACAGGGGCCTAATGGGCAGAGCAGGATGTGGAGAGCTGTGGCCAGGGAGGGGCTAAGCCCCAGTGGACTGAGAGGTGGCTGTGACCAGCCTGGGCCTGCTGGTGCCCACCTGGGTGTTGTTGCTGGGGTCAAAACCATTGTCAGGTGCCAGCACCAGGCCTCGGCGGGTGAGGGTGAGTGGTGTGTTGCGGTTTTGGAGCCTGAACTAAAGAAAGGAGGGTGATGGGAACCCCTGTCCCACTCCTCCATACCTGGGGTTCTGCTGTCTCCAAGGTTTCTCCCTTCTTTGGGGGTGTGGCCACCCAGGGAGCTGCCACTCACCGTCAGCCCACCAAGTGGCTGTGGCAGCACCGCGTACAGGGGTGTCCGGGGCGCCACATCTGCCAGTACCTGCACCACATCACCCTCTGGAGCACAGCACAGCTGTGGGAGCTTGGTGCTGGCTGGCACCCACAGCCCGCACTGCCCTGTGCCCCCTGTTCCTACCTGCGCTGGCAAAGGGAGTGTCACAGCGCAGCACATGGCCTGCTGTCACCTGGACAAAGAGCTGCCCTTCCACCTCATCCTCACCAGGACAAGCAGCCCGCAGGATCAGTGTGTACTGGTTCACCTGGCGGGCATTGAGCTCTGCACCAGCACGCAGTGTCACCTGCCATGGGGACACAGTCACTCAGCAGGGCGCCTGCCAGCTCCTGCCCCACTCCCTGTTCCCCAGCACACCTCTGCCCGGAACGTGGTGGCATCCGTGGGGTCAGAGCTGATGGCGATGGAGTTGAAGGGGTGGTCGGGCTCGATGCTATGCAGGGTGACACTGGGACTGCTGCTCGAGTTGCTGCAGGACACGGTCACCTCAGCGACGCGGGTGCCTGGCACTGTGTACTCACTCAGGGCCACCACACGTGGCAAGTCAGGCAGGACTGGTGGAAGATCCCGGGGACCACTGATGGCTCATCCAGCTGTGCTTATGGAGCTCTGCTCCTGCACCTAAGCACCAATGCAGGCACAGGTTTCCCTGCCAGGCACAGCCGGGTCCAAAGCACTGCTCTTACCTGTTGCTCTGACAAAAATCCCTGCAAAGAGGAGAGTGTCACCCTAACCTGCCAGGTGTGCCCTGGCAATGCCCTGGGGAGGCCCCAGAATTCCCTCTATGAGATGCTCTGATGAAATCCCAGTGGTGTCTGGATATTCCACAGTGATGCCCAAAAGAAGCCCCAGTAACATCCTGGCAATGCTGAGGACACCCTGAGGACACCCAGGCAATGCCCTGAGCATGCTCGTGTGCTGCCCCCTCCCCGTCTCAACCCAGCCAGGCAGCTGTCAATCCCTCTGCCCATCCTGGGGTCAGCCCCAGGAATGTGGGAGCAACCGAGGAGACCCCCCTCGCCTGTCCCCTTCCTCTCAATCATCCACCCAGGATCTGCCAAAGGGTGCCTCGAACACTGTGACCTTGAAGCACCTACCCGAGGCATAGAGGCTGAGGAGGAGGAGGAAGGTGAGGTGTCCGTGCATGCCCATGGCTCGCTGGGTGTTTGGGACAAGCTGCAGCCGGTTGCCAGGGGTGCTGGGCACCACCCTGGCCCGGCGTCATGCCGTCCATCCCCACCCGTGGTGGCAGTCCCGGCCAGGGGAGGGACAGGGCACGGCTCCAGTGCCCCCGGCTCTGCACGGCGCCGCCCCCAGCCCCTCGCCACTCGCAGCTCCGTGGGGTTTGGCTGCCACCCCACGCTGTTTCACCNNGGGGCGGGGCGGGGCCGCCGGGCAGCGCCGGCAGGCGGCGGGCACGGCCGGGCGCTCTGTCCGCTGTCGCTGCTGCTGCTGCTCCGCCACGGGCACCGGCGGCTCTGGGAGCGGGGCCGGGAGCGGCGCCGGGGGAGCAGGACCGGACATGCACAACGCCCGCCCAGACGAGCTCGGCGCCGACCGGGTGAGTGCCGCCGCGGGCACCGGGAGGGAACGGGACGGGACGGGACCACCGTGCCCGCGCCCCGCCGGTCCGGGACTGCCGGACTGCCGTGACGTCCGGGCGCTGCCGGTGACATCAAGGCCGTGACATTACACGCGAGGCCAAAGGCGGCGCGGGGGACGTGTGCGCCCGGTGGGACTCTGGTGGTGTGGGGGCACGGGTGGCCAGCGGCCACAGTGTCCAGCTGTCAAGGTGCCAGCGGCACCGTCGCCCTGGAGCTGCCACCCTGCCACCCACCTGGGCTGCCCCGAGGGACGGCGGTGACAGGGTGGCTCTTCGGCTCTCCTGGGCCTGACACATGCTAACCCAGCACCTCACAACCGGCTGCCCCAGTGTTCCCGGCCAGCGGCGGGACTGGGCGGCTCGGAGTGGTGGCACATTGTCACTAGGACTGGATGAGAGGGTCCTAGCCAGCGGGGAGAGGGACAGGGATTGGGATGGGGACGTGGAGAGGGACAAGGACAGTCCTGCCAGCAGCTCTGGCAGGGCCAGCCAAAGAGAACAGAATTATCGGTCCTGGAAGCAATCCCTCCTGCACACTCAGCTTCCCGCGACTCCAGCGCGGAAAGGAAAAAGGACGTAACACCCTGCTTTTGGGTTCAGACAATAGGAATTCAAGAGCGAGGAGCGGCCCGGCTGCGGGAGCCAGGAGTCCCTTCCAGCGCCCGCCCGGCCGTGCTCCTTTCAGCCCTGGCTGCCTTGTCCCCTGTATTTCCCGGCGTTTGGAGGGTCCCGGGCCTTGGGTGCAGGCCTGGCTGAACCCTGACGTCACCTGGGTGTCCCCAGCTGGAGGGCACAGGGTGGGTGGGTGGCCCTGCCAACGCACGGGGGCAGAGCCCCACCCC